>PVIW01000780.1:0-182467 GCA_004026585.1 Noctilio leporinus | reverse complement strand
TACAGTGAGATATCACACATAAATTTCTGATTTGAACATAATGTTGAATGGTGCTGAGAACAGATTGATTTGTTTGTTTGTTCATTAATGTATTCATTAAAAAATATATTGAGAACCAAAGATAACTCTGTCATCTGTAGGATGAAAAAATATATGATATAATATAACATAATATAATATTGGGAACAATCTTAGAAAATTATTTTGTTTCAATAGTGAATAGTTATATAAAACTCATTCTTATAACTTTCATTAGCATGGAACAGAGCAGCAATGCAGATGATTCAATAAAAAGAGATTATGTATACACTGTCTAGTGATTTTGTTAATCCCTGGTTTTAAATTAACTGTAAAAATGAGCACTAGGATACTGGACATAAGGACCCAGAATCAATGAATGCTAATAATGGAGGGACAAGTTAGGGTGCTAAGTGGAGACACAGAAATATGAAAACAAAATGTATACTTTACAATCACCACTACTCTTAGAAAAGATAAAAATATCTTTATTTTTCTGTTAATGTTTATTTACTTTTAAATGCTGTGCCCTTTTTCATTACACTTTCTTGACATGATTGTGTTTAATTTGTATTTGTTTTATGTATGAAATCAGAATGTTCTTTTCACATGTAATTTTATTTTATATAAACAGTACTCCACACTTTTACCTTTTTAACAAACACTATGTTAAGATATTCTATATTTTTCTCTGAGGAAAAATATATAACCTTGTTAAAGGTTTAATTTTGTTTGAACATACTTTAAATAAAACAGTATATGTATATATATATTTTTTTAATTTCACCTTGAGGCAGTAGACACCCTTTCATGTATTGACTCTGATCCATGTATAGTTGCTTACAAAACACTAGATTTTAGAATTAATTACTACATATCATTCAGTTAATTTTCCATAAATACATTTATCTTAGCTAAAGTTTAATCATTTTTAACCAGACACGTGTTCAAGATTTAATAGCACTTGACAAGGAACTGCAGGACAGCTAAATATAGCACTAGATTAGTAAATCCGTACTTTAAAAAAATGTAGAAAAGTTACTCAGCATCATCTTTATAAGCCTATCAAGAAAATGTGTCTGGTGGCCACTGACCACCACATAGAGGTGGATTATGATTATACCAAAAATGGAACTCTGATTAAGCTCGTAAAGTGATTTTAATCCCCTATAAAACATACACAAAAAGATGAGCAAAGCCCCAGAGATTCATAATATAGCACACCCTGAAAGGTTTTTTAATTCAGATGTAATTCAACACCTCTCACTCTTTAAAAGAAAAATCTCCAATACTAGGAACAAGGTGAAATGCAAATAAAACATTGAGACTTGACCAATGTAACTTGCTGGTGTGGTGCGCAAATCCAAATATAAGTGGATTGCAAAATGTGCAGTTATATAACTGGATAATTAACTGTGATGTAAACGATGGGAAGAAAATCTTTAGGTGGAGGCTTATCTACAGATGTTTACAATGGGCTATTTCCTTTTGATCTGGAATGGGTTTGACGTTGGAATGCTAGGTAAGTGGCTCTGTTGCAAATGTCTCACCGCCAAATCTTCTGAGTGCTGGTGTTTATTTTAAGTTTTTCCTCCAGGCTTAAAGTCTGCAAAGCACATGTTATCCAGGCATGTTGTGTTATTTGACCCAGTCCTCTTTTTCTTCAGCAATTTAATTAGTCATGAAGAAAACTGCAAGCCCTCAAACTGAATCTTCGTAAAAGGAAACCAAACCTGAACTGAAATAGAAAATGCAGTCAAGTCCATTTTGACTCAACTCCAAGCAAAAGGCAATAAATGGACATGACAGTTTTGCTGCTCTACCCACCCTGACCAAATGCCCAGCTATTGGCTGAACCATATTTTATAGTCTGAAGCCTGTGTAGGTACCGGTCTACTTGCATTATAGGATTTCCATTCACAGGGTGTCTCAGAACAGAAGTGCTTAACTCTAAACTTTAGTTAGTAAAAGTGGGGTTTTCAGACATTAGAGCCAGGATTATTGACAGATGTTTCTGAGATCAAAGCATCTCAGAACTGTTCATCTACCAGTGCTGTTCAAATTCAGTGCTCCAACTAAGTGATTTGTTACTACTATCCTAACCTTCATTCTTCTCTATCCTGGTTGCTTCTTATGGGATGACTCACCTACTTTATCTGTTTCATTTTGTCTCTCCTTTGAAAGGCATGTAAATTGAGAAGTTAATATCCCTTTACATGCATACAATTTTTATATTGGTATGTTAACTGTCTTATTACATAATCTCATATTTTCCTATGAACAATGTTTCTAAATGGTTGCAATTTTCTCTGATAAAATATAAATTTAAGGGGAGAGTAGAAGGGGAAAAATGAAATGAATGCAATATAACAACAATATTATTTTTAAATAAATTTTTTAAAAGATAAACTTAATGTCTTAGTAGATAGATGGATTATATTTTTCATTTGTCAAAGAGTAGACGGACCTATACAAAAAAAGGAAAGATTGATCTGCAATAGCCAACTTAGAGTTTTGCTCTTTTGCATATTTCTCATAAAAAGTTACTCTACCCTTTAATTCAGCAGGGACATCAAACACGGAAACACACACACACACACACACACACTTATGATAATTGGTTTCATAGGAATGTTTATGATAGATGATTATATGCTTTAATCTTAATGTCATATATACACGTTTAGATGAGTTTATTCTCTGAGGTATAAACTTATTTGTGTATTAGGTATCAGTTAAACTATTTTGACTTTGACTGTCAGAGCAGGCTAGGAAGGACATTAAGAACATAATGTTAACATAAATCCTTAATGCAATCATGTGTTGATATTTTTAAATAAAATCCCATAAAATCTTAATATTTTGAAGTAGAATTTTTCATATAAGCATGCAAATTCTGTCCTATATTTAGAGTACTTGTTCAATTTTTTTTAAGCTTCTGAGGGAGCACATAATATTCTATAATTCACAATTAAGGATTAATAAAGGCAAGTAATGAAAGTACATAGTAAAATGTTTACACAGAATATTTTTTCAAATAAGAGTTAATTAAAATATATTTAATTGCTAATTTTTCTTTATAATGAAACATTTTTTCTTAAAAAGTTTACATCTATAGTTCTCTTTTCTTATTTAATTGTACATACATATTATTAGTCATTATTTGATTCCTCTTGCCCTCACTTAAATAAGTATGTAAATGTTATTTACCTAAAAATTTTCATCTAAAATGCCTTAGCCGAGTGACTGGGTTGGACCATAGTCCATTACACCAAAAGGGTGTGGGTCAATTCCCAGCCAGAGCATATATCTAAGTTGTGGGTTTGATCCTTGGTAGGGGCACACCAATCAATGTCTCTCTAAGTCAATAAACATATCCCCAGGTGATATTTTTTTAATTCAGATAAAAAATATAACTGATGTCAACTCATGCCCATGTACTATTCCAGATGTTATTGTAACAAAGATAGTATGGGTATATTATTTAATGAAATTAGGTACACGGCTGAATTTACCTCTATGAAGTAAAGGTGAATCCAGTGCTAAGATTGTGGGGGTCTGAAAAGTGGTCATTTTTTTATGAAATACATGTACTCTACCAACTCTATCTACTGATCACTAATGCTAATTCACTAGGACATAAAATCTTGGTGGGTCTAATAATTAGATTTAAATTCATACTGGGGTAAAATTATGAAAAGTGGGGCTTTTTCCTTAGAGCAGTTTAACTTTGAGGAAGAAATATATCATATCATAGTGGTTTTTCATGGTTCCACAAAACAGAACAAACATGAAGTAAGTCCATTAGAAAAACAAAAACAAAATTTGCTTCTATTGATTATAATTTAATATTTTGATTTATTTTAGATATAAAATACATGTATTTTCCCTCATGGTTGGCAACTGTTAGAATTCCCAAGACATTGGTAAAAGTTATATATTATTGGTAAAGAATTCCAAATAATGTTAAAGAATGTCTCTGTTAAAGATTGTTCCTCTTTCAATTTTTATTGCACAGAGCCAACTTGTAATGGGTAGAGGTTTTCATGATAGATCAGCCTTTTATATTTTGTTCATATTTTTCCCATTAGCTTTTATGACCAACTTTGTAGAGGAAAGCATTTTATAAGATTTCATTTGTATTTTCTAAAGTTATGTAATTTCTCCTTTATTTAAGAATTCCTGAATATTTGCATCCTCTGATAATTAAATGCCCCTAAATATTAATTATAGAATTGAGAAGTCATAATCTTACCCTTAAAAATAAGAAAGGAAAACACCAAAGTATTTTCAGAAACTTTTATTTCTTTGTGTTGGTAAACATGATGTATTATTAAAAACTTCATTTGATATTATGCATTTTTTATTAAAGACTTTCACATTTAAAATAAATCTCCCAAAACTTATTCTCCTGAAACTATATTTTATATACATAGCAATGAAATTTTATCTGAAACATCACAAAACATCATGTGTGTGTATATGCCCAATTTAATCACGGATGCAGTCAGTTTTATAAAGGGCTTAATCATTGTCATAGTTATAACAGTAAAATTTGACACAGAATATCTAATAATAGAAAATGTTAATTAATTATAGCTCATGCTGTATTACTTCAATTATTTTTTTTTGCACCATTCAACAACTTCCCATGTTAAAATCTGAGTGTACCAGGAAGAATAAGGAACTTCCTCAATTTCACAAAAGCATGTATGAAAAATATATGCCTACCATAATACATAATGTCCCTTGAAATTAGAAAGATATTAATTTTCAAAAACACCAGAGCATTTAAAAATATTATATGTGAAAAAAGTCTACAACTAAAATTTTTTACTTGGGTAGGTTGATTAAATATACAAAAACAGGGTTAGGTATTTGTGACTTTAGAGCCAAATATAAAGAACCATGTAAATAGGCTTAGGTAAGCTAATATTATGTTTACTTAACATTTTATGGTAAGATTCTGAAAGGTCAAAAATCTTATCTGCAATGAATGGAAATTTATCAGATTTGACTTCAATTACTTAAGATTTCATTTCCAGGAGCCAAAGTGCATAGAGCATCTAAAAGGGCATCTCAATTTCCAGATGACCCACATTGGTGGTCTGGTTTGAAGGGTCCTACAAGAGGAATCAGGCAGTTTCTTAACCCTAGTTTTCCATTAGAATCACCTGGTAGCTTTTAACATCTATTAGGATCTGTTCCTAACTGCAATAAATTCATACAGAACGTTGGGGAGTGGGCCCAGGTCAAAGGTAGCTTTAAAAGCTCCCTGAGTGATTCTAATTTTCACTTAAGGTTAAAATATTAACTCATGCTGGATTGTTACCTTCTACTTTAACCCAGGAACTCTTGGCTGACTCAGAACCGACAGTATTAGAATCAAGATTCTGCAGATATTTCAGACCCAACCATAAAGCCAATACATCCTTACTGCTCTCAAGGGGAGGAATAAAGATGAAAAGAGCAAAGATACATTGCTTTTGAGATGCCTAAATTCTCTCCGGCCACACCTTACACAGCTGGATGCCATGTTCAAAAAAGCAAAGAAGCAGAAGGCAATTGAGCCAGGTGAGTGGATCTTATTCACATGTTCCTGCTGTCCTCCACTCAGAGACCCTTCACTGCCCTGTCACTGTATTATAACCTCGCAGGGCCAAGATAAAGCTGTGTCTGAAATCTTACATATTTACACTACATTTCCCTGAATTCCTGGCTAACTAGTGCCTACCAAGACTGAAAAGTAGCCTGGTACATTATGCCTCCAAAATTAGCCTGAGGGCCAGTGGACGGGAACATGATTTGACTCAGGTAAATAACACACATTGTAGTTGAGTGATTTTGTGATCCAACAAAGAGGAAAATGTCTAAAATATACCTTTATTTTAAGAGAGGATAATTGGCCTGAATGGGACTTTGAGGGACGGGGCCAGAAATGTTGTATCTTTGCCCCAAATTTCTCTCAAATCACCTATAATGCTTTTCTAATATCTAAGCATCAGACCTTGTCGCCAGCACCCTTCTATTTTCGAAGTGGTGTATAAATTGACATTATTAATAAAATGTTATTAAATTCTTAGCCTAACGTAGCAATGTTCTCAAGGAGCAAGGAAAGAAAAACAGCCACTGTTAAAGATCTGCTCTGGTAAAATGAAGCAGCGTGTCCCACGGATATGACAAGAATAAGGGGAATAAAGAATTCAGTGCTAAACTTAATGAAGGCGCAGTAGTGCTGTGCACAACTTAATTAGATGCCTGTGGCTGCAAGAAACTCCATTTGGGATAAATAATTTTACCCAGTTGATGACCATGGTTTTTGGGGGTTTTTTTTGAAATCTACTCCAAAACACTGAGTCAACAAAACTCTTGGGAAATATAATGGGTTTTGACCATAGGAAGTTCATCCAGCTCTTTTCATCTCCCCACAAATGGGCTGTGGCCTTGAGATTCTTAACTATGACATAAAGATATAATAGTAATTGCTTGACTGGAATTTTAAGTTTTACATTGGGCAATGAATGAAATTTGTCACAATATTTGGCATACAGTAAAAACTCAATAAATAATGCCTAGCCTTCATAATCACATTTTACTTCCCTTACTTGAGTATATTTTGTTTTCTCTGCTGTTAACACCCAATCTGAACCAGCAAACATTATTTCACCCAAGTATTTTAAAAGCTCGCTGAGATTGTTCCTTCTGTTCCCCAATCACATAGTCATTTTTGCCATGTACTTTAAAGGTTTAAATTGGCAATCTGGTTCCCTCACTCCTCTGTTTAAAATTTATGTGCACCATACAGAACTTACCAGAGCACCTGATGGCATCACCAGAGATATTCAAACTGCAGACTAGAAGGAGCTATCAGACTGTTACCACTTGCCTTCATTTCAACAAAAGAAATTTAGTGCCCAGGTCTAAAAATCTCCATTGAAAGGCTTATTGACTCAGAAACTGGTTTATCATTTGCCCTGTTCATTAACCTCTATTTTTTATGTCTTCTGTTTTTATGGGTATACCCGGTTATTGAACACCTGATTGCTCGTTTACATGGTATAGGCCTGACTTCTGCAGCCTGTGTGAATTGCTTTCTCCTGAAATGAGGTTCAACAATTTAACTGAACTTGTTTTTCAGGACTAAATGATTGGTTCAGTGAAATATGGATCAATCTATCAACTTCACTTCTGGAATGTAAAACTTTATTATTTAAAAGGCAGGACTGCAGGGACCGAAGTCATACCACTGTGAAACTGCTTTTTGGGATATTGATTTTAAGATGTTTATTAGGAAACAAAAGACTTGTTGAGAGAAAGTTTTGACACTCTCCTTTGCCTGCCGAAGAGATTTAGACAGGAAAAACCTCCTACTATATTTATCTCATTGTTTTAGGCAATTTTATCTTCTGTGATATCTCTGTGTGTGGGGGTGGTGGTGGTTAGTCAGGGATTGTCTTAATACAAATTCTATCACTCATTTTTTTCTAATTTTAAATGTTCCAATATTTCATATAAATATTTAATCAGCATGAAACCAATGGCCCTCATTAGAGTCTTTTATAAACCACTGGACTGGATAAATCTAAACATGAAGCCCTTCACTGCATATCAGCAGCTCAGGAATTATTAGATATTATCAGTTCAAACTGCTTAAATAATTAATTCTATATTTACTTCTACTTTCCTGCTGTAATCTAAGAACCGATTTTGGATGTTTAGAGATATTTGCCAGTGTGAATGCTTGGATGTTTCAAAAATAAAGAGAGCCCTGGCTGGTGGCACAGTGGATAAGGTGGTGACCTGTGAACCCAAAGATCTCTGGTTCGATTCCCCAGTCAGGGCACATAACCAGGTTGCACACCAGGTCTCCAGCCAGGTCTGTGGCTGGAGGCAGGTGAAAGGCAACCATACATTGGTATCTCTCTCCCTCTCTGCCTCTCTCCCTTCTCCTCTTTCTACAAATAATAAATAAAATCTTAAAAGAAAATAGAGAGTACTTCTTCAATTATAAGTCTAAGAGATGCTCCTCTATCATTTGTGTATATTCTTGTGCAGTCTGTATAGGTACAATAAAAAGAATGAGGATGTGATTTGCATTATAATACAAGTGAAATAGGTACTTTCCAGGAGATTCATAGTATAGATCATGTCATTTAATCCTTGATGGTCAGGCTAAAGTCTCAGACTTGCAAATTCATGAATAGACACTGGTTTCTCACAGTTCAAGTTATTGTGACATACTTCATAAAACTACATACTCTGTTTAAATATACAGTATATGCCCTGTGAAAATGAAAAGACAATGCTTCTCTCACTAAATGTAAGTATTTTAGGAAGAAGTAAAGAAATATACCATGAGAAAGCAACTACCAATAAAAGTAAAACCAATTACAAATAAAAGCATCCTGTGTTCTAAGCAAATGTGACAGACTTGTGGATTGGACAGCTTCTTATGCTCTTAGTTTGTTATTCTCCAGTTTCTGGTTCAAGTAAAGCTGTTAGGGATATCAAGGAAGTGGTTTCAATTTTGATGGAACTTACAAGACCGATCTGAAACTCTTTAATGTTTGTTTCATAGAACAAAGAGAATTAAAGAATACTAAGAAACAAGGTGATGTCTTTAGAAAACTAGGCAGCACACTAGGAACCTGGATTTCTGCAAAACATGATTGTGGGCTGGCTAGGTCCAATTAATATGAAGCCTTTGAACACAAGTTAGCTCGGCCTCAAAAGAACAGTGTGCTCTGTGGGGTCATAGTTAAAAATTTTTAAAAAGTTAAAAAATAGAAAATAGGTAAATTATTAGAATCTATCTATCTATAGCTATATCACTTGAATAGCTTAAAATATCATTTATTTTAAATCATTGTTTGTGATTAGTAGTCAAGTTCCCATTCTTCATAAATGATTTGAAATCTTTAATGCATGAAAAATATAAATGTATGAAAGAAGGTTGAGCATTGACAGCTGGTTAAAATGTGATTACATTGTAGAAAACGACATGCAATCACTTTTCTAAAGAATGTATACACCAGGACCTGGCTAGTGGCACAGTGGATAAGGCTCTGGTCTGGGAACTCAAAGGTCGCTGGTTCGATTCCCCAGCCAGGGCACATAACCAGGTTGCAAGCCAGGTCTCCAGCCAGGTCCATAGCGGAAGGTAGGTGAAAAGCAACTGTACATTGATGTCTCTCTCCCTCCCTGCCTCTCTCCCTTCCACTCTCTCTAAAAATAATAAATAAAATCTTTAAAAATAATATATACATAAAAATGAATAAATATGTAAATAAATAAAAGACACAGTTTACTCTTGCATTAGAAAACCAATGTCCCTATACAGGCTATAGCATGCTAAGAAAAATGAATTTCCATAAAAGCCTATATACAGGAAAGAGTAGTAATGTCAGAATACAGCAACCCTACAGTTTTACCATTATTGTCTTCAGTTGTAGCCCACTTACATGCATTACAATTGGTACATATATGATTACATCTTTGCATGGTGTGTATCAGATGCCTTTTATTAAACTAATTTTCAGTAAAATGACAACTGCCAAGAAATCATATATGAAAATCGATTTGACTTAGGCTATTTCCAACAGCAAGGAAATGGCTGAAAATTATATAATTTTCCTATTCCTAATAGAAGATTTTGCCAATCAAATTCCAAATGAAGGGGGCCAAAATTTGCTACCCCAAAATAGGCCTTTTGTGAAATTGGTTATTTTTAAAAAGGGGGCTCAGAAAGAAACTTGAATCACCCCCCTTCATCTGCCTAAAGAATTTTGGCAGAATAAGAATCTTAGCATATTCACCTTAATACACATGAATTTGGTATGGCGGACAGGAAGATTCCCAGAAAAAGTCTGTTTGTAATATTCCCCTCTATGTTTCATGGTTTCTGGGTGGCCTGGCATAACTTGTTTACCACATGTTCACTCTTTCTCATCTATCTGCAAATTGCTTTTCTTTCTGAAAATCCAGACGTGCCTTAGTCCTAATGGCATAAAGCTCAAATTCTCAATGTATCCTTGAGGGTCTTATATTCCTATAGAACCTCCATATATGCACACATCATAAATTTGGTCATTATTCCTCTTAAAATCTGTTTCATGTTAATTTGATTATTAGTCCAGCCACAAGAATTTAGAAGGTTAGGAGAAAAGTTACTTTTCCACATTCACATAATGTCAGCCATTTTTATAATATTATACAAAATATTGCAAAAAGAGACTTCATATAGTGGGTACACTGTAAGATATACAAATGCCAAATCATAGTGTTGTACACCTGCAATTAATATACTATTGTATACTTACTATACTTTAATAGGGAAAAAAATCTTCCTAGACCAAGGTGCACTCTCAAGCGTATCTGTGCTAACTTTGTCCATCTTTCCTAAAAGGACTCTGTCTTTTAAGGATAAACTATCATATGGTAATTATTAGTGCAATCATGAAATTTGTACCTAGTGTAGATAAATCTGTGTGTGTATGTCTTTTGAAGCCTAGAATAAAAGCAGACCAGTGGAAAGGAAATATACACACTGGGTGGAGCAAAAGTAGATTTACAGTTGTTCATATAAAAAAGAATACAATAATTAAAGAATAAATTGTGTTTCACATACCCACACCTATAAACTTACTTTTGACCCGCACTGTATATTGAGTGTGTCATATTTGCCTTGCTATTCAGAAACTTATGTTTTTATTATGGGATTTTCATCTACATCTTACTTCATTATGAAAGTGGGTGTAATATGCCCAATTTACATATTAAGTCTTAAATAAAATAAAACACTCATCTCCAAAAATGTGTTGTTTTATCTCTGGACATTAACTAACTGTATTGTATATTGGTAAATCCCACAATTTCATTTAATCAATAAATAACAAGCAGAAAAGATGGGAGAACATTGATAAGTAGCTGCCTTTTCACAGACGCTGCATAATCTGTTTTGAAGTAATTGGCATTTGTCAACCTTTCTGTTATAAAAAGTGTTAGAAACAAAATCACATTACTATAAAGCTGTTTTATTTCTCTTGTTAGGAAGAAAAAAGTAAAAACCTTGTTTTCCTGGGGCAACAATTAGATGAACAAGTCTGTGTCCTTATCAGGATTGAACACAAGGCTGGTCCTTAAATATAATTTATGGTCTCAGACAGAGATGTTCAGAAGCATGTACTAGCATTAGTCTTCAATATGCCTTATTTTTATCTAGTTTTTTAATTTTTAATTTTTTAATTGAACATATTGAGCTAACATTTGGCTAAGAAAATTATCATTATTTTTAGACATTTTAATTTTATTTTTTTATTTTTATTGTTCTATTATAGTTGTTCCAATTTTCCCCCTTTGCTTTTCCCTGCCCGCCCACTTACCATGTCTCCCACAGTCAACCCCGACTTTGTTGTCCATGTTCATGGGTCATTTATACTAATTCCTTGACTAGATTCTTTCTCTTCTTTTTTTTTTTTAAAGATTTTTATTTATTATTTTTAGAGAGAGGGGTTGGGTGAGAGGCAGAGAGGGAGAGAGACATCAATGTATGGTTGCCTTTCACCTGCCTCCAGCTATAGACCTGGCTGGAGACCTAGCTTGCAACTTCCTTTCTTTCTGCCATTTTTCCCCTCCCCTCTCCTCTCTGATTGCTGTCAGTCTATTTCTTCTTTCTTGTTCTACTTTGCTTGTTTGTTTTATTATTTAGGTTCCTGTGTTAGGTAAGGTCATATGGTATTTGTCTTTTGCCACCTGGTTTATTTCATTAAGCATAAATTATATAGGTTTAAGCTATATAGGTTTAAGGTCTGTGTTCATTGCCCAAACTCTAATTTTTAAATGTAAATGGTTTTATTTACTATAAAAGGCCTGAGGTTTTTTAGGGCTAAAGATACGACTTCTCATTTCTACTAGTACAAGATGTGTGTATCTTATTGTATCTTAAACCTTCATGAGACTTTAAATTTTAAGACACAGGATTGACATTCCATATTAAATTTGATGTTAAAAATTAGTTACATAAATTCCCAGAATTGTTTCCTGGAAAGTTAAGAGGTTCAGTGATATTTTACTCTTGCCTTCTCTTTTATAACCTCTCTTATTACAAGTATGTGAGAGGCTTTTTTATGTGTTACATCATCATTTCAGAGACTGCTGATTTTTAAAAATTATGTAGTTTGAGTAAAATTAAGTGATTATTATTAAAATTAGTCTTTGTACAAAAGAAAAATCAGGTATTAACATTTGGCTAGAGAGTGGATATTATGCTCTCTTATTATAAAATAATGACTAATGCTGTTCTGGGGTCTTACATACCACTGGTCATTTTGTTTGTCTCATCATCTCAGGGGAGACACAGTAGACATGCCCATCTGAATGTCCTGCCCAGACCTTCAGCTTGAAGCAAGAAATGTTCAAGTGGTCATAACTCAGGTGCTCCCCATACACAGTTTGAATATGTTAATGTGTAAAGCTAACAATTTCTACCTTTTAAATATAAGGTAAATCCTCTTTAGTAAAACTGAATTTGTAGGCAGCATTCTAAACTCATTATCCTGTTTCCAAATATAGTGTTTTCTCCTTAATAAAAGTAGAGGAGAAATCTAGATTTATTGAATATTGTCATGGCCCTACTAAGTCATGACTTTAAATCAGAGATGAATAAATAATAATTTATTTAAAAAATTCTTTCATAAACCTAATTTTCTGTGTAGGAATAAAGATCATAAACTTCCTAAAAAAAGGCAATGCTAAAGTTTTATAATTGCCTACTATAAATGCATTCTAGTGAAAAGAAAATTTTATTCAAAGGCTTTAAAACCAGGAATTAGAGTTATGATAGTATTTAAGACTGTATAATATCATGATAATTTAATTTTAATCCAAAAATCACTTACTGTTTCTAATTAAATTCCTCACCAAATTGAATTTTAATGGCTTTACTTTAAACAGGATTATATGTTTTATTTCTACTGCAATAGTGAAGTTAATACAGAGCAAAATGGGTATTCTCAGATTGAGCGAAAATGCTAAAATTAGTAAAACTTTTTAAAAATGTCATGCATTTGCTCTGTAGAACCACCAAGTAGTTATCTAAATATAATCTAGAAACATATTTGAATTACTGTACTAAAATTGCTTAATCAGCAGTTATAAAATTAATATAATCATATCATTCTCATAAAAATAATAGAATCAATATAGAGATACTGGTTACTGGCATTAATAAATAAAATAAAATAATTATTTAAAATTTAATTTTATCTTTATGCCATTCTTTAAATTTTTTATTTTTGTATGTTTAATACAAATACATAATAATATCAAGTAACATAATTATAATAAATAGTATTTGCATAATTGAATATGAGCACAAATGAAAGTTGTTGTTTTTTTCTTTTTTAAAATTTATTTATTATTTTCAGAGAGAGTGGAAGGGAGAGAGGCAGACAGGGAGAGAAACAGCAATGCATAGTTGGTTGCTTTACACCTGCCTCCAGCTAAGGGCCTGGCTGGAGACCTGGCTTGCAACCTGGTTATACACCCTGGCTGGGGAATTGAACCAGCAACCTTTTGGGTCTCCAGGCTGGCACCAATCCACTCAGCTACACCAGCCAGGTATTTTTTTGATATATATACATGTAATATAGAATCTCATAAACTAAAATTCATTTGTCAGTTTTCATATTTTATAGCATTTGTGTTCATTCTAATTTGTGCTCTTATAATGAATGCTACTTTGAATATTTTGTTTATATATTCTTGAACAAACTCTAAGAAATTTATGAATGTGTATGTATGTATGTATTGGCTTATTTTAGTCACCTCGTCAAGCCAAATGGCAAACATATTCCCCTGAGAATATACTTATGCAACTCAAGCTACACATTACCAGGACATTTTCAGATATAGTAGGCAAACAAGCTCAGATATATATTCCAAATTTATAGATAGTTGTTTTATTTTACAGACACATTTTCTACAGTCTTCTTTTAATTGTCATCAACTTTCTAGGGATGAAGTAAGGATTTGTTAATCTCCTGTTCTCAATATTTCTGTGATTCTACCATCTGAACTATTTAATTAAGATCTATAGACTTAATCAGTTTCAAGTTTGCAGGATCTATTGTGGCCTTAGTGATATATAAGATATTTTACACTATATGCTATGATATATCTGGGTGTGTACATATACACATGGACACAATATATAAACATAATGTATTCTCAAAAATATAGAAGATTGAAAAAGCAAAACTAAAAATTAGTAACAAATATACTAAGGGAGCATTCAAACATAAATAATATCAAATCTAAAACAATTGAATGGATAACATATTTGTCTATTAAAAATCAAAAATGGCTATGTAGAAATATGAGGGAAAAAAGACAGAAACATGAATGGAGGCTGGGGGCAGGGATAATTTGTGTTTTAAGATTTTCTTTTTTTTTTCACAAAACATTAGTCAATTTGTTTTATTTTTGCTGAGATAGACTATTTCCGTGCCACAAAGCATAAAACAGCAAAATTTTACTTGTAAAGCATTTTAAGAGCAGATGTTACTAGATACTTAATCATAAAAATATGGGACCTCCTGAACCTTGACAAGGACTCACATTTGGTTTACTAAGCGCATTTTACATTTCATAATTCCACAAGTATAAATAATTGTGGTTAATACTACGCAAAATTGTAAACTCGGAAGTTGTAACAGTTGAGTCCAGTTGTTCATTGAGATGTATAGTAAAATTCTGAAAATACATTTATAATTATATATTATTGGATCTTTTCATATAAGATTTCTTTAAAAAGTCATCTCAGTTGTGCCTTATACATTTGCTTGGCCTTTTTAGGGATATCTGAGGAAACAAATAAACTGTTTAAAAGAAATAGAAAATTAGGTGCTGATGGCCGTAATCATAAGGCCATTAGAAGCTGTTTCTTTCCTGTCACGCTTTTCGAAAAGCAAGAAACCATCCTTCTCCCATGGCAACTCTAACAGAAGTCTAGAGATTATTTCTATTTTACAAGGTTAATTGTCATATTAAAGAGCTTGTTTCTCTATCACTTTTCAAGTTCTTAATTATCCTTATGAATCTAGAAACCTATACACTCCACCTAAATCAGAATAATTTGGAAGTAAAAATATTCCCTTCTAAGATATATAGACAGATATTGCACACAGGTAAGGAGTTAGATAACAGATTTTTGTTAATCACTATTTGAAAATAAAAACTGAGTTTCTTCAACATGTGGTTACCAGAGGGTAAGGAAATTAGAAAAAGAATCAAAAAAGTTAATGGAATCAATATATGGTGACAGACATTTTGGGTGCTGAACACAAAATACAATATATAGATGATTATGTAATTGTGCACATGAAACTTTATATATAATCTTATTAACCAATGTTACTCCTATAAATTTAAATTTTCAATTGTCACTTAAAGCATTTAGGTTTTTAAAGATTTGTTTCAAAGTTAGGTATATTGATATTATAAAGCTCTAAGATATTTAAAGGGAAAGCAAATAAGGACTTGGGTATATCCTTTAGCACATGCCCATTCAGAACCACCAATAATTTATTTCTGAGAACATAAGTTTTACAAACAATATTTCTTCTAATTCTAGTTACCAAACATTAACTAAAATATTTTCAAATACAGTTTATTCATTCCTAAAATCTGTAAATTGAACAACATGAAGTATAGCTATTGCAGTGAGAATAAAATTAAATATATAAAATAAAGCATCTTCAGGCAGTAAAGTCATTGTTCTACACTTTGAGCTTAAGTAGCAATTTGGTGCATTGGATGTACAGGGGTGTGAACATCCTAGAATGTTTCAGGAATTAGCTGGGTGCTCTTTGCATTGCCTGAGGTCCTGATTTAAGCTGAGATAGGTATCTCAGTCATAAAATTATATAATTGAGAGGAAGAAGGCCCATTTTAGTAAGTCACTTAGTCGGAGTCAGCAGAACCTTCAGTCAAACCAGCATGTACAAATCAAGAAGAAAGTGATGAGAGCAAAACATGTCAAAAAATAGGAATAAACACAATGGAAATTAAAAATATACATTCTTTTACTTTTTTATTCTATTTTCTTCCCATTACCATTTAGTTCCCACCCCACAATCATCACACTGTTTCCATGTTCATGAGTCCTTTATCCTTTTTTGCTCCATTGCAAACATTTAAATAAATAAATAAGAAAGTCACTGGTTTTTTGTCTCCATTTGACATAGAGCTTTGCTTTTTTAAAAGTAACTTTTAACATATGGCAATGGAATGTGTTAAAAATCAGTGGAGTACAAAAGAAAAAAAATATAAGGTGAACCAAGAGCAAATATATAATAATGCTGCAATTTCAGGTACTATTTCACAATTGTTTTATAACTCTGCCTTCAGTTAAATTCATCATATTCCAATCTTCCAAAAGCAAGTTGGTTTTATTACAGATATCAGCACCCTAAAAATTTCAGAGTAATATTTACACCTACATCAATATCTATTTCTACATTTTCATGTATTTATATCCATATGTATTTCCCAAAGTACATGTATTGTAAAATTGTTCTAGAAATAAAACTTTTACAAATGCAAAAATGCATCTTAGTCAGAGATAATTTATTAACAAGTGTAAAACCAGCAAAATACTAATACTTTTTGACATGAAAAAATATATTAAAAGCACTGTTTCACTAAAACTATATTTTAATTATTTATTCTTACAATCCCTGTTGCACTTTAGTCTAATTCAAATGGCTTTCATTATGTGAGAAAATTGAATACATTTAATGTAAATACTTCTAATTATTTTTTAAAAAGATTTAACTGTGGTTACATCCAAGGAAATTGAGCTACTTTAAAAGGGCATGCATTTTAGCAATTACTTTTCAATGAAAGTAATTGCATAATGTCTCATGACAAACTAGCAAGTGGCCCCCATCATTCCTGCCTCTTGTTATTCAAGCCTTTATGTCACCCCTCTACTTGAACACGGGCAGGGTCTGCAACTTTTTTCTAACCAAAAGAATATGTCAAAGGTAATGTGATGCCATTTTATTATTACATCACATCATATAACACTTCATTTGCTGGTGACCTTCCCTTAGTGACTGTCTTTGATGGTTTAATGAACTAAGAATCCATGTTAAGAGTGCCAGGAATTAAAGAACTGAGAATATCCTCTAGGAATGGAGGATAGTATACCACAAGAAGCCTGGACATTTATTTAATCCCACAATAGTGAAGAAATAAATGCTGCCAAGCACTTGAATGATCATGGTAGCAAACATCCAAATGAAAGCATAGTCCGGCCCATCTTTGACTACAAGATAGCCTTAAATAGACAATTCACCTGAACCATACCTAGACTTCTAAGCTGCAGAAACTAGGAAATAAGAAACGTGTGTTGCTTTAAACTGCTAAGTTCCTGGTGACTTTATAGCAATATAAAATGCATGCATATCTCAATGAAGACATTTTCAGATCTAGTCATTGAACAAACATGCTTTATACTTCTATGGTAACACAACACCAGTGAATAACTATAACTCCTAAACTTGCAAAGCTTGAATTACTGAGTGCGGAAAATATTATAGCGTTCATTTTAGTTTTAACATTTCAGGGAATTTACTTCATTCCTTTTTCTTATTCTGCACAAAACTGTTCATAAATCCTTGTTAAAAGATAAACTGAAGCATACAAAAAGTTTAAGCATTTACTTCAGTAGACATTTATGAGAATCAGGCATCACCAAACTGAAGGTGGTTAGGAAGCCCTCTGCTAACTATAATCAGGGAAAAGGCATACCTAAAGAAATTATGAAAACAAAGGAAGAAAGTTTTATGATTGGCTATAGATTCAAGTCTATTTGGCTGTTTGTGACTGATTTTCGATAGGTTTTATTTTTTGAAAATGTTCGTTATGAATATACAGTCAAAATAGTCTGTTATGATTTCAATAAAATATTTTCTATATTTCATTACATTACCACCTTGAAACACGGGTTTATTCATTTCATGCTATTTTCAAACTTTAGGAAGTTTTTATTTTCCTAATGGTTGTTTATTTTTTAACTATACAAAATATTTTCATGGTTGTAAAATCCAACAAAACAATAAGCTACAATCCGAGATGAGACCTCTCATTTGCATTCCTGTTCCTTCCAACCTGATTTCTATTATTCACAGCTGATTCTGATCCTAATTACATACATCTACTAAGGGGGTGTCCCCAGATGTCACACAACACGATGCTTGCTTCATCTCTTTTTGACATGCATAAACAATGAAGTTTCACTATTAAACATAGTTGATGTCATATTTTTATTTTCTATTATTTTTATTACTATATTCTGTATTTGTTCTTTGTTTAGGATTTTGGGGTTGTTACAAGAAATTCCTTCATATGACTCTGAACGTACATAATGCTTAAGATAAATATTAAGGATAATAATATTATAGACTTTTTTATTACATGTAATTATTGCAAAATAACAAATTCTCTGTTTCAAATGTCTTGTTTGTCATAAACTTTGACAATTTGCTATTCCTGATTTCACCACCATAATAACTAGTAAAGGTCCAAGATCAAGAAATTAGTCAAAATGACACCAGGGGACACTAGAAAGTGAAGAAACTTTGTGCTCATAGTTGACTCTAGTTAGGAAAAATCTCAAGAGAGACATTTTTAAGGGCACATTGCCAATAATGGGTAAAATCTACCAACTCTTGTAGAATTATAGCATAGAAATGGCAATTTTCCTCTTGATAAACCAGAAAAAAAAATGCTCAAGGCAAATTAATCAATTCTAGCAGTAATGTATAAGGGAAAAGTTTGTTAAGTCTAGAAAAACATAAGGCATAAAAATATTCGGAAAATAATACTTTTGGGAATTAGAAAATGCCTGAATGGATATAATGATACATTCATGGATTTCTTTTTAATTGAATTTACTAAGGTAACCCTGATTAATACAATTACATAGGTTTCAGGCCAACAATTCTATAGAGCATCATCTATCTGAATACTGTATTATGTGTTCACCACCCCAAGTCTGGTCCCATCATTATTTATCCCCTTGTCATCTTTTACCTGTCTCACCCCCTTTCCCTCCAGTAATCACCAGACTGTTGTCTGAATCTATGAGATTTTTTTCATTTGTTTGTTTGCTTAATCCCTGCAGCTTTTCATCCACCCTCCAACCCCTTTCCCCTCTAAAAATGGTGTGTTCTCTGTATCTATCTGTTTCTATTTTGCTTGTTAGTTTATTTTGTTCACTAGATTCCACATATAAGTGAAATAACAAGGTACTTTTCTTTCTCTCACTGGCTTATTTAATTTAGCATAGTTTAAAAACACTTTCTAATTAACCTGTGTTCTTCTTATTAAGAACCATGATTATCAACTTGGAAGTAACCAAGGCATGGTTACCTTAAATGCACATTGCTAAGTGAAAGAAGCCAATCTGAAAAGGTTACATGCTATATGAAAAGGTTACATACTATAGAAAAAACAAAACTGTGGAGGCAACAAAATATCCATGATGGCTGGGAGTAAGGGAAAGATGAATAGGCAGGGCATAGAAGATTTTTGGGACAGTGAGAACTCTGTAACAATGAATACATGTCATCATACATTTGCTTAAACCCATATTTGTTGTAAGAATGTACAGTAGCAAGAGTGAACCCTAAGGTAAACTATGGACTTTGTGTGATTAGTACATGTCAATATATGTTCTTCCTTAGTATATATGCACATTCTGGTGAGCGATAAAGATGATGGGAGTAGTTATGCATGTCTGGGAGCAGGGGCATATGGGAAATCTTTGTACACTACATTCAATTTTACTGTGGACCCAAAAGTGCTCTAAAAATAAAGTTTATTCACTAGGAATAATTAAATACAGGAAAAAAAAAACACTTCAAAATTAATTTCAATAATTAAACAAATACAAACTGGTATTTATACAAAAAAAAAAAAAAAAGACATGAAAATCATGACACAACAACCAAACACAAATACTTTATACCTACCAACAAGTCAGAAATACAGAATATTTTATTATTTTAATGTCTTGTATTTCTTACCTATTTATTCAAATTCCTTCTTTTCTCAGGTTTTATCTTTTATCAAGCTTTTCTTTTATTTTAAGGTTTTTTTTTTTAATAAGATCTTTAAATTTATTTATTATTTTTAGAGAGAAGGGAAGGGAGAGAGGCAGAGAGGGAGAGAGACATCAATGCATGTTTGCCTTTTATTTGCCTCCAGCTATGGACCTGGCTGGAGACCTGGCTTGCAACCTGGTTATCTGCCCTTACTGGGAATAGAACCAGTGACCTTTGGGTTCACAGGCTGGTACCTTATACACTGCACTGTGCCACCAGTCAAGGCTCAAGGTTTCTTTTGATTATATAGATTTATGTTGATACAAATGTTATTTAATTTTAAATGTTTAAAATACTGCATAAAAAAGAATTGCAATTCTCATCTATTTTTCTCATTTTGCCTCTGATAGAAACATTACAATGCCTGGTGCATCTTATACATATATTGGTAAAATAAATGTGCAAGTGAAACACAGCCCTTGTCATATTCTTGGATTATAGACGTATCATAATAAATCCATTATTGGACATGCCTCAGTGCTAACGTTCATCTCATTGTAATTCGAATGGGAGCAAAGCTTGCCTTCATGTGGAATGAGAGTGAGAGAATGACATCCTTTCTTTGCTGAAATTCAAGATAAATTGCTGCATCTAAGAACAAATATCCCGAGTTCTCTCTTTTGCTCTCTAATGTTAGATTATGAAAAAAAATTGGCATGATCTTGATATGTATGCCTAGGGAATGGTTCAGAAAGTAATGTATGCCTAAGTTTCATTTTTTTTTTTTTAAACACAGATTTAACCAAAAAAATGTAAAGGTACCTACCTTACTATTCCCTCCACCATGACTTTTCTGTGGAAGGAATGGCTGCCTCTTTTTTTAGGGAAACATTCTTCTTTGGCATGCCAATCTGTGTCTCTTAACCATTGCAGAAAAGATCTGCAAAAAAAGCAGCATTTAAAAACTGATTTAATAATTAAATCACAAAAATACTTTTATATAAGAAACATCTTTTAAAATTATTCATTCAAAAGGGAAAAAGTATTGGTCTAATATTTTGTTTCAGTGATGTTTAGATTGCAAGTGACAAAATATTCACTACCAACTGACAAAGAAATAATAGGTAAAGTTTCACCTCTGGATCAACCCTTTAATCCATATGTATTGGTTACTGGAAACCCCTAAAATATATCCTCAGGCCTTTGACCACAAGTCAGCCTACTGAGTTTAACATCCCCAGCTGAGACTACATCATTGGAATCAGGAAAATTGTTTCTACAAGAAGAGGACATTCTTCTGGATTGTTGGAGTATCCTGGTTTAGAGACTTAGGATTGAGGCTGTCACTTCCATTAAGATTCAACTGCTGTCCTTGTCCTATACCCCAACTCAAAGATGGACAAATATTCATCAACTGCGTGGGTAAGGAACGTGCAGCCCTGTAATTGAATCTTCCTATTTTATGTAGCTTTGCTTTGTCAGTTTTGTTCTCTCAGCCTGTAGCAGCAACATCCTTTGTTAGAGTTGATTTCCAGGTCCAGGTGCTCTGAGCATCTTTGTGATGTGAAGACAGTACCGGGCTTTCTTTGAGTATTCTCACACTCTTATTTATTCTGTTACTGATCACCCTGCAATATTATCCCATGGATTCTCTATGCCAAAGTTATTATTGGTCTGAGCCCATTCCTAGATGCTGCATAAAATCAAGGAGCTTAACCTGAACCATGTAATGTTAAAAAAAAAGTCCATTTTAAAATGACCTTTTCAAACCCTTTAAACCAATATGATTGACAACTCTTGTTATTACGCTTCAGTGCATAGCAGGTAAATACACCACAGTAGGAGTGGGGCTATTTTCCCATTTGAAAGTGAATAAATTATTACTTTTCTCTCTCTCTCTCTCTCTCTCTTTTTTTTTTTTTTTACCTATATTGTCTTGAGGTACATAGAAAAATACCCACATCGATGCACCCTTAATAAAATGAGAAACAGCCTCATACACAAGAGAGTCAATTCTGACTGCTTGCTGCTAATTAGGGGAAATGGGGTATATTGACATTGTTTTTACTGGTCTTTTAAAATGGTTTTGTGGTCACTGGCTTGTTTAACTAAATATTTTTTCACTGACTCGGTGTCTGATCTTCCCAGACTATTAATAGCTATGTAGTAAATATGACTTAGGTCTAGCATCTTTATACAATATAACTTCTTATGTTTAGCAATAAAAATTATTCATCACTTTTTAGTATCTTTAAGTTTTACTTGCAGGCTTCATTATAGCCTTTCAGAGAATTATTGGAATATTCTCTATATTTTTCAGTAAAATACTAGAAATGAATATTTCAGGAAGAACTCAGGAAGAGGACAAAATATTGTGGGTCTCTGTCTCTCTACACATGTGCACATACACACGCATTTCAAAATATATATTCTATTGATTAAGGAAATTCTCAACAGCTCAGAATTTTCAACATAAAGAATATAGACTTAAGTATAAAAGTTTTTTTTTTTTTTTTTCTTTCCAGTAATTAGTGGCTTTAGGCTTATTTTTATACCACTCTTAAAGCATTTTTGTTTCTCTTTTCTAAAGTAATGAGCTAGTCAAATTTATTCCCTTATTGTTCAGTATTCTCTAAAAAGTACGCAGACAGATTTGCCAGTTATCCTTTCAACGTGAAGCCAAAATTGCATGAACACAATGATGATGCTTTTGTGTTTATGTAACTTGGTTTCTGTGACTCTAATAAGAAATGCAAGCTTTTAATTACCCCTTACTGTCAGATCTTTTTCTTGAAAGCATAGACTCACCTTATTCATTGTTGAGAAACTTGCAAATACCCAAGTTAGGTAAGCCACATTTTAACTGTCAGTTCCTGGTTCAAGTAAAATTGATGTTTCATGAAAATGTTGCTGTTAAGCTCACAATTCAACCATACAAGGTTTTTCCTTATAATTGAACTGCTTCATGCAGATTTCTCATTTCCACAAAGGACATTAACATAATGTTTACTAGGGACCAAGAATAAATGAAATTAAATGAATGGTAATAGTATTTAATATTTAATAAATTTGATGCTTAATAAGTTTCCACCCAGACCATTTCTAAGTGAAACTGGCATTCCCCACCCTGGAACTACTTAGGAGTGAAGAATACAATGGCTACTATAACTGTTTGGTTTCACTGTTTTAAAATCTAT
This sequence comes from Noctilio leporinus, assembly GCA_004026585.1. Lineage (NCBI taxonomy): Eukaryota > Metazoa > Chordata > Mammalia > Chiroptera > Noctilionidae > Noctilio > Noctilio leporinus. Next base: position 159,141 of record PVIW01000780.1, on the reverse strand, counting down.
TAAGCTGCCATGAATTTTACCCAAGCCTGCTTATGCATCATCAGCTGAAATGCCAGCAGGTCAAACAAAAATATTATCTCATTATTTTAAGGAAACCAGTTTTGGCCTTGCATCCCCTAAAGGTACCCAGTTGGCAATCAGTGATTTGCAGACTACATGTGAAGTATAGCTAGTCCAGAGAACCTGGCTCTCTCCCTTGCTCTGCAGATGCGCAATATTCAATGTTGAGTAGCTTTCGTCCCTGAAGTGTTCTTTTCTTTCAAGCATCTCAGCATCATAAAAAAACAGTTTATTCGTTCTGAATCCAAGTCTCCTGTGATAGGGGCAAAATTCCAGGGTCGTTGCATTCCATTTGGCAGCAATTCTGGCTGTTTCACTTATGCTGTATCCTCTCCCAATGCCTATTTTCCAGTTTACTGGGAAAAGGAAAAAGAGCACAAGAGCAAGGCAGTTAAAAGTCTGGGCCCAGAAGTGATGCACATTATTTCTTCTAATTATCCATTGGCTGGCACCGATCATAAGACCCCAATGAACTTCAGAGGCGTTGGAAATGTAACATTCTCTGTTCCCAGACTTCCCTGAGGATCAGATAAGAGCACTAAAGGACTCCATTACATTTCACCATTGTTAAGGATTTTTGGAGTTCCAGCCTGCCCGAGGAACTGCCCTGTGCGTTCTTGATAAGAGATTAGAAGAGGTGGTCGTGGCTTGACTCCGGGGAAATGGAGAGAGATGAATAATAAAATTGATGCTCTAATAAGATAGTACACGCATAGTTCACATGCTACTGAGATGTGCGCAAGAGAAGCACAGAGAGACCCATTGGCTTTGACTGTCTGGGAAGGTTGTTAACAGTAAGAGTAATTTCTCTGGAGCCATGGTGATGAAATGGGATTCCGGTTAAAATAATAATAATAATGATAATTAATAATAATAATATAAAATAGTAAAATAAAATAGAAACCTATAAAAAAGATATATTCATAGAGTCGTTTTAAATGAGCCTGGGGACTTATTTGACAAAGTGCCTCCAGGACAACGATGTGCTAATGATAAAGCCACCGTGTTTGGCATAGTCATGAGAGAGTGAGAATGGCAGAAAGTGATTATTAAATGGAGGCCAAAATAAGGCCTGAGTTTTTGCATTGTTGGATAGCGCAGTTTTTGGTGAAATGCCAATTTCCATAATTTAGTCAAATTGTTTCTTTAGAATGACTTTTTCTTTCAATATCTGCTACAGATGCTGAACATGAACTTGAATGTTCGATCCCTGCTTTACTTTGATCATGAATGGGGCAAAGGAACTTGAAGTTTAAACTCTCAACAGAGGCTCCCTGCTGAAAGGGGAGATGCGTGCTCTCTGTCAGGTGAACAACAGGGGGGTTTGTGTGAGGCCACATGAGCATAGAAATGGCAGATCGCCTCCCTTTCAGAAGCTATAAGTGATCAGTGTGAAAAGCACTCATCACAATGGCGACTGCTAGATGTCCAAGGAAGAGATGGTTGGGTGATTAGCGCACCATTTCACTGAACAATGAGCTAGTTTCATTCACTTTCCGTATAATTGTCCTTTTTTTCTTAAATTTCATGACACTATATCTACACTTTCAACCAAACAAAGGACAAAGCCTTTGATTGTAAGCACTATTTTTAATCATTGCCGGAAAAGGGGGAAACAAATCAATTGATTCATTAAGGAAAATGGTATCAATAAAGAAGTTTGCTTTGCTATTCAAGTCAATTTTTAAAAAGAACACTATTTTGTGTTTAAAAATGTGCAAATATTTTAAGTATGAAGTTGCCTTGTGTTATCAAAGTTTATTTCTCTGTGACTTTGAAAATCATGTCATGATTTAAAATAAAGACTAGAACTGCAGTAATTACATCATAATGACATGATGCCTGAACTTGGCAAGAATGAGACATCTATTTTCATGTGTCTATATCTTTGTGTGTATTTTAGTGTTTATAGGTTTTTATTTATATTGAGGAATAATTTCTGTATTTCTGTTATCTTGATGAATCACCTGTTAAAATATTATGGAGACTAAAATTTTACTATGTCAGAAAAATAATAATTAATAATATATGATGACCAGTAATTTTTAAATTTACCTTTTACATCAAGTCACACTCAACTCATTCTTTATTCTGATATTTTTAGTCTTAAACTCTTACATGTTTATCCAGCAAGTTTTTTGTTGTTGACAGTGAAATATGTTTTTTAACTCCTGATGAATCAAAATATGCCAATATGCCTATGTACAATTTTAAGAGAAAATACCACAAATGATTAATCCAGTCATATTTTAAAAATGTAGTTCTCTGTTACTCTATTTTACCATTGATGTTCTTTTCAGTAATTCTAACATGGCAAAGATTGAGAATTTTGGAATTAGACAAACTTGTATTCATATTCTTAATCCTACACTTACTAAACCTTTAACATTGAATAAGTTACTTGTCCAGAAGGTATCCAGCATTATAATAGAGACATTTATTAAAAAAGATACAAGATACAAGAAACATTGTACATAGGACAATGATGCCTCAGTCCCCTTCAAAGTAGGCACCTTGGGACCTCACACAGTTTTTCCCATCACCCACCATCAGCTGTCTTATCATAGTTTTCTGAATCTTATTCATGGTCTGAAATCTCTTGCCTCTCAAAGGTGATTCTAGTTTTAGGAAAAACCAGGAATTGCTGGGTGCCAAATTGGGCTAAGTGGGGCTAAGTCACCTGGGTGATTTGATGTTTTACCAGAAATCGGTGCATCAGACGTGATGAGTGAGCCAGTATGTTGCTGTGATGAAGCTGCCAATCCCAGTTGTCCATAACTGTGGCCTTCTGAGCCATGGAATAGTTTCTGGTGAGGAATGTTCAAGCTTAACACAACATTTGATGCAGATTGGTTGTTCTATTTGCTCAGTCATTTTGAATGTGATAGCTGTATAGTACACATGTTCACTCAATGGTGTCTACGTTCGTTCCCTCACTGACTAGTACAGTGAAGTCATCATTGTTTGCCCATGCACATTCCACTCTCCTTGGCTGCCAGGTTACATGGATGTTGTTCAAACCATTCTCATTACATTAAAAATGGCTGGACTTTTATCAATATATATAATGGTGGCAATATGTCTTCCTGGCTGAAAACAGATTACTTAATGTAGTAAATGTAAAATATTTTAAAAAGTACAGACACTTTAAGTAGTCAGTGAATCATACTTATCCTTATTATCCTTATTATTATCTTTGAATGTGAAATACAGGCATAAATATTCAGGGTAATACAATGAGAATGTAAAGATAGATAAAGGGAATGCTTTAGAAATTTAAAATTAAAATATATTTGCTTGAATGTGATCATGTAGCATGTTTCTTCCTACAGTAGTTTTAACAAGTTAGGAAAATAATATTGATATTTTATAATAATATATAATGCAAACAATAGGAGAAAGAGGATGAGAAAAAAAATAGCAGAGACATAGTGAGTGTTTGATAATGAAAATAAAAACGCTGAGCACTGTGACTCAGTTGATTGGTCATTGTACCTAAAAACCAAGGGTTACTGGTTTGGTTCCTGGTCAGGGCACATGCCTGGAGTGCATAGGATGTTTTTTCTCTCACATCAATGTTCCTCTCCCTCTCTTTTTCCCTTCCTTTTCCTTTCTAAATATAAATTAATTAAATCCTTTTCTAAAAGATAAAAATGAAAGCTACATGCTTACACAAAACAATAATCAAATAAGACAAGAGATACTGAAAAGTAAAAAGAAAATTATTTATGTGGAAAATTTAATCTTCTGAATTATGTCCCTAATCAATTCAGCGAATTCACTCCTCCCAAAACCATAGGAGACCTGCTACTCAGTCTCTCAAACATGGAAACCTTTGAGAACCTAAGTTATGCATACATATCCCAAATGGTGACATTAATGTACTAAATTGAAATCTGTTTCACAGCAGCAAGAAACATAGCAATCATCCCAATTCTAGCCATAACATTGGCAGTCAGTTTTATAAAGCTGAAAGTAGGACATATATTTTTCTAAAAGCCTTCTATTTGCCAGGTGAATAAGTTAACCTGGACATTGGAGATCTTATAATGAGGAAACTTTTTTTATCCCAATCTCTCTAGAGCATAGACCTCAAACATATAGCTAAGAATAGTTTATTAAATTATTATTGAACAATCAAACATTGCTGAACATTCAGGAAATACTACCAAAGTAAAGACAGACACTAACCATACACAAAAAAATAAAAATGTTGAAAGTTAACAGAGACAATGCACAATTAAACTTAAGCAAAAATAAATCCTCAGTGAGATAATAAAAAATACTGAATTTGAATCATTTAGGAGAGAATAAATCACATGGTGGCAAGGAAAAGAAACAAAACCTCAGTGGATTGGGAAAGTAGCCCTGGCTGGTGGCTCAGTGATTAGGTGCCCGCCTGAGAACCCAAAGGTCACTGGTTTGATTCCCAGACAGGGCACATAACCAGGTTGCAAGCCAGGTCACCAGCCAGGTCTGCAGCTAGAGGCAGGTGAAAGGCAACCATACATTGATGTCTCTCTCCTCTGCCTCTCTCTCTTCCCTGCTTTCCAAAAATAATAAATAAAATCTTTAAAAAATAAAAGAAAGTAAACATACCCTCATATATGTATTACTTATTATTAAATATCATCATCATTTAGTATTGCTGTGGTATTGGGAGGAGGAGTAGTAATATTGCATAAATGTTTACTCTGGGTACAAATGAGTCAGAGAAACACACTATCCAAATTGTTAGATGTTCCAGCATGCTAGAGTTGTACCACCTATACACACAGGTTTTTTCATAGACTGGGTGGGGAAGGCTGTTACTGAGAAGTTTTTGTGTCAGTACTTAGATGCTCAGAAACAAAAGGAAAACACATTGGTGTTTACCAAGCCCATTGAACAGAACTGGTCACATGATACCATTCATCTTCAAAAGGAGTAAGAAAGTAAAATTCTTCCATTGACTTGGAAAGTAGGCATTTTAAGTTTTTCAATTAGAATTTTAAATATAAACATGATGCTAGCAACTATGATGTCAAAAACAAGATATCGTTCATACATATTGTAATTGTGACAAGAAAATGTAATTGTGAGAATAGAATGTAAAAAGGTAGAGATCTCCCAGATTATATACAAATACTAAAGAGATTACTTTAACAGAAGATAAATAGGTAATTAGATGTTTCTGAAAAAACAGTGAAAAGGGAAGATGGATTTATCAAAGTGGAACTGATGGATGCAGACAATGGTGTGGTGATTAGGATGGTGAGGGTGATGGATGGAGGCAGAAGAGGATATGGGAAAATAAATGGTAATGTAAAATTCACAATAAAAATAAGGACTAAATACAAAACTAGTACTTAGGAATATTATTGCTGAATTGTACAGGCTCATTTTTCATTAACGAATGATGACTAGAAAGACACACTCCAAAATATTTCATTGTAAAATATTAGAACAGTTACTTCCACGGGAGAAAAAAATATTTTCAAAATAATTGAAAATGAAATGTCATTAGCATTCTCAAATGTTGCATTGTATCACAGAGGTAATTAATTTCTTTAACTTTCTGAGAAATAAGTGACTTTGAAATTATATACTATTATTGCTCTCCTTTGAAAGGATAATTAAAATATTTATAGAATGATGACAAAGAGGTAAAAATTGTTCGCCTCTCCCCTTTCCAGAAGCCACTGGAACTTGAACTTTAACAGAGTATGAGATTAATTTTTGTAGAGAGAGATATATGATCTAGGGGGAAAAAACACTGTGTAGGATGAAAAGGGAGTTTCACAGTGAGATTCTATGTGCAGAGTAATGTAAAACCAATCTGGCCAGAAGCAGGAGACTATTATGCTGAAGAAGGAAAATAAAGAGCAGCGTTAACAACAATAACAACAGAAAAAACAAACAGCAACAAAATTCTGGGGAGAAAAACACAGGGAAGTTAATATGGAGGATTTCAAATTATTTTGATCACTAAGGGAAAACAGAAAACATATAAATAGACTGAAGGTAAAAATATAAACAACAAATATTTATTTTTACCAAAGTTGTTTTAAACATAGATATGGAGAAATTAAGTCATATCAAGAACTTAAAACACCAGAAATAATAAGATAAATGGGTAAGGTCAGAATAAATGTATTATTTAGAGATGCAGAAACAAAATAACAGAAATAGCTAAAAGAATTAAACTTAAATCTAAGTTATAGGAATATGGGGGACAGGACATTGCTATGTTTCATTATAATGTTTTATATTGTAGTTACATGGCTTGATAGAGTTTTGATAGTAATAAGGTTATTTAAAAATGCAAAAAAATATTTTTTGGATTTAAAACCTGTTTATTGTCATCTGGCTTCAATGGCTCATGAAAAAATATGAGGTGATTTCTTTTTATATATCCATGTGGTAAATCTTAAAATAGGAATGATGTACCAAGTTAAAAGGCATTTTGGGGGTGGTGTTCTGAAAAGGATAATAAATTTGGTAATTGATTATGCTAAATCTTGGTAGTTAGGTAGGCTAGAGAGAACATTCAGAGAGACTAACAATTGTGTTTTATTAAAATTACACTCTGCTTAACTTTCTGCAGTGTTTTTAAAAATTACATGGAATAAATTGATAGGAAAGGAATATAATGATCAATTTAAACAAATTAAACTTGGTACCTAAAATCCTTGATGCATTATTTCCTAACTAATAGATAAATACAGGGGTTGGCTAAATACTGTTACAAGCCAAATCTGCTTCTTATTTTTTTCATAATGAAGCTTTGTTGGGACTAAACCATTTAGTATGCATTGTCTATGGATGCCTTCATGCTACACATAACAAGTTGATTATTTCATGCAGAGAATGTATGAATGATAGAGCATAAAGTATTTTCTATCTTGTGCTTAACAGAAAAGTTTACCGATACCTAAACTGGCTTATTGATTATTACTTTTGCTCTATTTTGTTTACTTTGCTGAATTTCCATATAAATATAAAATAAGTGTATTTGGGAAAAGATATTGCTATAATTATACTAGCACTTCAGTCCAAGAGCACAATGCACTTGAATTTGTATATGGTGACTAGAATTACTACTTCTTATTAAACTCTCAAAATAACTGTTGTACAGTGAGTTTTGTTTGTTTTAGAAGAAGGTGTTAGATTTTGTTTTGCTTTTTCCTTGATCTCATTTCTTTGGGAGCAAAATGATAAAATGTATTTAATGTGTTAAAGTTGCAGAAAGAAAATCAACACTATTTTTCAACATTAATCATCTAAATTGCCTTCAAGTAGATAAAACATGGTAGGGTAAAGAGAAGAAAAGATATAGTGACTATTTATTAGTAAGTATGAATTATAATTCTATATAAGGTGTTTCTAGTCAAATTTTCTTGAAAATGCCCTAGTTCTATACACTTGGCCAGCATACATGCATGCAAAATTACAAATTGTAATTATCACCTTTAAATTCTTTTTTTTTAAGCTGTTATTTATAACTTTCAGAGAGAGGAAGGGAGAAAGGCAGAGAGGGAGAGAGACATCAATATATGGTTGCCTTTCACCTGCCTCCAGCTACAGACCTGGATGGAGACCTGGCTTGCAACCTGCTTATGTTGCCCTGGCTGGGAATTGAACCAGTGACCTTTGGTTTTGCAGGCCAGTGCCTTATCCACCATGCCACCAGCCAGGGCTGATAGCCTATTTTAATTAAAAATTAAAAATGGTGTTTATCTAGGAAAGGAAATGGAAAGGAACACAATTCTCCTAGTTTTTTGAAATGTTACTGCACATTTCATGTATTTCATTGCATTTTTAACTGGCTGGTTCTGCTTAACTGTGTTATAATTTTTGGGGAAATGTTATTGCACATTTAAAGTAGTCTAAAAACTAAAAAGAAATATTTGTATCATAATTATAATTATTTTTAAAATATATGCAACTGCTAAAATTTTATATAGAAACAAATTATTGTTGTTCATATTATGAAAAATAATACAATAATTAATAATAATATAAGAATAAGTATAAAACATATTATTGTTTATTTAAAATTTCTAAGAGAGCCTTGGCTGGTGACACAGTGGATAAGGCATTGGCCTGCAAACCCAAAGGTTGCTGGTTGGATTCCCAGCCAGGGCACATAATCAGGTTGCAAGCCAGGCCTCCAGTCAGCTCTGTAGCTGGAGGCAGGTGAAGGGCAACCATACATTGATGTCTCTCTCCCTCTCTGCCCCTCTCCCTTCCACTTTCTCTAAAAAATAATAAATACAATCTTTAAAAAATGTTTTCTAAGATAATTTGTGTTCCTATAAGTGACAAACTTTCATAGTCTTTGAAGAAATTTGATCTTAAATTTATATTCATTTAGGAATGTATTCATTACATAGTTGAAGTGGTGTTTTTGACCTGCATTCTTCCTAGTTCCATTTTGCATGGCATCATCTTATAGAAATAAAACACATCTTTTTCAGGAAGTGATTATGGTATTGATATTCATATTGAAGCTTACTTCCTTAATTTTCTTTTCCTAATATGACTCAGACTTGTTTTTGATAAAAAGTGATGATCGAATGCTGAGACTCTAATAATGTCATACTATCTCAGTCATCAGGAAGAAAAAAAATCCTTTCAGAAATATAATGAGTTGGAATCTCATATCCTGCCTAGATCCATTTTTGGAGAAAATTATCCCACTGTATTTTTCAATGTAAAGCCATGTGATCTAAAGTTTCTCACTAAACTCCTTAGGTCTGTGAAATATCCTTTCATCTCAGACTCCAGCATCTCTAGAAACATGAATAGCTAAGAGCTATGGCTATTGATTTTACATCACAAGATTCCATTTATTTTATACTAACATTTCAACACCGACAAATACAAATAGGCAGAATACGAGTACTATATGTAAATTTAAAGACATGCAAAATCATTCTAACAAAATCTGATAACACTATTTTCAAGCATACAGAATATATTTAAATCTTCAATATAATGAACACTAATATCAGGATGTAAGAAGTCATAAATAGTCTTAATATAAACAGGTTTAGTACTGCTAATTCATTAATAGCTTTCACTGGGTTTATGCAGCACATTTCCACAGGATTAATGTTCTACTGAAAGCCTGGTATAGACTACAGCATCCTCTGCCTGGCCCTGTTTTAGGTGTATCATTTTAAACTCATGACGATAACCATCCTGTTTCACTCCATGTTTGGGACTGGTTCTGTCTACAATTCATGCAGAGTATAATAAGCAGGTTATAATAATCATATATGAAGAAAACAGAACAAACAGTAGTTGTTGCTAGAACAGGATGCCTTTTAATGCAAAATGTCTATTTCAAAGAATGCAAATTTGAAATCATTGCCTTTTCTTGGTATGGGATAGCCTTAAACAAAATTAAGGTTTTGGCTAATATTTTCAACTGTACGTGTACTGGAAGCTTAGAGGAGAAAAAACAAATTTCAAATAGTATTTGACTATGTAGAATTGAATGTAAATTTTAAAAAGATTTTGTTTATTATTTTTAGAGAGAGGAGAAGGGAAAGAGATATCAGTGTATGGTTGCCTTTCATTTACCTCCAGCTACAGACCTGGCTGGAGACCTGGCTTGCAACCAAGTTATGTGCCCTGTCTGGGAATGGAACCAGTGACCTTTGGGGTTCACAGGCTGGTGCCTTATCCAGTGTGCCGCCAGTGGATAAGCCATTAAAAGCCAGGGCCTTTAATGTCAATTTATTTATTTATTTATTTATTTAAAAAAGATTTTATTTCATTATTTTCAGAAAGTGGGGAAGGGAGAGAAGCAGAGAGGGAGAGAGACATCCATGCATGGTTGCCTTTCACCTGCTTCCAGCCACAGACCTGACTGGAGACTTGGCTTGCAACCTGGTTATGTGCCCTGGCTGGAGAATCGACTCTGCGACCTTTGTGTTCACAGGCCGGCACCTTATCCACTGTGCCACCAGCCAGAGCTAATGTCAATTTAAAGATGCTCTTTGACATATACAATAATTTATTTGACTTTTTGAATAGTCTTTCAACACTCCATTTTCCAGTCCATAGTAAACCTGAATTTCCATTTTCCAAAGTGCAGTGACTGCTTTTCCTCACTTATTTGTATTTGAATTCACTTTTAAAGGAATTATATTTTATTATTTGTAATTAGCAATTTAAAACAAAACAGTCCAATTAAAAGAAGAAGAAGAAGAAGAAGAAGAAGAAGACCTGGACAGACACTTTTCCGAAAAAGCCATACCAATGGCTGACAGATCTACAAAAAGATATTCAACTTCACTAGCTATTAGGTAAATACAAATCTAAACCATAGTGAGATGCCAGCTGACACCTGTTAGAGTGGCTGTTATCAATAAGATAAGTGATAACAAGTGTTGGAGAAGCTATGAAGAAAAGGAACCTTCATTCACTGCTGGTGGGAATAGAAACAGCTACAAAACACTATGGAAACAAGTATGAAATTCCTCAAAATAGTAATCAATGGCACCCCAACAAATTTAACGAAGAAAGAATCTATCCATGTTTTCAATGTAAAATATTTAAAAAATAAACATAATTTGTTTTGATCATTTGTTATTAAAATCAATATAATTCCTGATATATATGCAGATTTTATAATTTTCAAATGTTTTGATGCATTTGTGCTATGGATAGAGATGTAAAGCTGTTTATATGTATTATAGCTCAACAACTTTTTCTGATCATCTTCCAACCCAATATGGTTCTGCAGGCTCCATTCATTGAAGCCAATTCTATTTCAAGCTATGCCCAAGAATGTTTTCATTAAATTCCAAGATATTCTTGTGCTTAAATTAAATAACTAGTTACATTAATCTTAAAGTCCCACTGTGTGTCAAATGAGATCACACACTTATTTCTGGAATAACCGAATTTGCCCCAAAGTAATGAATCTGAAAGTTCACATCAGTTCAGAGTCAATTATCCATTGTTTTCTATGATGAGAACTCTTTTTGAGTAATATATAGTTTATTGTTAATTATGAGAAACTGCTCATCTATGTCTTTTAATACTTTGCTTATTATCAAAGAATAAAACATACTTTAAAATAATAAATAAAATTAATCTGTCATTTGATTATATTATTTATTCTATTTTCTTAAACATGATAAGTATGTTTTCTTAAAACAAAGATTCTTACTCTAAATTTAAATATTTGCAGAGTAACAAATGTGTTTATATAAAATACACATTTTTGTGTTCTATAGCCTGAGCACCTATGTGTGTGTTTTCTTTCTCAATTATTATAAGCTTTAAACATGGTTTTTTAGGTGTGCTTAGTGTAATGGCTAAATGTAAAAGTATTTTTAATATAGTTATTGAACATCTGATAAAGCAAATAAATGTCCATGACCAGGAAAGAAAATATACTGTAAAATAATTTTGAGTTGAATAATTCAACCATCAAAAACATGCATTTGCCTGTAGTAATGAAGAGAATAGACCACAACAGTGAAATTATGGGAGAAAATGAAACAAACAAACAAATCTAAATTAGATACTTGCACAACCTTCAGCTGAGCCATTCTCCTTATTTTGTTACATTGGAGATAATAGAGAGAGGTTTGTTGATGAGCTACAGATTCAAAATGTGGGGGGAAATGTAATGTTATAAATTCATACTGAACTTTTAAACAGTGAGGTCTATTGATCAGTAGCATGAGATTCTCTGAAGCAGTAACGTAATTTCTTCTGTGTAAAGGTGAATTGAATTTGAGCAGAGCTTTCTTGCCCCAGGCAAATATTTGTCATCGGTGACCTCAAAGATCCCTCTAACACAAGGGGCACGGGGATACTTGTACAGGCAGATGATATCATTACAATTCATAGCAGATAAATTGGAATCTAAATAAGTTTTGCATGTGAATAGTGTGCTGGTACATGTGTAATAACAGGCTCCTTGGAAGATAACAAAAACTTTGTCTAAAGTGAAAGCAAAATGTGGTGTGAAAATAATTGTGGTAGATTTTAAAACATTATTGGTAATCATTATAAGTAAATAATGCATTTCTACTTTTTTATTTGTAAGACAGAAAATATGACACAAGAAAAACATGCTAAATATGATCAAGTCACATGGGAGTAACACAGGATGCTTTAGAAAACTGTAAGACTGGAAGCAGGGCATGATGGTGGTAAACCAGCGCACCCAAGAAAGGAGTTACTGAGGAGGTAGACTTGAATTGAACTTGAATCTTGGATAGGAGGAAGCCTAAGAAAAAAAATTGTAGTAATATTGTATTGAGGGACAATGGAAAGATCAGCTTTGTTGAAAAAGATTCTTGTATGAAATACGGGTGGCAAACTAAACACAGAAGTAATTAATGCTTGTGCAATTCTGTTGTGGAAAATGCTAAATGCCAAAGTAAAGGCGTATCACCTGGATCCATTAAAGGTTTTGCAAAGCTGGAAAGAAATTCCGTCCCTGGGAAAGATTTGTCTGGTAGGCCAGATCATTCAGGCAGTTCGTTGGTGAGCTGCCAATGTGCCTTTTTATTCTGGCCTTGTAGGTGCAGTTTTACCAATCCTGCCAAGACTTCACCAACCATTGCTTGAAGCCACGTGCAAACTTTGTACACAGGACACTGCATTTAAAGAATTACCACATATCACATGTACTGAGGAGCCCCCTTAGGCTCTTTCTCTTCATGTACACTCTCCCTCCTGCACCCAGGGAATTACCTTTTATATTTCAACAGGAACAATGCCAATATAGCCCTTCAAGTATGCATCCTTGCCAAGATTGACAGTAGGTAATGCTCTCTTAGTTCTAATTATTGAATACACAACACTGGTAGGTACAGCTGAATATACATTAAAAAAAAAAAAAAAAATACCTAGAGAGACTCTTTAAACATTTATATCCTCACCCCAAACTCAAGAATTCTGATCAGAAGGTTTGGACTGAGGCCCCAGATTATCATCAATCAGTTTGCCTATAAAATGGACTTTTTGGTTTGAATAAGCATTATTTAGCATATTTTAAATTAATTACTTTAAAGTTTATGTTTAATTTGCTCTAAAAATACATCTCAAAATGTCTGAGTTTGGGATATACTGAGTAGTTCAGCGGTTAAATGACCAAGTGAAGGAAAGTTTGCCACACAAATACTTAATGAGAAGTTTAAGAGAAAAAAGAATTTGGAGACATTCCAAATTACATTTTGTAAAATATGGCCTGCTCAGTAAATAAAGCATTAAGCTCCTATCAAATAAAGCATTAAACTCATATCATTCTACCTCCCTGGAATTTCCACGGTACATTCTACTTTCAAGTTGACTTTAAGAAACTGAAAGAAGCCAAAAGCCTAAAGCAAAGGCATAGCACTACTTCATGAATGCTGAAATATAGTCATAGAACATTTGTTCAGGCATATTTTCAAAAGCATGACTTTAAGAGGCATTCTTACCTTTGCTCAGAGATTCAGAATATCAATGGCTTCAGGGTACAATTAAAATATGTGCATGATTTCAGGGTCTCTTTTTAAAAATCACTTTTTCTTTCCACCTTCAGTTATTAGACATCTCATGGGCCAATGGGCATCTCTGGTTAATTGTAAGAAAAGATAACAAGAACATCTTAATCATTCAAGGAAAGAATAAAGTTAATTAAAGGAAACACATTCTCTTTATTTAAAGATAGCTTCAAAGTGAGGCATATATAGGTAACTGTTTCTAAAAATACATTAATTGTGTTTCTTCATTGTTATCTTTTATTTTTGCATATTGGTCAACTGACTATAAGAGGAGCCAAACAGAGTGGTTTCAGGATGTTTTTAACTGATTCACAAATATGTCTGCTTTGATCTTTCAAACAGATTTAAGTTAACTAAGTTACTAAATTCTACAACTGCAGAGCTGGAGAGCTATATGAAAATTTGAAAAAGTAGTCACAAGTTTTTATTAAAACAAAAACAGCATTCTTTTTCCCTAGCTATATAAGAAAATGTATAGATAATTTTACTGCTCTAACATTAATTCTACTTCTTCTTCATCAGTATATATAAATAAAAATGATTTTAAATTAGTAAACCATAATAAAATAATGTTGGACTAACACATCACATTGTACGTCTGATCACATGAAATTTCACTCTGAACTCTCAGCATATAAAGAAAACTGCATAAAGAAAAAAACAAACAAGAAAATACAACTTCAATTTTAAAGTTTGGCTCTAGGACTTAGACAGGAAGTCTTAGCCTGTGTGACTAATTTGGTATATGAATTGGGCAAATAGCTTAACCTTTCTAAAACTCAATTTTCCCCTCTGTAATTTGTAGGAAGCTTGAACTAGATGGATTTTAAGTCCCTTCACCACATTTAAAATTCTGCATGTTTATACTTCTCACAAAACAATAAGAGGTCCATAAAGATTTAACAACAACAACAAAAAGATAAAGTCATTAAAAGCAGAATTTTCCACGCATGGAAAGGACCCATAGAAATATCAGGAATGAAACATTTTAATAGTCTCATCACCATTGTTGAACTGATTCTTATTTTTAAATCTTCCTGATATGTCCTAGAGAATTTAAAACATGCCCATTTAAGACAAATTTGGATCAAAATATAGCCCTTTATTTACAATGTTTGAAGATTATTGATTTGCCTTATGTTTTAGGTTATTTATACAATTTGTACATTCATTTATACCTAATGTGAACAAGTTGGAATAGTATAATATAGACATATTACATTCTTTTAGTCATTCTTTTAGTATTTAAGTTAACTTCCCCAGATTTAATAAACTGCTGAATTATCAATCATAAGATGAATAATTTTCAAAGATGGACACATAATGTGTACAATTAGGGATTATTTTTATGTACCTTGCAATGGTGTATTTACCCTGAAAAGTATTTTTTAAGTAAAATATTTACCTCCCAAGAAAATGTTTTTTTTTAAATACTTCCTAATAGCCCCAATGTTAGTTTCTGGACTAAACATTTATTCTTCCAGAAAATGTTTCTAAGATGGAGTAGTACTTTCAAGGGTTTTGGCAACTGTGCAGTATGGTCAGTAGGTTTAGCCAACTGTCATTCAATCTGCTACTCCTGCTTCCCTGCAATATTCCCCCAAAATTAATAAGAAACACTTGAGGGATTCTGGTAGCTTCTTTTAGAAAAGCATATTTAAACATTTGTTCCAGTAAGGCAAATCAAAGATTTATAACAATCCATGTTCAGTGAAGCCCTATGAAGAGATACAGCACATATGCTAGTTGTCCTCCTGTAACATTTTCTTTTCAAGTAAATATATAATCTTTTGAAAACTAATCTGTTGCCCTGGCTGTGGCTCAGTGGATAAGCACCAGCTTGCGAACCCAAAGGTCACTGGTTCGATTCCCAGCCAAGTCACGTAGCCAGGTCTCCAGCCAGGTCCCCAGCTGGAGGCAGGTGAAAGGCAACCATACATTGATGTTTCTCTCCTTCCCTGCTTTCCTCTCTGCCCTTCTCTCTAAAAATAATCAGTAAAATTTTTAAGATAATGAAATAAAAAATCATCTGTTAAGAAAAGAATGAATTAAGAGAAAATTAGTTATTTAGATAGCTAATTTTAATTAGAAATATAATTTGGAAGTTAAAAATTTGCTGATAAAATTTCCTAATAAAAATCTAGAATAGTTTGTATTCACTAACAAACTATATATATATATATATATATATATATATATATATATATATATATATTTACTAATATAAATATTTAACTAGTTTTTAAATTACAAAATAGGAAATAAAGAGTATGCTTTTCTAAAATTATGTCAGTTTTAAACCATTTTTGACTTATAAATTGTATTATTTTGTATCATTTCACTTGAGTGTCTTATTTGATTGAGTTTGTGGCTTATCCACACACCACCAGAAGAGTGGGCCATGTGCAAGTGAGGGATGGCCATTACATCAGGAGGATGTGGCTGTGTGCAGGTGGGAAGGAGAGTTGGAGCACCATTTCCAGAAGGTACTGATATAGGAGGAAGATAACATGATGTTCTCTCCAATACAGTTTCTAAAATAGTCACTCGCCAAAATGATCTCTAGCACAAGTTTAAATCATGTGGTTTAAAAAAAAACAATCATGCTTTACTCTTACCTACTCTTTTTATTCCCTACAGGTTTAAGCAAAAAATGGGGAGCCTGAGATAGCCAAAAATTGGACCTTTAAACCATTCACTGATACTCATTTTAAATTTTATACAGAAAAAAATGAATTGTCTCAATACATTTAGGCTCTAACTGAATATTAAGTGATTGGCTTATAAATGAGACATATATTTCCGATATTCTAACAACTGGAAAATCTAAGATAAAGGTACTGTCGGATTTGGTGTCTGTCCAGATCAACTTCGTGATTCACGTGCTGCTGTCATCTTGCTGCATCCTCATGTGGCAGAAGGGACGAGAGATATCTGGGGTCTCCTTTGCAGGAGTGTCACCTCCATACATGAGCTTCCACTCTTGTGAGCTAATCAGCTGGGGAAGCCTTACCTCCTGGCCATCATATCAGGGGTTAGGATTTCAACACATGAGTTTAAGGGGTACAGAAACATTCAGCCTATGATTATGTATGCTATTGATATGTGTGTTATTTTTATAAAGAATTATAAGATACAACCTTAAAATAAAAATACATTGTTGAAACATGATGTTGATTTTAGTATTAGTCATGTGAAGGTTTTAAAATAACCTATTGGTAAACTTGTACTTAAGAATATTCTATTTAAGTGGGGAGAAAACTATCCTCACTCTTGGTCGTACAGGAAATGATTTAGTTCTGTAATGATAACTACTCTTGTTAGGCTTAATTCAATTTAGGATGTTTTGTAATTAATTTATCTTGCTTTAGATCTGCATTTTACATGGTGATTTGAGAACAGCACACCTCCTATAGCCCACTGTTTTGGTGTAAAATGTATCATAAAATGATTATGTGATAAAAAATAACTTATATGGTTATACTTCTGCCCAAATGGAACTTCATTTTAATATGGGTTTTAACTTTTGATCAATGTTCCATCAAAGTGGAAGTCACATTGTTTTTTTATTTTTGCACTTGATAATATGAATCATGTTCAGAGTAAACGTTAACTTTCAGAACAATGTCTATTTGTAATGCCCCGTCAGGTGGGAGACACTAAGGTGTTTAACTGTAACATAAAACTTTATTTAGAACAAAACCACCTTGAAATAAAGCTGTGATAATAGTTGATGAAAAAATATAAATAGTATGATTTGCCATTACAGTGATTTAGATGTCTTTGTTTCGAGAACAATATTTTTTAATCAATGTAAACATTATATTAAAGTTTCCTTGGTTTTAGTATTTTGTTGTCACAGAATTTTTCCAAAATCAACCTAAAACACTGTATATTCATTTTGATTCAAGGTTATATTTTATTTTATTTTTTCTACAGATAAAAGATAATTATACCTTCTAATAAGAGTGTGTTAATATTTTATTTCTAAGGAGGGAATGGAAAAACGGAGATCAAACGGAGATTATCACACTGATGATTTAATGGTAGTTTATAGCAGACCCTGAACAACACAGGTTTAAAGCATGGGCAAACTTATATACAGATTTTTTTCCCTCTCCAATCATTAAATGATTATAGCATCAAAATATTTTTTGATTAATTTTTAAAGAAAAATGTATTTCAGTCAAAATTAAATTTTGAGTTTATAATTATGGAGCATTTTGTTTCCACATTTATAACTTTTTAAAAATATGCTATTTTAGTAAAATAAGTGAATATAACTATCTAGTTCTCTAAACATAAATTTCTTCATAATTATTTACAACTGTGAAATGTGTATTAGTACTGCTTATGTCACATTCTAGCCATGTGACCCTGAAGAAGTGACTGAAATTGTCAAGAGATTTTCAAATGTCTAATTTTTAATTCTTCAACAAATATCACTCTCTATTAACATATTTTTAAAGCAAGACTAGATATCCCAATTTAAACTATATAATAGGAAATTGGGTTTCAAAGTATTTTAAACCTTTCATAAGTTCTGTCATATTATAAAACATTTATTATGTAAGCTTTCATTTATTGAGCAGCATAAAATGTTTACCACACCTTAGGTAACTTCTTAAATATAAAATACTTAATGTGTATAAAATTTAATTAAATGCGATATTTTAAAGCTCTCTTCAGTCTAAGTATTGTGAATTGCAGAAAAATTGATATTTTTTATGAAAAGTTTAACACTGCAAAAGGTGAAAACTTTACATCAAAACTTTTAGAACTGCCATTCCTGGGAGAAAATTGGATTTAATTAATATCAACACTAGCATTTCTGTCGGATAAGCCAAGAAATAGATATAACAGACTATTTATGCCAGCTCTACTTTTTTAAAGGAATCCTTGTATTTTCTTCAATAATTATATGATTTACTGAGTGTTAGTGAAGGAAAACTTAATGTTCATCTCTACAGGGATATGTTCTAGCCTAATTAAAAGTCTTAGCGTAATCATACCAGAATTGGAAGTTTTATTTCCCTCCAGACTACTATAAATTTTGAAGGAAAATATCCATCATAAAGGTAAAGAAATGTTCTCTGAAGACTTAATTTAAGGAAAATTAGTAATGTATCATATTGTGATGAACCTAGGGGAGATAAGAAGACTAGTACTTGTGAATAGACATAATACACACAGCTCTTCTTGGTTTCCTTTTCATTTTGCAATAACTTTATATAGACTTATTCAATAGTAACTGTAAATTCATGTATCTTGTTTGGGACATAGAGAGAAGGTAATAATATTGCCATATTTTGAGAAGACCATTATTTCTTGTAAACATAGTAAGCTGGTTTGTTGGTCATATGAAACAGAAAATGCTATATAAAGCCATTTGAATGATAAAGGTCAAGGTTATATAATTGATGCATTATGACTCATCTCCTTTAAGTAGCAGTGATCCAACATGCTAATGTTGTATTTATGTCTATAAACACTGAGAGGAGCAATAAATAATGTGGTCACCCCTGAACTTAAGTTACTGGGGTAAATGGAACGAGCAATATGCTGAGTCAGTACTTCCTATGCCACATTCTAGCTGTGTAATCTTGAGAAAATGGCTGAAACTGGAATATAAAGTTCTACTTTAAAATTTCACATAAATCTTACCCTTTACACTAGCATGCATGGATGGACCTAGACAGTATTATGATAAGTGAAATAAGCTAGGCAGCAAAAGGAAAGTACCATATGATTTCAATTATATGTGGAATCTGATGAACAGAACAAAGAAAACAAGATAGAAACGGGCTTATAGGTACAGAAAACAGTCCGTTAGCTATCAGGCTGTTAGAGAGGAGAGGTTCTGGGTGAGATAGGTGAAAGGAATAGGCAAAAAGAAACCAACCAACCAACCAAAGAACCCTCATGAGGATGCACAACAGTACTGTGGTTACCAGGGGCCAGAGGGAAGGGAGAGTGGAGGAAGGTGTTAGAGGCTAAATGGGATAAATGGTCACAGGAAGGAAATTAGACACTTCAAATGGTGACTGCACAATGCCCTGTGTGGATGCTGTATTGTACAAGGTCTGTCCCAAAAGTAGTGAAAACTGTTTAGATTATATTGACACATTGGCTCGACACTTTTCAGACATAACTTGTATACTTACACTCTTGAACCTATATCATTTCATTGGCCAATGTAACCTCTGAGAATTCAATAAAACAACTTAAAGGGAGTTTTAAAAAATTTAAATAAAATATAAAAACATAAAAATGATACTAGTGCAACCATATTTTATTAGTATATAAGATTCTTCAGAGCAAGTTCCTTTTTAACACTTTTATTTTATGTTGTATGGCCCCCAAAGCAGAATTTTTAAAAAGATATTTATTGAGGAGTAATTTACATCAATAACTCTGCATATTTTCAGTGTGCAAATTGATAGTTTTGACACACGTGCACACACATATGCCTGGGAGACAATCACTGCAATCAAGATCATGAACATGTCTACTGCTCCCCAAATTTTCTGGTATGTTTTGTCATCTCTCCTTCTCATTATTAAACCCTAATCGTGTAGATTGGCTTGCATTTTCTAGAATTTTATATAAATGAAGTCATACAGTATATATTCTTTTTTGTATGGCTTCTTTTGAAATTATTTGGGCTGATTTTTTTTAAAGTATGCTGTGGTAACACAAGGGCTTCATACATGTGAGGCTAAATAAAAATATTTATGTTTATATATAGGGAAGAAGGAAAAGCACTGAAAAATAATTGAATTAGACCTGGTTGGTATGTTTCATTTGGTTGGAGCATCAACCTATAAACTGAAGGGCCATGGGTTTGATTACCAGTCAGGGCACAGACCAAGGTTTTGGGATCAATGCCCTATCAAGGCACATAGGAGAGGCAACAGATCAATGTTTTTCTCTCCTATCTATGTTTCTCTCTCTCTCTTTCCCTCTCTCTAAAATATACATACACTGGTGGCACAGTGGATAAAGCACTGGCTTGCAAACCCAAAGGTTGCTGGTTCGATTCCCAGCCAGGGCAACATAACAAGGTTGCAAGCCAGGTCTCCAGTCAAGTCTGTGGCTAGAGGCAGGTGAAAGGCAACCATACATTGACATCTTTCTCCCTCTCTGCCTCTCTCCCTTCCCCCACTCTCTAAAAATAATAAATAAAATATTAAAAAAAAAGAAAGAAAGAAGAAATAATAGAATATATATATAGATACATACATAGATTAAATTCCTTCTTACTGTATTGGAAAAATCACATACTTAATATTTTTTTCAAATTATTTTAATTGGTGAGTCTTTATATAATTTAGAAACACAAAAACTAATCTGATATGGTTTAAAAACACTTATGGCACATAATTAAATATGTATATACTTATATAATCATGTATACATATATTCATTCTTGTGTATGTGAATCGTGCACAGCAGGAAGCCTAGATAGATCACCAAGATTTAATTAGAATGATTTAAAAATCAGATGGAAGTGTAAAAATATTTACTTGAATAGTCTAAACATGACAGAATGACATAGATAGAAATAACAGAAATTATCATGAAATGCTATAATTTTCTGAAGGGAATGCATATTTAGAAAGTAAAATTTAGCTTGTTGGACGTTCTCAATTTTCTTTGTTTATTTCAAGCTTAAATATGAGCTTGCCAGCAGGCCACAAAAACAACAGAAGGGGAATCAGGTAAAGGTTAAGCCATTCCCAGGCATCATGGCCTGAATTCCTTTTTTGTTTTAGTGCCATCACTGGTTTCTTTTTGTGCTATATTCTCTCATTCCAAGTCATCTCAGTACCCCTATTGAATGGGGTTTTCCACTCTGCATTACTAATTTAATAAAGAAGGAATTATACACTCAGCTCATATAAATATCTACTGCATATTCTCTCAGAAAAGTCTTCTCCAAAAATAGTTAATTGGATTTGAAAATAAATGGTATATAGATACAAATAAGCATTTGATGAAACTATATTATAAGGTCCCATTTTTCTAAATTTTCTCATTATTATATTTTTGTCAGTACTAGGAAGCAAAGAAAACAAAACTATCTATTCAATTAAAATATCAATTAATTTACAAAAATGAAGTTGACAGAATTGGAAAAGCTTTGATTATACTTAAAGTCTTCCTATTGGCTTTTATAAAACAGTACAACAGATGATTATAAAAGAAAATAATTATGGATGTTTAAGTTGCTTCTCCATTGTTTGACATGTAATTTTTATTTGAACATTGTATTTGAACATAGATGTATCATTGATTCTTATCCTAAATCAAAAACTTTCACCAAGACAAAGTTAAATATATCAATTTTTCTCAAAAAAATAAATGTGGTACAATTTCAAAATTCACAAAACTTTAAATGAGAGATTTCTAAATATTTTTTGATTATATAAAATTATTTAACAACACAATAAGAAATTTGAGTGATGTTGTTGAGCCAGAGAGAGGAGAGTAAAAGCAACTATATCCAAGTAGCATTTTTCTCATGATTCAGGGTTGTTAGGCATGTTAATTTTGTTATGTTTCTGAAAGTGGTTTATAACAAAGTTTTAATGATCAGAAATATGTGGTCTCATTTAGAATGTTTTTCCCCATATGTCATTTGACAAACCTTAAATATTTAATCAATAAAATGCTAAGTCTCTTGATTAATCAAATTTTGACAGATATCTATGGAATACTGCCCACCCAAAAAAGCTTCCTATAGTTCAGTTTATTTTATGGAATAAAATTAGGATGACATAAAAACAAATCATAAATGTAAGATGAAGTAAGGTAATAATGATTCTCAACAAAAATATTCAAACATTTTTCTGGATTGAGATAATGATAATCTTAATATAAGAGTTAACCAAAATATGTATATACATATATGTATGTTTACATAGTATGCAAGTTAATTAACATAACATACTTTTGATACAACTGTAAATCATAAAAGTATAATGTAAATTAAATTTTAATGAATAATCATCTAAAATATTTAAAAGTGAAAAATTAGCATTTTAAAAGTAGCAGAAATAGTCATCTTACAGCTTTCGTTTTCAAATTAGGGCAAAGTGGGAGTTGATGTGTTTTGTATCTACATGGAGAATGAAATTTTCATATAATTTAAATTTTGTATAAGTTTTTTAGTGCTTAGATTTGCTTGAATATATTTTTGGCAATGTTGAAAGATAAATATGCAAAGGCATAATCAAATAATTGTTTCTTACGTATTTAGACTTGCTTGACATTTCACAATGCAATATATTTACAGAAAATACATTATACAAAAACAGATTAGAATAAATGATATACCTACGTAAAATACTTTTAAAGTTGTGATCTATCTACATACATGTATATAGATAGATCAAATAAATGTAATATATATATACATATTTCTCACCTTACACAGTATATGTAGTAAGTATATATTTATGCCATATATGTAGAATCATATATAGAGTAAGAGAACTGGAAAATAGCTACATGGATAATAAAGAAGGAATTACAGACTCAGCTCATATAAATATCTACTGCATATTCTCTCAGAAAAGTTATACTACACATTGTAATATTTAGACCTAAGCATTTATAAAAGTAATGGCTAATCCATTCCTATTACTTATTTACTCTAACATTTATTAAGTGAGTCACACATAGCATTACAAATTAGGCCATATTGAGAATGTTACTATCATTAGGAACTTATTTTTCCAGTTTTCAAAGAACTTAAAATCAATAAAATAAAATACTTGTATGAATGAAGTAAAAATATGGGTGCATATGAAAATAAACAAATAAAAGGATAGTGAAGTAGAAGGCACATAGTCTATACAGCCAACTGAACTCAAGTCTGACTTTTAGCCTCAGCACTTATAATGTCTGATACCTGATGATAACTTTTGCTCTCTTCAAGCTAAATACTGAAATTAGGTGTAATAATATGACCCATTCATAATTAATTGGAAGGACTGGAGTTAATGGTCTAGCATAGCATATATGGTACATAAAATGTTAATAAATTGTATTTATATATATATATATATGTTATATATGTATATATACATATTTATATGGTATGATTTTATTGTGCATATGAGTATACATATATACTTTGTTTTGTATATATAGTCTATGATAAACTATAAAATACAAAAATATTTACCTATATTTCATACATGCAGCCACTCTAAAAATATGACCATAATACACAATTCTAATTACCTCATAACTTTAAGCATTGTGAGCTTATATTTCAAAGAGCAGCTTAATAAAAAGAATTAATGGGATTAATTAAGCAACACTATTAAAACTGATGAACATAATTTTCAGCATGTAAAAAATTTAGTGACATTATTCATGCCTAATGAAGTTGCTACTTAAGGTACCTCCTTGTTTACAGTTAGTCTAGTGATTGAATTAATATGAAATAGGAAAAGGAAAAAGGATAAAGCAAGTAAGAGTCAGGAAAGCAGTTAGCAGAATCTGATAGGGTATTATTAACTTAATAAAAACATGTCTGAGCCCTGGCTGGGGGCGCAATGGACAAGGCACTGGCCTGCAAACCCAAAGGTTGCTGGTTCCATTCCCCAGTCAGGGCACATAACCAGGTTGCAAACCAGGTCTCCAGCCAGGTCCGTAGGTGGAGGCAGGTAAAAAGCAACCATATATTGATGTCTCTTTCCCTCTCTTCCTTCCCCTCTCTCTCTAAAAAAAAAAAAATGTTTTTGATTGGAAAAGAAAAATTATAAAGTGATTCACTGCTGAAATTTATATTTGAGAATATAGGATTCTGTTGGTATTTAATAATCCATAATCTATGTTTATAATAATTTTAAGTGAAATATGTAATCATAATTTCTAGTATTTGAGTTCCATTCTTTTTTTTTATTGTTGTTGTATTACATCCATCCCCTTTTTGCTCCCCTCTGTCCCCCTCCCCACCCACCCATTCCCCCCAAAGTCAATCCCACCTGCTGTCCATGTCCATGGTTCCTTTACACTAGGTTCTTGTTTAAGTGAGTTCCATTCTTAACAGTGGATAGAGCCTGTCTCGTAATTCATTTTATATCCAACAATACTTTTCACAGTTTTGTGTGTATCACCCAGTATAATATGTATATACATTATATAATATACATCATGCATAATTGGAGATTAAACTTTGGAATTGTTGCCTACTTTAGTCACTGTAAATCATATTACTGTAAGCTAAACATGTAGACAGATCACATGGCTACCTTTTACTTATAAAGTAATATAACATCTCTCCCAAGATCCCTTGCTCTTGTTAATCACAAATTACTATTATTAAACTTTTCCTCACAAAAGCAAGATGCCTATTAAATTGCATGCCTTTTATGAAATTAGTAATTTTGAATATAGCAGAATTAAAGAAAAACAAAACAGGACATTTCCATTCGATGAGAATGCTAGAAGAATAATCTTGATATTTGAAACCAGTGGACAAGCCTGGCTAGTGAGAATGTTTGCTAAAACAGGCAGCAATAAATGGTCAAAGCAAAGTTCTAACTCCTTCACTGTATTTCTGTGACTAGTTATTTGTGAAGCAAATTAATGCACAGCCCTGTGTCCGCACTCATTCTGAGGGACAGATTCATGTCAGTCTTTTGCTCTCGTTAATACTTAATGGGATGTTTTCTTCTTTTTAGTATAGAGACTTTTGCAAAATTATAATCTTCATTTAATTTAATTTTATCTTTCTGGTTTGAAACATAATCAGGAAGCAGATGTGATCAGATGTAGAGGAGGCTTCGAGGTTCTAGAAATACTATGTCCCTGATACACTATGTCCCTTTACACCATTCCCTGCTATACTTTGTCCCTTTACTCCTTCTTTTATTTAAAACTTTGCCTTTTAACTGAATTTCACTTTACCTCCTTAGCCCCTCTCTAATAGGATAACACCCACTTACCATTCAAAATCAAGTTAAATGAGATGTTTTATCCTATTTATATATTTGCAATTAGTTTGTTTAGCAATGGAAATTTAGTGGAACATGACATGACAATAAGGAAACAGCTGAAAAATTTCTGTCCTCCCAGATTTTACAATCTAGTAACTTCCTGCTATTCTGTAGCTCTTAAGATACGGTAGATATTGTAACACATTGTTTAAACAGATCATTTAAAATTCCATATAATCCCATGAAAAAGGGGCAAACCTTAATGATTTTTTTAAAATTAATTGTTGTATTGCATTCATCCCATCTTTTCCCCCTGCTGCTCTCCCCTTCACCACCCTCCCCATTCCTTATCCTTAATGATTATTGTCCTTTCTTTAGGGATTAAAAACTTGAGGCAAATAAACAGCCACAAACTCTGAACTGTAACTAAATTATTCCCTTTTAATTGCTAAATTCAACCTATTTATAAAAACATTACAGAAATAGTTAATTGCCATATATAAGTTAAGCCCCAAGATGAGGACGCTTAGAGGTAGCATTTACAAAAGACTCAGAAAATTCTGCACCTTGATTTTTTTTTAGTAAAAAATGGCATAGAAGTGGCATGAAGCAACCCTTGATTTTTCCAGGATTCAATTCAGTAAACTTTTTTGAGTATCAAACAAACACCTGGACCTTTTTTTACACAAAGAAGCCTGCAGCTCGGGAAGAAGAAATGCATGTAAGAAAAGGAAGAAAACAAATAAATAAGTTGCAATATAATAATGACCATACAACTGTTCCTAATATTGTACAGTGGAATCAAGGAAGGCAAAAGAAACTCTTACTACTAAGTCAGGAAACATTCTACAGGACAAATGTCTTTAGATGCTCATCCTGAAGGTGAATGGAAACTGTGCAAAGCGGTGAAAAACATTTCACATTGAAGAAAACATATAAATGTGATAATGAAAATGGTGTTTTCAGAAATAGCACGTAGATGCATGCATTTAGGATAGAATGGGGATGCTGGCATTGTGTTGTGAATTGAAAACTGGGCAGGCAATCAGCAGGGAAAGTCCTTAGATGCTAGAAGAAGAAATTTGCATTTCATGCTGGGTGGTTTCCTGACATCATGTTGGAAAATGGTATGCTTTTCAAATGTTCTTAAATAGACCCCTGACCAACCTGGCGCTCCCAAGGAGAGAAATCATGTGTAGGCTGAAGATCAGATAGAATGGATACAACCCTGTATGTTGCTAGCACTTTGGGCAGCAAACACAATTCATTAAAATCTGCCTCAAGAGTTGTTGAAACTGTGTCTAAAGATGTTAACAAAACACAACATGCTAAAGCAACTGATGAATTCAGTTTTACTCAATGCGGCTCACATTTTCAAATATCAAAATACTATCGAATTCAATGAGGAAAAAATACATGTGTACTAAATTACAGAAATTATACTATATTAATAATAATATTGATGATAATGGCATAGGGATCATATGTACAGGCCATTTTACCTTCTCCCTGTGTGAATGTGGACAGATCTCAATCTCTGGAAGCCATTTACAAAATAGATGGAATATTACCCACCTTAAATATCATTTTAACCATTATATGAAATAAGTATATAAAGGACTGACTACAGTGGCAGGCAAAAAGCATTATTTCATGAATTAAAGGGAAAGTAAGCATATTTAGTACTGTAGCAATAATCTAAATTGACTCTGTGACTAGATTTAATGGGTTATTTTGAAATGATGTTCATAGTTGTTTTCTTCTTGGGGAAAGAAGATGAGTAAGGTAGGGTGAGGTAGCTGGAACTGGGAGATTAGGACCTGAGTAATAAGTAAAAGTGATCTTCTAAAGTTTGGGACAAGGACCTCAGCAAAAGAATTTCTGTGGTCAATGAATGACCGTGTAATTTAGAGGACTGCCAAGTCCGCAAATCCAGCGTGAACACATGTTATGAAACAGTTTTCATTTTAAAGGCATGCATTTCTTGACATTTCAACTACATATAAGCAAGCTGGTCGATGTGGTTCGTAAAATCTCATTTCAAGACCGTAGAAAGAATAATCTACCTGAAAAGAACTTAATTACTTGGAGTTCACATACATGCATAAACTCAGAGTATACTTTTTCCTGCAGTATAGTCTAAAATATATTTCATAGTTCAACATATAACCACAACTAAAACTTGCTTGATTGAGTCAAATCTAAATTCCTCGGTTTCAACAACTGCTACTTAAATAAGGACACCTATTTTGCAATGACATCACCTAAATGTGTGAAGTACTGTTAATGTGAGGTTCTCTCCATCCCTCCTGTCGGATGTACTTAGTGATCACTCTGTCAAAAGTTTAGGAATTTTTCTTCAGACTCATTTTTATCTGTCACACACTGATGTCAGACATAGTCTATTCATGGAGGATCCATTTTCCCTGTGAAACCTTGCTCATCTCCATATAGGGATAAGAGGTCATGACTTATTGAGTAAACCATCTATATCCTGAAGATAAGCTTGGTAGATAATGTTATATCTTAAAAACAACACAAAATGACTTTCAGTTATGAACAACTGAAAACAGTGTTGTTGAAATGGAGCTTCCTCCTGTAATATCAGGCACAGATGGGTGAGATGTTCACATGGGATTCCCAGTCCTTCATACATCCTTTCTACTCTACTGACCAGCTACGCCCCATTTGCCTGTTGGCAGCATGTCACAAGCGTCATTAGCACCACATTTTCCAAGGTGCCTCATGTTCCCCCTCCCCCAGGGGCCCACCTGCTACACTTTGGTAGCTGGCTGATGTCCTGCACTATGTCTGGGGAAGGCATTCTCACTGTCCTTTCCCCAAACTAGGGTTTGGGAACTGCTTCCTCTACCTGCCTGCTCTCACAACTCAGCCTATTACCATCATCAACGTTTCTCATGACACTTGTGTTCAGAATGATGGATAGCATTGACTGTTTCTCCCATAGAAAGGAAGGGAGAAAGGAGAAAGATGAATTTGTGTGATTTGAGAAAGACCCCTTTGGAGAATCTCATACTCTGAGTAGCAAGTTAGCTCCCTATGAGAATTGTTGTTCACTATTTTTAACATAGCAACCATTGGTATTTAAACCTTCAAAATATTTACTCTACAATGAAACTTTTTGAAAATAAAAGGAGAATACCAGGTAAATAAATTTGGCTTTTTCCCCTTTTACTATTTAACTCTCGAGACAGCCTTTCCAAAAATCATAGTCCCAGGACAGACTTCTGAAGCTTGACAGAAGTTCCAGAAATCATCTCTGCACCAATCTGCCTTTAAGCAGCAGGTGTCTAAACCAACTAGAATAGTTCATTTTTTTTTTTTTTTTTTTTTTTTTTTTGCTTTTCTACAGTAGCTCAGTCTACAGACAGCAGAACCAACAGTGGAACTTTCATATCCTGACTACCCAAGAAAGTTGTCAGTCACCTAACAAAAACCTGTGGGTATTAACAGAATGTTTTAATAGATTTTCTTTATTTGTAGAGAGTGGAGAAGAGAGGGAGAAGACCACACATTTGTTTTTTGTGTGAAAAAACACCAACTGGGAGAAAAACACCAATGTGTGGTTTTCTCTGTGTGCTCCCAACTGGGGACCTGGCCAATAACCCAGGCATGTGTCCCGACTGGGAATTAAACCAGTGATCCCCTGGTTCTCAGGCCTGCACTCAGTCCACTGAGCCACACCAGCCAGGGTGGGTACTAAAAGAATTTTAACCCATTATTTTTCTTTAAAATTCTTCAAACCTGCAAAGAATACACATGTTCATGCACATGTGCACACACACACACACACATACATACTCTTTGCATATATTCTTAATACACTTTGGTGGATCTTTAGCATTTAACTGGATATTGAGCATTCTATTTAACATGATGAAGAAAATATAATCTTAAGCAGAAAATATAATTTATTGCATATACACTATTTCATAAAGTTCCATGAAATTAGTTGGGATCTTTTGTCTTGCTTTGTTTTTATTATATTAACTTATTGAACCAAAACAATGGCTTCTGATTCTGATGTGAAAAAGACATTCTCAGTAAGGTTATTTCTCTGGCTAAATTGCAATAGGCAAACAAGAAACTCATTGTTCAGCTATTACCACCTTTGCTTTGGCAGTCTGGGTAATTTGCTTCTAACCGGTAAAAAGACCTTGAATTGTCCATCCGGCAGCATGTCTGCTACGATAAGAGGGGATAATGGTAGCCTAAAATATATATTTTGTTTTCTGCTCTGCAGTTTATTTTCCACATTTAGAGCCAGATACCTCTATGACCGTGTATAACAGGTTCTAAAGACGACCGTTAAAACAGCACTTGCTGTTTAGACAAATTGATCCGAGAGAGATGACAATAGCATTCAATCAACCAAACGATAACTACCAAAAATTTACCAGTACCCAAAAGGTTGCAGTCTTTTGTCTTTAGAGAGAAGAAAAAAGAATCCACATTTGCAAACAAATTAGTCAATATAAATGGGGGATATATATATATATATATATATATATATATATATATATATATCCCAAGTAAATACCAATTTTTTATCTTGTCTGGTTATAAAATAATAAAATTAATAATGCTCAGTTTCAATGTGTTATTTAGGTCACAAATAAGGTTAAGTTTCCTAACAAAGCTTGTCAGACTAGTATAGTTCCAGGATAACTGTTGAATTGCCTTTGAAAATATTTTAAGATTCCTGGTGCAACTGATTTCACACATATTCACTATTCTAGAAAAGTCTCCCACTTTTATTTCTGTACCATTACTGAACATTTTTCTTAAACTTTTAGATTTGTCTATACCATATATATGTATGTGACCTCATCATTATTATAACATTTGTTTAACGATACCAAATGTTGAGAATAGGATTTAGTACTATGTGAATTTGTTTTCAAATCTAGTTACTTATCAGGAGGATGAATTATTCCATATAAAAGGGACCTGAAAAAACATCTAACTTAATATTTCTTAATGTGTATTCCCTGAACCATTTATATTAGATTTATCTGCTATATTTGTTTAAAAATAGCCTACCTAGGTATGACTAAAAAGCAACTTTGGATGTAGATCTTATGAACTACATTTTGGGAAATAAATACTCCAACTGAATTATATCCTTTTTAAATCTAAAAATAATTTATGGATCACTGACACATTATTGAGATTCTAGATGCCACGTAAAGTAGATTCTGATTATACAAAGATGAATACGGCACCCAAATTAAAACCAATCATTCATTTTCTTACATAAACAGATGCAATTATACAAACACAAGAATATAAATGAAACATTTCTAACACAATTTGTATTGGATGTAAAGTCACCATACAATACATCAAAGTAAAGCTCCCTGGAAGAACTGATACCAGTTCAAGGTGGCATCATCTCAAGAAAATCATAAAGGAAGGTGAACAGGACAAGGAAAAGTATTCACCTAAAAGCCTACAAGGGTGTGTGGGGCAAATTTCAAACAGTAGTTACAGTTTTGAATCTTAAAACTTGGGGAATAACTAAGAGAAAGAGAATAAAATCAAGCAGGCACAAAATCAACAACAAGCAAAAATGTATTTTATAGTTCCTGAACAAAGCTACACAAGTGATGGGAATTTAAACAATAGAATGATATTGTCAGACATCTAGATGGATGCTTCTGGAAACACCCTGTAAGGAAAATATTTATATGGAAAAGTAATGTTCAAAGGTAAATTGAACCACATTAAAATGTTCATTAGTTCATTTGAGCTTACATTGATTTGGATCAGGCAGCACCAAAACAAAGGTAGTTAAGAGAGCTCCACAGATAGGAGTGAGGGGAGAGGTTTTTATAAAAAGCAGAACGCATGTGAAATCACATGTGCCAGCTCTTATGAGGAAAACATGGAAGCAAGGCAAATGAAGTTTTAACTGGCTATAGCTTATGCAGTTGCCTTATTTGTGAAAGACTAGGGATTGTTTGTTGGTAAATTTCCTTTTCTTAGGTTTGAGTCCATTGACTCTGGAGTTGGTTATGATTTGCCTGCATAGGCTACCATATCCTGAATTCAGGCTAATGGTCTCCTGTTTAATTACTTTAACAGACTATATATTTGGAAACTTGTTAGGATTTAGTTGTCATAGCTCAATGAGAAATGAAGAAGTCACAAGTTAAAAGGATGGAAATTAAAATATAAAATTGGACATAATAAAGCCATAAAACAGCAGACCTTTATGATTACCAGAATGTGTGGAGGGAGAAATGGGATATATGTTTTACATTTTCCCTTCTTGTTGCTGTCTTTGTTACAGAAATAGATTAACATTTTCATTTCCTTTATACAATTTTAGTTGTCATCTTGAAAAATCATACCTTTAAATGGCCTATATAGCAAAAATGAGTGCAACAGAATAGTAACCTTTTTACATTATAAATTTGCTTTCCTTAGGATTATTGCATGTGAAAAAGGAACAACAGGCATTGAAAATTTAATCAAGTCATTAAGGAAAATGTTACAATAATAACTACTATACAGTATTTTTTTAATGTCATGAAGGTGACTGCTATCATTTTTATATCTCATTTTCTAGATTATATATAACAAATGGTACTGCATGATTCAAGTTTTCTGTAAGAGAGGAGAAAATGATCTATGTACTTTCCCTTTCATTGACACATATTAGTAAATTATGAGTTGCAGAAAGCATTGTTCTCTCTTCTTGGATGTCATTATTCACTATTTAGAAATATTTTAAATGGCTAAAATATCCCATACAGATTATCTACATAACAACTCTGGAAAGAGTAAACAAGATAGGGACTCTTATCTACATTTTTTATGTGGTATTCTGAGAATAAAGCACAAAATATTTAGAGGACTTGCTTAATTCTTCCACTTTATATTCTCTCTCTCCACCTCCTAAACCATAACTGACTTAACTGCACTATTGTTCTTAACAAAGTCATTGTAAATGTCTGTGTTTTATTATTAGCACGTTACTTCCAACAATGAGCACATTTACATTCCAATTATAAGAACATGTTCAAACCTCAAAAAATGTACCCTTTATTTGTTTCCCTGGAATGGATGTAAAGGAGATTTCAAATGACTAGAGCAACCAGCATGAAAATTATATGCAACTTCCAGTCTTAGTCCTGTCTTTATTTCTTCCAGGATACTAGTATTGTGAATGCCTTCAGACTGCATGTATTAAAATGCAACTGAAAGTTATGACCATGATTATGATTATCATAATCATTTTGGGAATCGTATCTCAGAAAAATCTGGTAATGAGAACATATCCATTAACTAAATATCCATTGCATAAACATATGGAATTCTCTGAAAAATTGATTTTGTATGCTTATTTCAAAAAATTAAAGTTGTGTGAATATGTAGCATTCAATTATCAGGGATTGCAGCAGATATTTTGAGTTGTGAAGATTCATATTCATAGCATTTGTATTCTATAAATAAGTGCACATTTTTAAACAGAATTAAATCACAATAAATTTAATAAAACCATTTAGCCTTCTTATTGATATAGTCATGGTACTAAAAATGTTGCTAAAATATCAAAAATACATTAATGGTCAAAGAAAAGTAAACTATTATTTTTATGTTCAATTTGATCTTCTTTAGGAAGTAATACAAGAATGTAAGATAGACCTAAAGTCCCTGTACTCAAAGCTTTCACTCTAGCTGGTGGAGCAGCAATGAAGAGGCAATGCTTATGTTCATCCTTCTTTATCAAATTACTGCTAGCCAATCAGCTGTAAGGAAGATAGACATCATCCTGCATATGTTAGTATCATTAGCATCCATCTCGGAGTTTGTTCTGAAGCACATTATTTCCGCTTTTTCCAATCATGCCCTATCCAATGGGGAAGCACTATTGACCAACAGCAGACACAGGAAAATGTTCCCACAAAGGAAATTGATAGGCAGCTATAATTTAGCAGAATAATGAGAAATTGCCATTGGTATGATATTTATAATTTTCTCCAAAATACTGCCAAATTGTTATCTGAAATTCATTCTATAAAACTTATGTAGCATCCTCTGCAACAAAAGGAATAATCAATTGCCCTAATTGAGAATGACCTCTCCAGGGTGGTCAGCTACAAATATTTCATAAGTCCACTCAGAAATATATCATAAGTTGAAGCACCCTAGAAGCATTCTACCAGCCCTTTACATACGCATGTCTACACAAACATGTCAGGTTCTAACACTTAGCATATAAAATGCAAACATTATTTTAGTTGGAAAAAAGCTGCCCTGGGAACTCAAAGGTCACTGATTCGATTCCTAGTCAGGGCACACATAACCAGGTTGCAAGCCAGGTCTCCAGCCGGGTCTGTAGCTGGAAGCAAATGAAAGGCAACTATACACTGAAGTCTCTCTCTCTCTCTCTCTCTCTCTCTCTCTCTCTCTCTCTCTCTGCCTCTCTCCCTTTTTTTCTCTCTAAAAATAATAAATAAAATATTTAAAAAAAAATAAGCCCTGGCTGGCTCAGTGGATAAGGTGCTGGCCTGGGAACCCAAAAGTTGCTGGTTCGATTCTCTAGCCAGGGCACATAACCAGGTTGCAAGCCAGGTCTCCAGCCAGGTATATGGCTGGAGGCAGGTGAAAGGCAACCACACATTGATGTCTCTCCACCTCTCTGCATTTCTCCCTTTCCCTCTTTTCTAAAAATAATAAATAAAATATTTTTTTAAAAAAATGCATTGGGCTCTACTTTGGTAAAATTAAAGACATCAAAAAATGCAGTGGATAAAATAGTTTAGACACACTACTCAGTGTCCTTTGTGCAAATGACATTAAGGTGTAGAGCAGCCTGCACCCTATTTTTAAAAGAGATTGTTCCTAAGTCATCACTGTTGAATAGGCTTTTAAGGAACTCTTTGTTTTGAAGTGTGTTTGATTGCTGTGTATATGAGGGATGAGAATTGTTGTGACTGCCAAATGCAGACTTTCCATACAATGAAATGAGAGCCTCCAAACAATAGAGCTGGCACTTCACAGTAACTGTGGAACAGATCCTATAACTCTTTCTGTGCTCTTGCTAAAGAATAGCTGATTAATAAATGCTTGTGTGTGCGGAGGAATTTGCCCCAAAACATAGTTGGCATAAGCTTGAGAAAGTTAAAAATAAACCTGATATCAAGGGAATGTCCTGCAATGGCCTGAATATTTGTACCCTCCTCTATTCATATGTTGAAACATTAATCTTTAGTATTATAGGTTACTCAACACTTAATCATTAGTAGCCCTTAGGAATATCCTGTTTTAATAGCTTAGGATCTTAGTATTACAACAAGTGAAATGTTGTATAGCCACTATCTCTTTTACCCTGTGGCCCTACTCAGTTGTGCTATAGGTTTACAATGGTCTTAAAATTCTCCATTTGTTGAGTGTATTTGAGTTCTTTTATTTTGATGGCTATCCGGTTTTTAAAAATCTTGTGTTCTTTTCTGCCCGACGATGTCAACAAGCCAAGTCCAGTGTTTATGTGCAAAATTGAACTGACATAATGCAACCTTTGTACCAACTCCTTCTTGAATGTAGCCCATTTCAACCTTTCATTGTTTTTATTTTGTATTCCATCACCTATAAAGGACTTGGGATTGAATTGTTACATATTTTTTATTATGTCTTTTCTTGCTGCTATGACAGGCCCTGATGGGAAGCCTCATTGAAACCAAATGCTCAGGGTGCCAGCTAATTGGAAATGCAGGGGTGACTAAGTCAGTGAGCCCAGTACTTAGCTCACAGAACAGAGTTGCTGCTAAGCTGAGTGCATTCCAGGCAGGAGAAGCAACTAACTCCCTTAGAACAATGACTTGATCATCATCGCCACTGGATCCCAGAATCTTAGAACATAATGCTGTTCTTTCTCCTAAATGAATGGAGGAATTAATAATTGACATGAAAAGAGAGTTTGGGGCTTCATGAATTCAGAACAGAATCAAGGAAAGAAATCTACTGGAAAGGGAACCATTCCCCTCACAAGGAGAAGGAAGCAGCCATAATGCAAGCAGAATCGACAGGGTATAGCCATCGCCTCATGACATTTCACAAAATGTTTCTTTTTTCTCTTCATGTAATATATGGTGTACTATATGTGTGCTTTCTTAGCAATCACGTTATGTTCACTGATTATATAAATATATATATATATGTGTGTGTGTGTGTGTGTGTATGTATATATATGTATATATATATATATATATATATATATATATATATAGTAACCCCCTCCCAGAGCTTTCAAGACACAGGCTAAATGTCACCCGTCACCCACACCATGAAACCTATCCTAGCTTCCCAGTCTTCCCACAGCACTTGGCTGAGGGTGTTTTCCATTTCAGCACCTGTCACCAGCTACTCCCAACTGTCCATTTACACATCAGTCTCCTGCAGCGACCCAGAGCTCACTGAAGGCTCTTTCCTATAGGCCACGGCGTATAATAGGAACTGAGTGCTTATGAAGAGGGAGATATATTATTTAGTGAAAGAAGGCGGGAGGAGGAGGGGTCAGAGAAAGGCCTGTGTTGCAGAGCCAGATCACCTCTTACACAAGTGAGGACCGGAGTGAATCACTGAGCTTTCTGAATGCTAAAACAAAACCAGCAAACAAAACCAAAACCAAAATTCCATCAACTTCCCTAATGAGAGAGGGAAGGGGAACATTCTTGGAAAGCTGTGTGCTGTTGTAATAGTGTAATTACTCTTGCCCCAATCTCAGCTCTCCTGCAAGGTCTCTTTTATTTCCATTGCTGTTCTAAGTTACATAAGGAGGCAATTTTTTTCTGCAAACCTACAAACCAAAATGATTTATACTAGTGCTCGGCCTTCAATTAGCGGGAACTGAAGTCAGTTTCACTCTTCTAGAGGAAAATTTTTCTCGTTAGAATGAAAAGGAATTGTATGCTTCCCTAAGATTAAGGTAAGATGTTTGGTAAGCAGAGAAAAATTTTAAAACTCTTAAGTCACTTGTATATTAAAAAAAAAAAAAAAAAAAACAGAAAATATGTTTTGTATAAAAACAATACAGGTGTTTCAATTCTAACAAAAAAGATGCATTATACAATTTCTCTTTTATAATTATAGCATGTTACTTTTACTTTTATTTATGTGCATAGCTGTTCCCCAGCATCCTGTCCTGGTTTTATTCAAGATATTTTAACTAAATGCCCAAAATATGCTGGATAGCCTATTCAGCCCTACCATAGATTAATGAAGGACACAGTCATTTCCTAAGGAAGATTAAAATGTGCAAAAAATATATTATAACTTAAGAAAGTCATTTGTACAATGAAGAAAATTAAATGAGAGAGAATAAGAGCTTAGGAAGAGATGCTCTTGGGAGGAATTGGACACATTTTTTTTAGCAGTCAAGGAAAGTTTCTCTGAGGAGAAATATTTACTGGGAGACTTAAATTACTTGAGAAGCATTTATAGATTTAAGTAAGATAAATGCTGACAAGAAAAAAATAACATTTGCAAAGGTGCTGATATAGCAAAATGGTGGTATGGCACAGAACCCCCAAAAGAAGAAATTATATGGAATAAGCTTAGGACATCTATGAAGACATATGTAAGGATAATCCATTATAATTACTAAGTTGCTTATGACTAGTTTTACTTTGTTATGATGTATATGTAGTACACACACACACACACACACATGCAACACACATAGTTATGCAATATTGTGCTTTCATATAGTGCTGATATTTCACTTTAAAAGCAATTACTTTGCATTGGGAGTAAATGTCAATACGTCCCTCCCTATTTCCTATCTACTCCAGCATCTGAATTTGGAAATAATTAAGAAAAATGAGTAAATCAGAGATTAAGATACCAACTTAATTATTCTCAAGAATTTGAGCTGGAGATTATAATATAAATGTAAACAAGTGGGTTTGTTAATATGACACCCCTTAAGCACATTTATTCATTTAGTTGTTGGCAATGAAGGAAAATCCAAAATAACTTCTACCATGGGACAGAGGGCAGGCCGCGGCATACATGCTCTCTGTGGATGTGCCCATAACCACAATTAAGGAGATTTATGTCCAGAAGAATCTCCCTCAAATCCAATTTCCTTCCATCAAAGACCAAGATTGATACTCTAAGAAAATGCTCCAAAAAGAAAACATGAAAAGTGTGGTTAAAACAAGGACAGACCCAGACAGAACTGGGTATTCCAGCAAAAATTGCTATCAGTGTCCACTTCCACAAGCTAACCTGCTTTGGTTACTTGGGAAAAATGTGGTCCTCCTAGTGTATTAATATGTTTTCTCTTTGTTTTCAGGAATATTTTTTATTCCATTTTTCTCACATGTAGGAGAAAACACTTAAAATCTCCTAGAAACACAGAACATCAATATTTCTACTCACACTTATTCCTTAAAGATGTACAATACCATATGATCTCACCTATAAGAGGAATCTAACGACCAAAACAAACAAATGAGCAAAATAGAACCAGAGACATGAAAACAAGGAACAGACTGACAGTGACCAGAAGGGAAGGGAGAGGGGAATAAGGAGAGGGAATGGGAAAGGGTCTAGTCAAGGAACATGTAGGAGTTACCTATGGACATGGACAACAGGGTAGAGATTGACTGAAGGAGCTGGGGGTGGGCAGGGCAAGGGGCAGCAATCAGGGAAAAATTGGGACAACTATAAAAGAACAACAATACAAAAGGCAAAGAAGACAACGAAGAAGAAGGAGAAAAAGATGACTGAAGAAATATTTAAAGTTTTCCGTAATGTGGGCAAAAAAAAAGTCTATTTTTCAAGGGGGAGAAAAATCCTCACCATGAGGGTGAGCCCACTGAAATAGCATCTCAACTCCCTTTCTTTCTCCTTCTCTGGAGCTAAGTTTCTTTTTTCCCAGTTTGTGAATTAAACTGAAAAGAACAGCTATGTGTGTTGGCTAATTCCCTTTAAAGTTAAAACCATATACAGTATTTGCATTCGCCATCTTTCCAGGGATGTCTATCCTGTCCTCTGACAATTTCAGATGCCAATCAATTACCATATAACCCCAAGTGAGTATCACAGAGTAGTGTGTGGAGCCAGAAGAGTTCTGCTGTGACACTCGCGTAGTAGATTCTATCATTACAGAATTTAAACACAAAAAGCATGATGAAAGACAGAAATGAACTTAACTCATTGTGTTGGCCTGTATTACAGCAGACAGATAACAACAAAACAATACAATGAAGAGTAAATATCAAGTAAGTTTACAAGCTTGCAAGCATTATGTATGGGATGATTATCTATATACTTATACCTACACTCATAACCTACTTAACCACAGGGATATGTAGAGATAAAAAAAAACTCCATGTATTTTCTACAAAAGAAGTAAATCTTTAGCCCTCAAAACAGAGGGCTAAACAGAGATGATGAATAGAGAAATATTTGCTTAAAACCTATTTTGAACTATAACACATTTACAGCTCTATTAAATAATATGTATAATCACAATAATAACTGTTATCTAATTGCTTTACTTAGAACAGCTCATTTAATTCAGCCAACACCATGAATAAAGAATTTTCATCATTCCCCTGGTTCCAAACAAGAAAACTAGCACAGACATTTAGGCAGCTTTCCCAGAGTCATTCATGCAGGCAAATGTCAAGCAGTAGACCCTTGGATCAGATATCTTAGATAATAAATTATATTAGTGTCTGAAAAGTTAGTACTTTATTTTGCAAGATGAATGAGTTGTCATTAACTCTATCACAATTACTTTGTTTTTCACTTTAATTTCAATGAAATGGACTTATCTTTAAAGTAAGGAAATACTGAAATGCTTTTCAGGACACCTTCACTCTCTTCAGCCTTCAGACAATTCCACACAGCAACTGACTTTGTGTCAAAAATATATGGTTTATACTAAGTAACATTTCTTTCCTGCATGCTGGCATCTAGTCCTAAACATTCTGAGTTGACATTCTCTTCCAGTCCCGTGTGTCCAGTGCCTCCTACACCGCATCACTGACAGCAGGAACATGCATCTGACAGGCCAATCAAACTGTATTCTGTCCTGCTTCTTGAAATATATTATGTGGCTGTGGAGGTGGTGGAGAGAAAATTCTTATTTGTAAAGGACCATATTGTAAATATTTGTGGCTTCGCAGTTCAATGAGGTAATGACAAAGTAGCCATAGGCCATAAGTAAACCTAAGCAAGCAAACGAGTGTTTCTGCACTCCCACAGACCTGCACTGACAAATACATGCAGTAGTCCACACTTGTTCAATAAGCCACTTTTTGCTACCTGTGTTCACATAGTTCATGCCTTAAAGGTAATTCCTGTTCATGAATTCTTATTAAAAGGTTCTGGTCATTTTTAATTTCCAAAACTAAACTACTTCTCCCTGAGACCTCTGTAGGTATCCTCTAAGTCCCTTCTTCCATATCAATCCTTCTGCTGCCCTCTGTAAATGAGTATTCTTAATAGAACAAATCACCATAGGCCAATAATTTTTGTTATTTGTGCATGTGTATGTTTACATGGTTTAGTTTTCAACTATGGTTATTCAGCATGATACATTGTATGGTACCAAACATAATGCATTACTCCTGTGAGGAATTTAACACACATATAAACACACACATATAAATGAATTACACACATTACACTTACATACATTATTTTTAATGCATCTACCATTGTGAAGATATGGGAATTTTGCATAGGAAGTTGCACATTGAGGTTGCATCCATACCATGCCAAAACATCTAGATTAAAAGTAAAACATTTGGTCAACCATGACATTGTTTTCAACTAGCTACATGCTTGGCATCAGGAAAGGAAAATGTTTAGATGATGGATGTTACTTTTTATTTTCCATCTGGCTGCTTTGGCCTCATGTAGACAGAGCCTCTGACAGTCAACACTGATGACAAAACAATTTCAGGTTTTAAATTTAGTTTTCAGCCCACCCACATGGAAGTAAACAGATTAGGCTGAAGAAGAGAAACTGTTAAATGTCTAATCACATCCATGCTTCCAGCCAAGGAAAATCACTAAGGAATGATGATCTGCATTTACATCTCCCCAGACTGTAAATCTACTCTGTTTCAGAAATGAGTTTGCCTGGAAGAATCTCCCATTCAGTTACTCAGACACATCAGGAGTCTCCAGTAAGACCCACGTCAGGCTGTGACTCCACATCATTGGGGAGGAGAAAATAATTCTACATGCTATGGTCAAAACCAAGAATTAACTGGCTGTAATTCTCTGAGATTTTTTGAATGAAACCTTTAGGATTTAATTGGGGGGAATGTGGTAATGATGAAATGGATGGTGATTTGGTTTTGATTCATTTTAAGATTTTTGTGCTGAATTCAATAAAGATGAGGAGTAAAATATCAAGGGTACTATGTGTTAATTATAAAACAAATCCACCTAAAATCTCTAAGAAACTATGACAAATAGTTTGGATTGCTTTCAGGGTCACCTTACATAACAGAGAATCACCAGGGCACACATGTTTGCAAACTGAGTCAATTATACAACATTTTTAAGAGTCAGATAAAATTACTACCCTTCCTCACAAACACATATAAGAGGGTACAAGACACCCATACTAGACTATTTGCATATACTCACACAAATCTAATTCACACACATTGATCTAAATACTACATTTGGACTATTATAAATCAGAGAAAATTTAATCTTCTCTGTTGATATTTGTATAAAGCCTTCTATCA
This sequence comes from Noctilio leporinus, assembly GCA_004026585.1. NCBI lineage: Eukaryota > Metazoa > Chordata > Mammalia > Chiroptera > Noctilionidae > Noctilio > Noctilio leporinus. Next base: position 117,873 of record PVIW01000780.1, on the reverse strand, counting down.
AATAGCAGAAATATATTTGGCAGGATACTGATCTTAAAAGTTTATTTAGATTTAAACAATAATTTAACAGTAAATTACTTTGAAATTATTGATTTGATTATTTGTTCTGGATATTGAAGATGCGAACATTTCATCCTTACTGATAGAAATACAGAATTTGGCTATTTTAAACATTTGTAATAGTCTTAATATTTCATTTCATATCTTCAGAGAGTCATAAATAAGAAGATCTCATCTTGATTTATATAGCCAAGCTTACTATCTTATTGAATAATAGATATGGTTGACTTGACACTGTAACAGTACCAATAATATCTTATAGGTTAAGCATGTGCAATTGGATCTAATAGATAGTAATAAATTGCTCATTCTAATGTAGGCATTTTGGATTATGAAAATGCCAGTGAATGCTATATGGAAAAGTTCTAAAACTTTATTTATTCATATTAGTTATGTTATTTTATATAGGTAAATTATGATGCTAGATAGATAGGTTATGATTATATTGTTATATCACAAATAATAAAGTTACTCAAAAAACAACATAAATACTTATAACTATTTAAAAATTCAGGGTTGACTCTAAAACTCTATTATCTCGTATAGGTCCAATACTCCAATTCAGAACAATGTTAAAGCACTTGACTTATAAGGTAACTTACAAGTCTAAACTTTTATGGTTCTTATTATATTAACTAGTGTGATCATACTTTATCATTTTTTTTTGTATGGGATTGCACTGGATGATATATTTTCCTTATATGTGTGTTTACAGTAGCAAATCGAGAACACAACCATTAGTGACTTGAGTTCTACAGAGATTCATTATCTCATATAACAAAGGACTTGAGATAGGACCACAGATTCCACCAGCAGCTTCAAAGTATTCAAGGACCTTGGTTTCTAATAGGTGCCTCATGTCTCTCAGTTATTCATACTCATCTCTGGCTAGTTCTGCTTATCAGCTACAAACTCTAGATATCACTTCCTTATATATCAATACCTATAGTTGATAAAGGTTATACAGGGTTAGACAAAAACAAAGTATCTTCTCGTAGACATTGATATGAAAAACATAATTACCTCACCCACCATGCTGTTACCCCTATTGTGGAAACAATGTACTGTAAAAAATGATTTGGGGATCATGAGCTATGTGGAACTTCTAATAAATTCTAAATGCAGTTCATTCCCTTTGTATAAATAAGTAAATACCTTCTTTACAAAGTTCTCCTGAACACTAAACATGTTAAGCAATGCTGTACAACATAAGGCATACTTATAGTAGGCAACTTTATTTTTAATAAAACTCAGAAAAAAATGAGTTTATCAAAAATGAGTATGTCAAATGTTATGTATTTACCTGTTTCTTTGTTTAATAAAATAAAATTTTAATCATAGTCCTTCTAGATAAGCCCAGTCTCTCTATATCCTGGAATTATACTGACTTCCATAATCCAGAACTCACATAACAACATCTTTATCAGGGTTAGTTTTCATTTTTCTCAAAACTTGACCTCATTTCAGCAGACAGCAGTTTCAGAACCCAATAGAAAATCAATCCATCTTTTCTCAGTGAAGCTATATTTTTGGAGTTACATTGTGGGAACACCCAGGTCATATAGATTATCTATCCTTCTTTTTCTTCTTCTTTTCACATTGCAAATTTTTCTCATTTTCACAGATATAAGACAAACAATTCATTTCTTGGAATTCCCATATTTCCTTTCCCACACTTACTTGACTGTCCATCTTTTGCTCTTTTCATTTTTATCTCATATGATTATTTTATTTTTCCTCCTTGTTCTTCTAATAAATTCTTTCTGCAGTAGATTCCTGCCAAGTTCTCTGAATATTCAACAGATTGTAAATGATAGTATTTTTTAACAGAATTCTTTGGTTTGATTGGTATTGTCTCACTCTTGTGGATGCATTTTCCCCCCAAACTTGTACAGCACTGGTCTTGGAATCTCTCAAAACAGCTAGGCATGTCTGATGGGGCAGAAATCAGTATGGCCCATGAGAGTGGACCCCTGAAACTGCTGATCTTCCTTATATAGGACACAGACTTGGTCAGGAATTTTGTACCTAATCACACAGGCCAACTTCAGGACCTGTGGTGTCACTTTCCTACATGCATTGTCTTGAAATTAGATAATACCTCTGGGAAGCAAAATCCTCATGCTAAGTGTTGGTCAAGGGGAGATTTTGGCAGGTATTGTGGACAGACCTACTATGTATAAAATAGAATATTCACCTGTACTTAAAAAAAACACTTTGCACTGATGGAAAGAACCATGAGATGGGATTAAGCAGGATAGAAACTCTCAGGGTTAGGAGCTTTAGAGTAGCTTTTCCTAGGCTGCCCATTTGAGGTATAAAACTTCAAGCCTGAGAATTCTAAATTTGAGCCTAATCTCCCATGATGTTAAAAAAAAGTACATTTGTTAATATTATATTCTAGGGCAAGTTTCCTTAAGTAGTTTTTTGTCTTAGTTTATACCTCTGAAATATTGAGGTAGCATTACGTAGGTCTGCCTTTGTGTAATTCTTTGGGCCCAGATGTGAGAAACGGACCTGTTTGCATGTTCTGACTCCATCTGTGTACAAGAATTTGTAAATTGTGATGAGTGTGTCCTTCTATTGATCATGCTTAACATAATCTCCTTCTCATGAGGCATTATTGTGCCATTCTGAAAAGCAAGAACACTGCAGCCACATTTCCTGTGTTCAAACCTAGTTCTTGGAAGCATTCGAATTTTGTTAAATGCTCTGTGTATCATTTTTTCACCTATACAGTTGATAATTGTACCTATAAAACCCCTTCAAGAAATAAATGCTATAATATAGATCACGTACTTTAAACAGTACTTGGGAAATGGTAAACTCTGTGAATTTCAGTTATTCTCATTGTCTTTAAAGAAATGTCAAAGGGCAGTATTAACTAAAAGTCAACAATATATTTAACCACTAATGAGTATCTAATGCTGGCATATTAATTTTGTACTGGGAACAGTTGTGAATGATAAAAGGGAAATTAAAATTTGTGAATGGTAAAAGGGAAATTAAACTTCATAAGCACCCTCCTAATGTATTTCTATATAAAAGCAAACCATGAGCAATGAGTTTGTTCTAAATTTAATTATATCACTGTAGATCTACAGAAGACCCCTATCCTGGAAGAAAAGAAATCTTTGTAATAAATATGGACAGATATGCTTTGTCTATGAACACAGGTTGAACAACGTAAATTATCAAAAAACAATGTCACAGCACTGACCTCTATCAGTGAAGTAGGTAGATATGGAGATGAAAGAAATTTCTAGTAAGACTAAAGAGTAGAGTTTAAAATATTGCAATTCAAAATCAAGAAAAATATCTGAGAACAGCAAGTCAAATATAAGATTACTTTTATGTACTGGCACTTTAAAATTGTTTATTGCTCTTAAAATCCTTTACTTTCTGTGTTTGAGGTTTGTGTTTCATGGCCTTGGATCTCAAATCACTTTCATCTTTATTTTACATGAAAATTATAGTATTATAAAATATGCTTAAAATAGCTTCAAGTTAGTCTTTGATATCAGTTTCAGTGAAAAACATTGCATGTCTAGAGGGCAAAGGGAAATTTTATTTACTTAAGTTTAAAGCAAAGTTTGCTTAACTTTAGCTCTAGGAAAGTGTTTGGTTCAGTGTTTGGCTGAGGTATAATCAATCTGAATTGATAAATGAGTACTTTCTGGAAATGGATTTTATAGTTGGTAACTTTTAAATCTTTCTAGCTATTAGCAGGCAATTTATATTTCTTTCAAAGAAATCCCTCTTGGATCTTCTGTTCTCTTTCTGATGAGTGAAATCATAAACAGTAACTAGAAAACAATGTCTCAAATTAAATCACTACTAGGACATTCAGGTAGTCCAAATGAGAGTGTGTGAATCAGAGAAAACATTCCTTTGTTAAAAGTAGGATGCTATTCAGCTGCAGGTGAGTTTTGACTTTGAAAATGCAACATAGGAATGACAAATATGTCAGGTTTTTTAATGGAAACCAGAATCCAGAATGACCCTCAAACTTGATATTCCTTAGTTCTGTTAAAATAACTTATTCATATGAAATAAAATATATGGTGTTTGTGAAACTTCTTCTCTCCATTACAGCCTTTTTAATAAGCTCAAGTGCTTTATTTTCTATCAAAGTAAATAAAGAGTTAAAGAATTGTAGGTCCCAATATTGTACAGAACTCTTTCAGTTTCTGTAGTACTATTCTAACTTCAAATCTCATAAACAATATCTTTGCATTATATCATATTTAGAAGTATATTTGAATAATTATTTTTCCTAAACTGAAGTCTACTTAAAGACACATGCTGTATTCAATATTTATATAATATGTCCTGATGTTTCCCAAATATGTTTAATCATGAGAATCATCTGTGCTGCTTAATAAAAAGTTTTATTCAAAGGGCCCTTGGATAGATTCATTTTGTCTAGACCAGGGTTGGCAAAATATAGTTCTCCAGCTAAATCCAGGCCATAACCCATTTTTTAGGTCAAGTTTCATTGAAACACAATCACACCTGCTTTCCCTATTGTCTGTGATTGCTTTCCTATTACAATAGTAGTGTGCAAAGTTTGTAAAAGAGGTCATATATTTTTTAAAAAGATTTGGGTTCGCAGACTGGCATCAAACAACTGAGCCACACCAGCCAGGGCGAGATCATATTTTTTACATTGAAAATATTACCTGCTTTTTTTAAAACAGAAAACCTTTGCTTACCACTGGTCTGGAAAAAGATAAAGGAATCTAAATATCTTAAGAAAGTGTCTTCTAAGCCCTGGTTGGTGGCACAGTGGATTTGCACCAGCCTGAGAACCCAGAGGTCCCTGATTTGATTCCCCGTCAGGGCACATAACCAGGTTGCAAGCCAGGTCTCCAGCCAGGTCCATAGCTGGGGGCAGGTGAAAGGCAACCATACATTGATGTGTCTCTCCCTCTCTGCCTCTCTCCCTTCCCCTCTCTCTAAAAAATAATAAATAAAATCTTTAAAAAATGTTCTAGAATTCTTAAATACATTCATATCATTCACATAAAATGAAACTTTATTTCTGTAATTATTTGGCTTTTATTTATTCTCTATTTATATCCAGTTATTTTTGTATGAGAAATAATGGTTAAGCATGGACAATACCCTATGTACATAAATGTGCAATAGTTCAACAGCAAATTTTTACGCATTGTTTCAAGTCTTAGTCATAGGCTTTAAAGTGACTTATAATTTTTTATTACCAAGAAAACATGTGATCGTAAAAAAATAGGCAATTAAACATATTCAAATTCCAGAAGAAAATACTTTTTAGACATTCTTTTGAGTGTATCTGTAAATGAAATTATATATTATAAAATTTAGATAAAAATGTGTTTAAGCTCCCATTCAATGAAAAGCATGTATTCTGTTATCTTTATTTTCTATAATTTTGTAGTTGATTTTTCAAGATGTTTACTAAAATATGGTTTCATAAACATTTGCATCAGTTCTTTTCAATTTTCCTTTCTTTCAGCTAGAAAATAATACTAATAATGGCTAGCTTGTGTGAAGTTTGTCTTGTGTTCCTGACACTCTTAAATTTTTCTCGTGAAACAATCCATTTCTTTAACAATATTCCTAGTAGATAGATTTTGTAATTAAATTTATTTCACAGATACGGTCATTAAGACTTAAAAGAATTATATTATTTGCCCAGAGTCCCAGGATTAAGTTTGATTTAAGGAAGTCTAATTTCAGAATGTTCGCTCTTAGATACTCCACATAAGTATTCCTTGATGAAAAGCCTTCTACTGAATCACTCTTTTTTTTTTTTCTTCTTTTTTTTAAATTTTAATCAGAGTAGAACCTGGGCATTCTGTTAATAGGATCTATAAATTCTACTTTCTGGTCTGCCTCTATTCTCGTTCTTACTTACAGAATTGAAATTGGTAAGTCATAACTCTGTTTCACTAAAACAGTCATCCCTAAGTTCTCCAACCCTCCATGAACTTAAGATAGCAAAGAAAGCCTATTTTTGAAAGAGTTCATATTAAATGATCAAAAGAAATTAGTTACACATGCAATCACAAGAAATTAATGGTTGTTAATAGCATCTACATATTTTGTAGAAGATACATATATATATCTATGATACTCTGCTAAACATCCTCACTCTAACCTTAATTTGGTAACCCTCCTTCCAGATAGATAACACAGGAGAAGCCACCACTGTGGCATGATTTTAACCCTTAAGTGATTAATTTAGATGTGCAAATATTAAGCCATTTACCATTTAAATCTTTTACATTTATGATTTGGAATCTCAGGAACTGATTAAGACTATTTCTCTTACAGTTAAGGCTTTTATATATAAAATTTCATTGTTGACAGTGGCCATATTTTATGACTTCCAGGGACTATAAAATAGATCAAGGTCCAGCTGGTGTGGCTCAGTGGATTGAATGCTAGCCTGTGAACCAAAGGATTGCTGGTTCAATTCCCAGTCAGGGCACATGCTTGAGTTGCAGGTCAGGTCTCCAGTTGAGGGTGTATGAGAGGCAACCACATCTTGAAGTTTCTCTCTATCTCTTTTTTCATGCTTCCCCTCTTTTTATAAATAAATAAATAAATAAAAATCTTTAAAATGGATCAACAGTGAGTAATAGAGAAAATGAGAGAGAGAGAATCCAACTATGTGTAAGTATGTTCAAGATTGTTTTCTTGAGGCCCTTGACAGTATGTAACTTAATTATTCTTGAGTTACCTAACACCCTTACAAATAATCTCAGGTAGTGTAGGATCAGACTAGTGATTAAAATTCAAGTATGTCAGCTTCTATTCCCTAAAATGAGCCATCTTCTTGAAAAACAGCAAATAAAAATTCTGTTTGTGCAGGTTGAAAGAAAGTAGAGTATCCCACTCCATTATTCTTTAGTCCTCTGTTCAAGCAAAATATAGCCCTGCTTTCTCCCTAAGCAATCTAAACCAAGAAAACAGAAACCTGAGAGTTGGTTTGGACACAGGTGGCTTGTTTCACTGTTACAGAGAAAGAAAGGGGAAAAAGGGAAGAAAAAGACAGAAAGGGGAGGGAAAGGGAGGGGGATAGGAGAGAAGGGGTGGGAAGGGAAGGAAAGAAAAGAGAAAAAAACCCATCTAGACCAGAGAAAATGTTAAATAGTACTAACATATAACAGTAATATTTTCATATATATATATATGAAAAAAAAAATATATATATATATAATAGTTCAAACATTTCTTAGAAGTATTAAAATTTGAAAAAGATCCTTTTCAGTCTTGGATTGAAGGATAGTTCAATGTATTTGCTTGTTGTTGTTGTTTATTTATCATTAGCTATTTCCTAATTTTACAGCTTCATGTAAGTTGTAGGGCTTTAACCTGTCTTCCATTAAATGTTTAAGAACAATTTGCCTCCTTTATGAGCAAAAGACCTTTCAACTTCCTAAATCCTTCACTGTGCTTCTTTGTAATTCTTTTTAAACTTTTATTTTAGTTATTTAGCTTAAAAGAGACCAATCCTAAACAAATAAGCTGAAAGGCATGCCTGAAAATCAATCTGTATAATTATTTCATTTAGGCATTACTTTGGCAGAGTATAGTATCATGAGTCATGCCAATCAATTTGAAAACTGGTAAAGAGGTTACTTGCCAAGTAACCATTTTAGGGTTATTTATGAACCAACCAGTGCTATTAGATGAAGTGGTAAACTCTGCAAAGTTAATGAGATTGCAGGAAAATCTATCACACCCAGTCTTAATGGAAAATTCTTTTACTTTCCTCAGACCCATTTGAGAATAGAACACCTGTACATATCTTTCAAGTATAGTCTATACAGGGATAATGCTTTTATCTTTATTTATATGCTACACAAAGATTTAAGTTATTAAGAAGTGAAATGCTTTAAGCAGTTCATTTATGTAGGAAGTAACTGAAACTAATTTACTTTTGTTACTGGAGAAACCCTGGTTCTTCTCACCAATGCAATAAAGAATTACAGATCAGTAATTAGCATGCATGCAAAGTTTATTAGTGAATGGGAGAGCAAAAGCTAGGGTGGCATTTGGCCAGCACCCATGTGGCTGGAGGCCAGGTGGCCCAAAGTCCCCTGGCCAGAAGGCTGGGAGGCCTGGTCTACCATGTAGCAAAAGAGCCAAGAGGGGACCCAAGAGGAAAGAACAGCTTGAGTCCTTTGTTCTGAGGACTTACATAGTTGGTGGGATGGGAGAGAGGAAGTTACATTTGATTGGCAGGTAAAGGTGGTGCCAGCTTTCCCAGGAAGACATGACTATTTTATCTGCATATTTTCCTCAAAAATTAATGCATAAGTATATCACTTTTATTAAATGTACATGATCTGAATTATATTCAGTAATTACTTGAGTTATTAAAGAATCAATGTTATAATGTAGGAGACATTATTGAACAAAGGTTGCTCATAAAATATTGAATGTTCCTATAGACATATTAGCATTTGTTAATTTAACCTCCTAAACATTATATATATAACGCTGTAAAAACAATATACACAAGGGCTCATTGATGTTTCTTTTATGTATTTTTCTATTTCTAGTAGTCTCTTGGTGATTTTACTATTGTTAATCACCTGTAAATTTTTATTCAATGAAAGATATGGGTGATAAGACCTAATATGATCAGCCTTCAGTGGTATCCCAATTGTAACACTTGGAACCAACTCAAACTATGCAACATTTTAGTATTTTAAAAATAGTGGTATTGGTCAGGTCAAGATGAAGGCAGAGACACTTCACCTCCTTGTGCAGCCATAGAAAGAATTACAACTAGATCTCAAAAAATAAATAATAACTAGAACTATCAGGAAATCAAGCTATATGGGATTCTGACAACCAAGTATTTAAAGAAACTACATTTGTCCAGATGGAAAAGAGGGGTGGAGTTGTGGGGAGAGGTGGGGGAGGTGGTGTGGCTTGGACACATGAAAGCAGAACAGATGGACCCATTTTCATGTGTGGCGGATAAAAATCAGGAGCCCTGGGAGTGAGCAGTCCTAGCTCCAGGCCAAGCCACACAAACTAGGGTTCTATCACCAGGAAGATAAACCCCCATTATTTCTAGCAGCAAAAACCAGTGGGGGTTGGGATGGTGGAAGAAATAGCTGGATTTTTGCTGCTTAAAGTGCCTGCACAGGGCAGTGGAAGAAACTGCCAGATTTTCTTGGTTTTAGAACATACCTAAACCCCAGGGCAGCAACTGGAGGGGCACCGATTGCATATGGGAAGAGGGTAAAGGGATTGGAAATGGGGTAGTGCTCAGTAAATCACCAGAAACCAGGCAGCAGCATTTTCCACTCTCAGAGCCCCCCACCACAAACAGAGCCACAAAGAGGTGAAGTGGGCTGTCCCACCCTGGCAATTACCTAAGGCTCCACCCCACACAATTTGCAGGTGCCTTTGCTACACAGGCCAGGCTACTAAGGCAGGGAGTGAAAACAACTCTGCCTAACACACAGAAACAAACACAGGGAGGCTACCAAATTGAGGAACCCCAGAAAAATAACTAAAGGAAATGGAGATAGCCAACCTATTATATACAGAGTTCAAAACACTGGTGATAAGGATGCTCAGGAAACTCATAGAGTAGAGCAAACTATAAAGGAGCGATGGTTACACAAAGTGAAATAAATGAAAATATATAAGAAATGAATAATGGTGTTCACTTCAGCAGCACATATACTAACATTGGAATGAAACAGAGAAGATTAGCATGGCCCCTGTGCAAGGATGGCAACCAAATTCATGAAGCCTTCCATATTTTTGCAAAATAGCTGGATACAAAGTCAACATCCAGAAATCTAAGGCATTTTTATACACCAACAATGAAACATCAGAGAAAGAAACTAGAAAACAAATTCCATTTACCATAGCAACAAGAAAAATAAAGTACCTGGGAATAAAATTAACCAAGGAGGTAAAAGACTTATACTCAGAAAACCACAGAACACTGAACAAAGAAATTAAAGAAGATACAAATAAATGGAAACATATATCATATTCATGGATAGTAAGAATTAACGTCTTAAAAATGTCCATACTACCCAAAGCCATTTATAGATGCAACACATTCCTATTAAAATACCAACATCATACTTCACAGACCTACAACAATTTTTTTAAACATTTATATATTTATATGGAGCCCAAAACAACCCCGAGTAGCTAAAGCAATCTGGAGAAAAAAGAACAAAGTAGGAGGAATCACAATACTGGATATCAAGCTAGATTACAAAGTCATTGTCATCAAAACAGTCTGGTAGTGGCGTAAAAACAGACAAACACATCAGTGGAACAGAATAGAGAACCCAGAAATAAATCCAGGACTCTATGGGCACCTAATATTCAACAAAGAGGAAAGGAACATAAAAATGGAGTGCGAATAGCCTCTTCAACAAGTGATGTTGGAGACTTGGACAGGAACATGAGAAAAAATGAAACTAGACCACCAACTTACACCATACACAAAAATGAACTCAAGATGGATTAAAAACAAACATAACCTATGCCACCATAAAAAGTCCTAGAGGAAAACGTAGGCAGAAAAATAAATTGAAGCTATCCTACGCAGCAATTAGTTTCACTGATATCTCGCCCAGGGCAAGGGAAATAAAGAAACAAATAAACAAATGGGACTACATCAAACTGAAAAGCTTTTGCTTAGCTAAAGTAAACATCAGCAAAATTAAAAGGGAACCAACCATACAGGAAAACATATTTGCTAATGACACCTCAGATAAGGGTTTGATCTCCAAAATATATAAATAACTTATACAACTCAGCACAAGGGAGGCAGACAACCCAATTAAAAAATGGGCAAAGATCTGAATAGACAGTTCTCCAAGGAGGACATACAAACAATCTACAGGCATGTGAAAGAATGCTCAACATCACTAGCCATCAGAGATGCAAATTAAAAACATAATGAGATACCACCTCATACCTGTCAGAATGGCCAGCATTAACAATTTGACAAGTGCTGTCAAAGATGTGGAGGAAAGGGAACTGTTGTACACTGCTGGTGGGAAAGCAGACTGGTGCAGTCAACATAGAAAACAGTATGGAATTTCCTCAAAACCTAAAAATAGAACTGCCTTATGACCCAGAATTTCAACTGCCAGGATTATACCCAAAGAATCCTGAAACACCAATTCAGAAGAACTTATGCACCCCTATGTTCATAGCAGCACTATTTACAATAGCCAAGCGCTGGAAACAGCCTAAGTGCCTACTGGTGGATGAATGGATCAAACAACTGTGGTACATTTACACTATGGAGTTCTATGCAGCAGAAAGAAGAAACTTCTACCATTTGCGATAGCAGCATGGATGGATCTGGAGAGTGTCACACTTAGTGAAATAAATCAGTCAACAGAAGACAAATAACATATGATCTCCATACAGAAGACTAATAGATGAGCAGAACAAAATCAGAAACATGGGGAAAAAAAGGAGCAGAATGACAGTGACTGGGGTGGGGAGGGGAAGTAGGGTAATAATTGAGTGGGGGACCCAGTGTGAAAGACCCATGGCCATGGACAACGAGGTGGGGATTGACTGTGGGAGAGGGAATGGGGAGGGTGGGGGCAGGGGAGAGCAATGGGGGAATTAATGAAACAATTATAGTATCAATAAAAAATAAATTAATTAAAAATAGAAATCAACAATGAAGGGAAGGATGCCAGGATTCAAATCCATGGTTTGGAACAAAAGGAAGAAATAAACATTCAACCAGAACATATATATCTATTATTCTTAACAGGGAAATATGTTGGAGGACAGTCCTTATTCATGAGCTATCATCATATTTCCCTAGGGTCATAAGTTATTGAATTTTATCTTTAACATATGTTCTCCTCATTTTTAAAATACAAATTTACTTTAAAATATTCCGGGATGCATAATGTTTAATTATGTGTGTGTCTCTTAGGTTAAACTATAACCCAGGTACTGATGAGTCTAATCAAGGATGCATCGTACGTGGTGGGCTGCTGGGATTGCAGTAGCGTTTTCACACTCCAGAGTCAGCCACTCTGAGTGGCTCTGCTGTGACCACCTCTATCAACATCTATTTACTAAGTCACTTAATAAATGTCAACAATGTTTTTATAGAGAAAAATAGTAGCCTTTATTTAGTATGATGAATATTGGTCATGAATATTATTAGAACAGTAAAAAATATCCAAAGAGGTGGATCAGCTAAAATGTTTTAAAGACTTTCCATCCCTTAAGGATTAACACCCTTCAAAATAAATCCCTGACCCAGTCTTAACTGCCCTGGATTGGAAGCTTTTGGTTGCCAGGTGTTTTGCTATAGAAACCAATTTGGAGTCAGTTGTCTACTGCCACCTTATTGAAGCTTTCAATGCAAAGTTGAAGTGAAAAGAGATGTGGGAATTATTCAAGCATACAAATTAGATAGTGTAATGTTTTTGTTTGCACACTAATACATGTTCGGTGAATAAATATCTGTCTTGTTTTGAGACTAGCTTTTATTCAACATTCATAGGGAAGTTATGGACCTAGAAGGCAACTGTGATCAAATTTAAAGTAATTTCAGCAGCCCTGACTGGTGGCACAGTGGATAAGGCAGCAGCCTGCAAACCCAAAGGTCACTGGTTCCGTTCCCAGCCAGGGCACATAACCAAGTTGCAAGCCGAGTCTCCAGCCAGATCCATAGCTGGAGGCAGGTGAAAGGCAACCATACATTGAAGTTTCTCTCCCTCTCTGCCTCTCTTCCTTCTCCCCTCTTTGAAAAATAATAAATAAAATATTTTTTAAAAATTCAGTGGCTATGATCACCTACCTCCAAATATTTAACATGATTTACATTTGCTCAAAATGTTATATCCTTGTCAATGTACATATTTCATGCAATGCTCCATATCCTAACTAATTTACATGTATTTATTAAAAGAATTGGGATATGACTCAAATTATGACTATTGTCTAACTCATCTCCTTTTTCTTTTTCTTTTTCAATTATAGTAAATGTTCGATATTTTTTTGTGTTAGTTTCAGGTGTACAGTGCACTGGTTAGGCAATCATTTTCTTTACAAAATGATCATCCTTGATATTTCTAGTAACCAGCTGACACCATAAGTATTTATTATAATATTATTGACTATACTCATTATGCTGTACTTCTACATCCCCTTGACTAGTCTGTAACCACCAATTTATACTTAATCCCTTCACATTTTTCACAGGATCTCCCAAGCCTTCACCTGTCTGACAACCATCAATCTGTTCTCTGCATCTATGAGTGAATTTCTATTTGATTGTTCATTTTTTTGTTTTTGTTTTTTGTTAAGATTCTGCTCAATTTTCTTAATTCAAATGGCAAAGATCAATGTGTACTGTCAGTCTACCACAGCTGCAAATAACCAACAGCAGTTGGAAATGTTATTTTGGATACTCAGTTGGTTGAATCTAATCCTTATAGATCTGCAGATGCAAACCACTGAAGGATACCAACAGCAGACTGTAAATACTGCACATTTATTAAAAAATATACATGCATAAGTGGATCCATATTGTTTAAAACTGTGTCCTTCAAGGGCCCTGTACTCTATTACTCAAAACTAAAACTTTCAAGTGTGTAAATTAAACTATTTACCTTTCAAAGATATCTGAAAATGACAAGACATTTGAAACTACACAAATAATATTAGATCTTTTCTTTTCGGTGAAATTCTAATCTACAAGGCCTTCATCAAGCTTATTTTTAACTTTTAAAAAAGACTTTATTTATTATTTCCAGAGAGAGAGGGAGGGAGAGAGGCAGAGAGGGAGAGAAACATTAATGTATGGTTGCCTTTCACCTGGATGGAGACTTAGTTTGCAACCTGGTTATATGCCCTGGCTGGGGAATTGAACCTTTGGGTTCGCAGGCCAGCACCTTATCCACCATACCATTTTACCTGACATAATTAAGCCCAAGATCAAATAAAAACACATAAGAAAACTCTTGTAGTCCAAAATCTAAACTTAGAAATTAAGAGGAAAAATTAATCAAAATTCACTACTTCCTTTAAATCTAGACTTAGACAAACTCAAATTTACTTGTGCATCATCATTCATAAATATAGTTATATGTGTTTATCATCTTAACTCCTATGTAACTTTTTAAGGCAAAAGAAAATGATGATGGGGAAGGCAATACATTGAAAGAATTTTTTATTTCTGTATTTTCCAACTGAAACTATACAGCACATTACTTCACTTAGGGCACTCAGAAAAATTACCCAAGGAAATAAATTTCTCAATTGTATTTGCTTAGACTCTTTCGGGTATGCCCTTTAATAAAAGTTGGGACTGCCGGAGCTCAGTCTTTCATTATATAAAAGCCTCTTTACTGATTCCTTTGGGCCAGCTTTATAATGATGAACTGAGCTTTCCCTTCAAAGCTCGATTGTCAAGTGAAGTTGGGTTAATTTAGATTATATGGAAAGAAGCAGGACACAGTAAATGTTTAATGCATTCCAGAAATGGAATCAGGCTACAGAAGGCAAAGACGTGAGATTGAGAAGAAAAGGAATTAAATTAGACTGGCAGGTGATTTATCCTGCCTCTTGGGGCAAGGTGGCCTGCATCTAAGTAAATTACTCCAGCACGCAGCATAAAATGTACCTTTGATATGCCCTTTTTCTTAATACTTTTGCATCTTAGGAATGATTTTAAGGTACACGTTAAGGATCCAAACAAACTAGGAACATGACACATTTTAAATTATTGCTGTATCTGAGGGAAAGATGACCATCCTGAGAACAATGTAATTATAAAGCAACAGTGACTATCCGTATATTTCAAGATACACCAGGCTATCTGTGCTCAAGCAGTTAGGCTTTGATCATTCTTTCAGTTTGCTCAAAATAATGAATTCAAAGGTTAACACTAAAAATTAGCACACCTTTGAGACTTAGATTATGATTCTTAAAGGATATGCCTATTTCATCCTGGCTAGTAGCTCAGTCAGCTGGATCATCATACCATATACCAAAAGGCTGTAGGTTCAATTCCCAGTCAGGGCACATCCCTGGGCTATAGATTGATCCCTGGGTTGGGGTAGAGGGGTATACAAGAGGCAACTGATCGATGTTCCTATCTCATGTATCTAGACCCCACCTTTCTTTCTCTCTCTCTCCCCTTCCTCTCCCAAGGATATAAAATAGATCCTCAGTGAAAATTAAAAAAAAAAAAAGAAAGATATGCCTGTAGCCTGTTCATACATTAGAGTCAAGAAAAGATGTAAAACAACATTTAGATAGTCAGTAGCTGCGCGTTAATTTAGGCAGATGGCCGCAGAAACATTTTGACAGCTGACAGTGGAGGAGGTCAGGCAATGTCTGGACACAAACTTGCAGCTGAGAATAAACCTACTCAGTTGAAGTTAATGGATGGATTCTGAGAGCTGCCTCCACATGTTGTTTTGCAAGCCCTTAGACACTCCTCAGCACCCCTGCTGTGTTGCTGTAAATAGAAAGAGCCATAAAATACACAAGAGCTTTTCCGCTTAGAAAAAAAAAAGGGGACAGTATTCAGGATCAGCAAGTCAAACTATTTACAAGTTTGAGACTCCCTTAGGGACCATTTGATCCTCAGGCCTTCTTTGAAGAAGACATCTAGCAAGGTGATAGGATTTAACCAAGATCACACATCTAGCTCGTGCCAAGTATAACTCAGAAGGGTGTCCTGGTCCTTTTCAATGTATCATCATGCTAATCGGGACTGTGAACATTCATGTTATTTATTAGCAACTTGGAGATGTAGCCATAATGTAGGAACTATAAAGGAGAAAAGAATTTTGTAATGTTGATGCTATTATCCTAGAATACACACATTGAAAACTGAAATAATGCCAATACCATGTACAAGTTATTATTTTGCAGACTCTAAGCAACCCTCCAACATTTCCCTTCCCTGAATATTTCTGCCCCCCGCCAGACACATTCTAAACACATTTGGTGGGTAGAGGGAACATTTAAAACATAAAAACAATTACATTTACCCACAAAAATAATTGAAAGTCAATAAGCAAAAAAAAAATATCTATAAATGGAAAAGGAATACATGGAATTGGTAGGATAACTCAGGAAAGGCTTACAAAAAAAGACCCAGAATGAGCAGTAATTTTAAAATAAATGTGAATAAATAAGGAAAAGAAAAAGTTAACTTGTATATGTGGGCTGAACAGCAGTAAATTACAGAAGAATGTGAAGTAGTGGAATCTACAAGGTGCTATTTCAAGGAAAAGCACACACCACACTTTCAGAGATACAGAGACACAAACCAAGACCCCCTTCAAAAAATAATTATCTTCTGGAGGGCAGGCCCTTTGTAGTACAGGCTTTCTTGTTAAGTGAGTGTTCTAGGAACCCACCTGTATCAGTGAACCAGCTGGTGTTGTTGTGAGAGGCTGCATTCAGTTTCAGTGAAGCTTTTTTTTTTAAGACTCAATATGTTGACCTATTTCAATATGGGTGATTTTTTAGCACACTTACCCACACTGCACTGAGTGTTCAGCAGATTTTGAGCAAAAATGGAATGACCCCCATGCCCTAACCTGCTTATTCACTTGATATTGCCAGGAACAACATTTTTCTTTTAGTTTCCCCCAGGGAAAAAAGTCCTCAAAAGGAAATGTTGTGCTGCGGTGAAAGAGGTGAAACAAAAAATGGCAGAAGCACTAAAGGACACCGAAATCAACGAGTTCAAAAAAATTTTGAACAGTGCAAAAGAACATCTCGATAGGTGCATTGCATTGAATGGAGAGTACTTGGAAGGTGACTGAAGTGTAAACATTTAAGAATACACACATGGTAAATAATTAAATTCTGTGCTTTAGTTTTTAAGTGGCATAGGTGATGGGAAACATAAACCTAGAGGGATGCATGGTTTTACACAGATTTTTTTTCTTGGGTTGTTCCAAGACAGTTAAACTTGAACACATTTAAATACTGCATTAAAGAAGGCAACTGAAAGCCCTTGCTGCTGCTGGCTCACCTGCAAACCCAAAGGTTGCTGGATTGGTGCCCACCTGCAAACCCAAAGGTTGCTGGTTCGATTCCCAGCCAGAGCACATAATCAGGTTGCAAGCCAGGTCTCCAGCCAGGTCTATAGCTGGAAGCAGGTGAAAGGCAACCACACATTGACATTTATTTTTTTCTTCCCCTCTCCCTGCCTTTCTCTCTGAAAACAATGAATAAAATCTTAAAAAAGAAAGAAAGAAGGCAATTGAGGGTGGAGGCATTATAGAGTAGGGGTAATCAATAAATCATTAAGTTTTTGAGAAATTAAATATTTTAAATATATGTCAGGAATTGTTCTTGACCATTGCTGTTGTGCCTTTACATAAAAGGCATTGAGATCTTTTTTTTTTTTTAGGCCATTTCTGATATCAGGAAATGGAAATTGTGAGTTGCCCTGTTACTAGTCCAATTCCCACAACATAAACCAACTACAAGTAAAAATGAAAATTCAAAATTTTAGAAATATAATGGAAAAGAACATAATTACATTTTTGTTTTTATTTTGGGGGCTCTGGTATCAAAATACATTTATTCTTAGCTTTTAGATCTACAGAGTAAGCTTTTTGCCAACAAACTACGCATTTATAAATTGAAATTTAAACTCATTTATCTGAGCCTTGGAGTTGCTTTGTTTGCAATTTTCTCAAATATGCACACTTTCCTATTAACCTTTGATGAATACAGATTTCATCAAAACATACTTAGGCCCCAATATGCCCCTAAATATTTTTCTTACTAATAAACCAGTAACTATCAATCTTTTCTAGGGCACTCTTACGACTGAGTTAAATATCAGAGTAGAATTTGTATTTTGTTATTGTTCATGTTAACTTGAGAAAGTCCTTTGATTAATGATATAAAGCTAAAATCTGTCTTAAAAATCAATTATTAATATCCCATATTCTCATAATGTTTTAAATAGAGTTTAGTGTTAATATAAAGCACTATATACTAGAAAGCGTAGTGAAAAAAGGAAATTTATACAATGACAAATGCATTTTTAATTTAGGTTTGACATGAAGGCTTTGAGGTAGAAATTGATCTAAAGTTCAAACATCTTTAGTAGCTACTTCCAAGATTTTGGCAGTACTTCCTATCCTAAAAATTATGTCTCTGGTTGACACAATTTTTTCAGGCAAGACAAATATTTAGAAATTAATTTTCCTAACTTTTTCGTAGACACTAATATGTTTTTAGCTCTTATTAAACTCAGTTATTGTATTTCTTAATAAAAGCTAAAGATTGGTGATTCATATTGGTAAAAAAATATTTGTTTTGTATATCTTTTTAACTCATTAAACTTAATTATTATATCTCACACTGAGAGCTACAGATTGGTGATTGTTATAGAAAAATAAAAGAAGAAGAAAAAGAAGAATACCTGCTTTGTATTTGCTTTTTGTGCTCTGGCTTAGGCCTTTCTGAATTTTCTTCTCCCCTCTGCATTATGAAGACCTTCAGTCTTTCATAGGTTCATTCCTAACTTCCATCTTGCCTGAGATCCTCTTCATTTCCTCCTCTCTAATTCAAGGAGCTTTAAGACATATGCTGTGGGTTTCAGTTCCCTCTGTGTACTGTTTCTCACCCCGTGCTCTAGTCAGAGTGCACCAGGCCCATCGGGCGCCTTATTTACTCTCTGACAGCTGCGTCTGTGGGCCTCCCTCTGCCTCCCATGACATTTTTCAACTCATCTCTTAAGAGTCATGCTAAAGAGCTTACCTGTGATAGATGCTCCTCAGATAATAAAATAATAATAATAATAATGAGCCCTGGGTGGTGGCACAGCGGATCAGGTGCCGGCCTGCAAACCCAAAGGTTGCTGGTTTGATTCCCAGCCAGGGCACATAACCAGGTTGCAAGCCAGGTCTCCAGCCAGGTCCCAAGCTGGAGGCAGGTGAAGTCAACCACACATTGATGTCTCTCTCCCTCTCTGCCCCTCTCCCCCTGTCTCTAAAAATAATAAATAAAGTATTTAAAATAATAATGATGATGATGATAATGATGGTGATTCTCAGGAGCTAACATATGAAAACAGGCCTACTAGATTAGTAAAATTTCATTTTATAATATGCTTTGTTAATAATATCACATGCATTTAAGTTAGATAAAGTCATCTAAATCTCACAGAAAACAGAAATTAGGGAACAGTGATTTATGGAGTGGCTAGACAAAAAAAAATAGCTAAAAATGAAATTGACTCCTTTCTCTTTGGAAATGTTAGCAATATTTTAATCCAATAAATTAAAGTACATTGGAAACAAATACAATATTAAATGAACAGTAATTCATTTTAAGGTGGCAAAGAAAGAAACCTTTGAATTTTCCTTTGAGATGTAACTTCTCTATCATTCATCACCTTCCCAAACAGCAGTGTAGTTCTGTGTTGTCCTAGAGTGTCCTTATTCTGCATGGTAGTGAAATGTGACCATCTTCCCAGAAACCGCCGATGCCTTTGCTGCAGAGAACTGGAGAATATAATTACTAGCAAAATCTTCTCTTCCTCTCCATCTCTCTCTATCACATATTATCCCATCCAACATCTAACTATGCATCATCTCTCCTCTTTCTCTCTCTCTCCTCTCCTTGTGTGTGTGTGTGTGTGTGTGTGTGTGAGAAAGAGACAGAGAGAGAACTGGCATAAATTCATTGACAGATATAATAATTGACTTTAATAAGAGCATATATATATATATATATACACAAAAAAAAAATAAATATTCATTTTGCCAATAAAACTGCATTTATATATCACAAGATATACATTTCATGTGTGCATATATTTTATTGTAGGGTAATGTTTTCTATGAGAAAATATTCACTAACAAATTCAAAGTCATTTTCTGCCTTGGGAAAAATCAATACTAAATTATACCATTATATGAAAGAAGAAATACGTTTTCTTAGTTGCAGTGCTGCATTGTAATAAAGTACATTGTGATATGACTGTTTTGTTTTTAGAATATCTCATAATGTTATTTTTCCTGTGGAACTGAATCACCTTTCTTCTTTGCTTAATTTTTTTTTTTTTTTTTTTAATTTAAGAGCTGAATTGCAACTCAAAGCCAACAAATCTGCATGTATTCAATATCTACTGCGGACTCAGCACTTTGTTACACACCACTGCTACTTCTAAAGAGATTACAGTTTCCTTTGAAAAGATTAACATATATAAAATAAGGGAAGCAGAGTCAACGAGAAGAAATTAGATCTAATTATTTTTTTGCGTTTTATAAATCAACTTTATTGCTAAATAACCATGTGAGTCTGTGGAAGCTAATTCACATGCCTGAAACTCAATTTCCCTAATTATAACACCAAGGATATCAGTTATTCTGAAATAATGGTAATGATGAAAAGAATAACCAACAGCTGGGTCAAAAGGGCACATACACCTTATGAGAGCTACTAACAGTTAGAGAAGGTTTGACATAAAATGCAGAGATGGATTCAATAACACATATGATGAAAATGTAATAATTTAATTAACAGTTCTAATATTTACTAAAACTACTATTTGATATAATGGTCACACATGTGATTATAGAAAGTATTCTCAGAGTAAACTATAATGTTTCTTCTATCTTTTGAGTCTGCTAAAAAAATTTTAAAAAGCAGATTGACAAAGACACAGGCTTCTACTGTAACTTCTACTAGTGACATATTTCTCAAAAAAAAAAAAAAAACTTTGAATGTGATTGTGAATATTTTAATAAAATAAAACAACATGGAATTGGCAGAAAAGCAGGCACACATATTAATAATACATTTTATCCTAAAATAAACTATATATCTTATAGCTATAGAGAGAATCTCTATTTACAGTAAAATAAGAATACAAAAATCATTTTAATTATTATATCTTCTGATTATGGATAATTAACACAGTAGCCTCTTACATTTTTAAATGAGTTTTGACAAAGTATTTTTTTAATTGACATCACTTTTTTTTTTAAGATTTTATTTATTATTTTTTACAGAGAGGGGAAGGGCAAGAGGCAGAGGAGGGAGAGAGACATCAATGTATGGTTGCCTTTCACCTGCCTCCAGCTATGGACCTGGCTAGAGGCCTGGCTTGCAACCTGGTTATGTGCCCTGGCTGGGGAATCGAACCGGCGACCTTTGGGTTCGCAGGCCGGCACCTTATCCACTGTACCACCAGCCAGGGCTCACTTTCTTTTTTGATCATTAGTTCTTTTAGTCATTCTTTTCACTTTGGATTTCATGCATTCATTATGGAGATCAAATACATGGAAAACTACAAAATATAATTAAAAGTGATTGAAAGAGACAATGAAATGGAAAACTCTTCTGTGTTCATGCATTGAAATAATTACTATACTTAAAATGGTCATATTACTCAAAGTAATATACATATTTAATGCAATCCTCATCAAAACAGAACAAAAAATAGTCAGATTTATGTGGAACCACAAAAGACACTGAATATTGAAAGCAATCCTGAGAAGAAAAGAACAAGTCTGGATGTATCACGCTCCTGACTTCAAATTATAGCACAAAGTGACAATAATTAAAACAACATGGTATTGTCAGAAAAACAGACACAGAAGCTAACGGAACAGAACTGAGCTCAGAAATAAACTGACATGTAAGTGGGCAAATTATTTCTGTCAAATCAGTCAAAAACATACAATAAAGAAAAAAAATCCTCTTCAATAAATGATGCCAGGCCCTGGTTGATGGCATAAGGAATAAGGTGCCGGCCTGCAAACCCAAAGGTCGCTGGTTCAATTCCCAGCCAGGGCACATCACCAGGTTATAAGCCAGGTATCCAGCCAGGTCCATAGCTGGAGGCAAGTGAAAGGCAACCATACATTGATGTCTCTCCCCTCTCTCTAAAAATAATGAATAAAATCTTTTAAAACATTAACTCAAAAATGGATTAAAAACCTATACATAAAATCTGAAACAATAAATTACTTAGAAGAAAATACAGGCACTAAACATATGCCTGTTGGCCTTAGAGTTTTTATAAATTTGACCTCAGAGGCAATAAGTAAATGGGACTATATCAAACTAAAAGGTTTCTGCACAGCCAAAGAAACTTCCAACAAAACAAAAGCTTTTAAAAGGCAACCAATTGAATGGGAGAAGATATTTGCAAACAACAGATCTGACGAGGGCTAAGTATTTAAAATATATGACAAACTTATACAACTCAACAACAAACAAACAATCCAATTTAAAAATGGGCAGCGGGCTTGACAGTCACTTTTCCCAAGAAGATACACAAATGGCCAATAGATATATAAAGAGTCTCAACTTCACTTTTAGGGAAACGCAAATGAAAACTACAATGAGATACCACCTCACACCTGTTAGAATGGCTGTTATCATCAAGCAAGTAATGACAAGTGTTGAAGAAGTGGTGGAGGAAAGGCAACCCTCATTCACTGCTGGAGAGAATGTAAACTGAGCTACTACGGAAAACAGTGTGGGGGCTGCTTTTAAAAAATTAAAAATAGGGTTACCATATCACCCTGCAAATCTTCTTCTGGGTATCTACCCCCCCCCAAAAATTAAAAACATTTATTCACAAATATATATGCACCCCTATGTTCACTGCAGCGTTATTCACAGTGATCAAGACATGGAAACAACTAACGTGCCCTTTGCTTTATAACCATATTAACCAATGTTACCCCAAGACATTTCATTAAAATATAAATAAAAAAGAAAAAATACTTCAAATATTTTCTATGTAGCCATTGTCTCTCTTGCAATGAATGCCTATAGTTCACTACAATATTACTTCTTAAAATACTGTTCTCATAAGATGTAAAATTGTAAAGTTACATAATTTACTATCCCACCTGGGTTTATAATGCTTGGTCAACCCAGAGTGGTACATATTTATTACATTAACTATTAGACAAGCTATATTTCTATCAACTTGTTTCTGTCAGATTTAATTTTTGAAGTTAGAAACACAATTTTGAAATATCATCATTTTCATTTTAGATACCTATTCAAGACTGATGACACTATTTTGAATTAAAAGATAAATATTATGTCACATCTCATGTTTGCTTTGTTACATCTGTGTCTTATTTTTGTTTTCTTTTTCTCTTTTTTAAAGATTTTATTTATTATCTTTAGAGAGAGGGAACGGGAGAGAGGCAAAGAAGTAGAGATTCATCAATGTACGGTTGCCTTTCACCTGCCTCCAGCTACAGAGCTGGCTGGAGACCTGGCTTGCAACCTGGTTATGTGCCCTGGCTAGGGAGTCAAACCAGCAACCTTTGGGTTCATAGTCTGGTGCCTTAGCCACTGTGCCACCAGCCAGGACCTGTGTCTTTTTTTTTCAAGTATAATATGTGAATCTTTATTCATGCAATCATTTAACACAATATGACTTGTAACAGGAAATGTTCAGATTGACAGACCATAAACATTATTTGCATGTAGCGTATCTGCCAGCTGATTCAATCTGTTTTCAATCCTACCATTGAATCCACACTTAAAAATGACACAGTTACACTGTCTTCCTTGGCTTTGTCTACGAGGTGGCAGCTATCTGCTACTTCACACCATGGCTACCCTCAGACCCCTCCTGAAAATCAAGATCATCAGTTCAAGGTCCAAGAAGCTCATCCTGAACCAGCCCAAATCAAGCGGAAATGGCATTTTGATGTCAAAATCAAGTGGAAATGGCAGAAATGCTGAAACATAGACAATAGGGTGCGCAGAAAATTCAAGGGCCAGATCTTGATGCCCAACCTGGGTTATGGGGACAAGAAACAAGCAAAGCACATGCCACTCAGTGGCTTTCGGAGGTTCCTGCCCCAAAGTGTCAAAAAGCTTGACGTGCTGCTGATGGGCAACCGATCTCAGTGTGCTGAGTTGTTCACAAAGTCACTGCAGGGAGAGCAACCCAGCTGGTCATCAGAGTCACCACCACGCCACATGCCAGGCTACTCGGTGAGGAAATAGACAGATTGTGTACACATTTATATTTGTGTTAATAAAACTGTAAAATTCTGCCATCTAGCAAAAATAATGACACAGTTATGTCATCGAATGTTTTTTTTATTAAGAAACAAACTAAATTATCTCTGCAGCATGACCATCATCTTAGAACTTCATAACTCAAGGAAAACAAATAATGTAAAGGGAGAAATAAAGGAAGACATTTATAGAATATGACATGACAAGTTATGTGGACTCTGAGTCACCATCCCAATTACCTATGCAATCGTTATTCTAAACATTGTTAACCTGACTGGTTTTTAAAGTCTAAATTTGATGTTTTTCAAATTTCAAAAATTAAATAGACTTCCATGATTGTTTTGACACTCATCTACCCCATTAAATCTCATAGATGGCAATTATAAAAGGCTCCAAGGATTTTGGAAATATATTTTATGAGAACCTCAATTTTAAACTCTCTTCAAATGCATGAAAAAGCCTGAATTCCATTAATAATTGTGCCATTACTGTCATCACACTAGTTAGCTCACTTTTCCAACTTCAACTAAACTGCTATTTTCATATATATGTATATATATATTCACATATATATATACATATATATATGCTAAACCTCATTTGAAAATGATTATCTTACCTGTATTCCAAACCTAAAAATATTTATATAGATTTTAATATCTCTATGGATTTTTATTTTTATTTACTGGATCCTTGCTTCCTATATTTAAAATTAAAACTAGTTTCTTTAAAGTTCTTTTCTTCCAAAAGTTTCATCATTATCATTCTGTTTCTGTTGTCTATTTCTGTTTGGCTCTTGCATTTGGATATGTGGTCCTTTCTTCTTTATAGCTGGTAATTCCTTACGGTATTCCAGAAATGTAGATCAATCAGCAACTACACTAAGTCAAGGTTTGTTTGTAAATCTGATAAGGTTTGGTCAATCTCCTTTTTGTTCCTGTCACCTCAGCACTTTCAATAGAAAAAGAGGAATTTTGAATATTTACTTCACTAAACATCCTGAACTTCTCATTTCTGTCTCGCTTTAGACTGCCAAATAAATACTCCTGAGAGTTTCTCTTCAAACTTTTAACCCATCAGCAGTTCTTATTGCCTCAAGAGATTTCTGTTGCTTTCAGGCATATTATTCTTGTATTCCACTTAGATTTTTAATGTGATGTTTTTGTTGTGGCATAAGCTAAACTACCTTTTCCAACTCTAAAGCAAAAGTTTCTGAGCTAGTTCATTTTTTTACATGTCTATCTTCATATCTATCTATTTATCTTTCTGTTTGTATATCATCCATCTTTCTATCTCGGAGTATATCTATGTAACTATATATATATATATATATATATATATATATATATATATATATACCATAGAATACACCATGTAATACTTACTTTTGAGATACATCTACTTTAATTATGGGCAGAAAGATAATTACATTGATTTTTTTATATTAATGATTCTTTATAGTCATTTGAAGCTCAGAAACAAATTAAAGAGGGTATGGGAAGATAATTCTTGGGTGAGGCATCTGAGATTACTTTCAAAAAAATCAACTTGTTTAAGTCAAACTAAAACTGTATGGTTTCTTCTTCTTGTTGCTTACCATGGATTTTCCCTTACTCAGATTTTTAGAACTTATTCTTTGTATTTTATTCATATTACTAAATTATTATTTCCAGTATGATCCTGTCAGCTTATTTTCATAAGACAAAAAAATTCTTAATACTATTTTACTTCCTCATTTTCAAAAAGGAAACAGTGAAGATTCTACTTAAATAATAAAGACTTCACACCCACAAAAAAAATAAATTGTATTATCACATGTCCTAGAGATTATTTTAATAGATCATTTGGTTGAATTCTTTTAGGTCTCTAAAAAAAAAAAAGAAGCAGTTATTTTATTTTTAAGATTTTATTCATTATTTTCAGACAAAAGGGCAGGGAGGGAGAAATGGAGAGAAATATCAATGTATGGTTGCCTGTCCACTGAGCTACCCCAGCCAGGAGGAGCAGTTCTTATAAGAAATAGCTATTACAGTGGCACAGTGGATAAGGCAACGAACGGTCTGCAAACCCAAAGGTCACTGGTTCGATTCCTCAACAAGGGCACATAACAAGGTTGCAAGCCATGTCTCCAGCCAAGTCCATGGCTGGAGGCAGATGGAAGGCAACCACACATATGTGCCTCTCTCCCTCTCTGCCTCTCCCCCTACCCTTCTCTCTAAAAATAATAAATAAAGTCTTTAAAAAAAAGAAATAGCTATTATAAACTCTTTCTGGTAACTGTGGAATAAAATATATTTTTGCAGTGGATAAGGCGCTGGCCTGCGAACCTCAAGGTCGCAGGTTCGATTCCCCAGCCAGGGCACATAATCAGGTTGCAAACCAGGTCTCCAGTCAGGTCTGTGGCTGGAGGCAGATGAAACGCAACCATACATTGATGTCTCTCTCCCTCGCTGCCTCTCTCCTTTCCCCTCTTACTAAAAATAATGAAATAAAATCTTTTAATAAATAAATAAATAAATAAATAAATAAAATATATTTCTGTTTGGCTGAAAGATCTGAGCAAATAACTACCAATCTGTTTATTGTACTAGTACTTGGAAAGTTCTAATACCATTTTCAATCATAACATCAACAAAACCTAACGGATTCTTGTCAAGAACATCTTGTGCAGGAATTTATTAGATGAGCAAGTAATAAAAATGACATGGTCTAATTTTTTATTTACCTCTTTCTAACTTTGATTTTGTTATTTCATAACCACAAAAGAACTAGTGTCCTTGAACTTTTTGTTCCAAAATCCACAACTCACAACTTATTACTTACAATGTCTGCCTAAAGTCCAACCATCACAGCTATAATTCAACCACCAAATTTTTTAAGCGAAAAAATACACTTTTAAAAGATGTTTTCATTAAGCAGGGTACATATTTTATTTCTCTTTTTATAGATTTTACATATATATATTCTTGGGAAATATATGTTAGGTAATCAAGTTTTAGGTAGAAATCACTGATATTTCAAAGAAAGAAAAGGAGAATATGTAATAGTATAAGCAACAATTACCCATTTGAAGAAGAGCTCCTAATCTTCTTGAATTATTTATTTTAGTTTTATTTTTACTGACTACATCCAGTACTAATAAAATAGCTTTTTAAAAAGCAGTACAATTTAAAACTTCTTTAACAGCAAATTGATGGTTTCAGGAGTCAAAGAAGATGGCTCCATTTTATGACAGTCTGATTTAGTAAATTGCTGCACTTTGTTATGCAGAACCCTGCTACCCTAAAACAATCTGGCCTCATTTTACAAAATATAATTTGACTGAAGAGAATCACCTTTTGCCATACTCCTTAGCTAGTCCACTGCTGAGAAACTATGATGAATAAAAATATCAATTTGCCTTCAAAAGAAGATGAATAAGTTTTAGTGACTGATCATTATAGCAGGCTATCAGCACAATGGAACATTTTAGTAAATCACTGTAGAACATTTAACATAAAATTATTGTTAGCATTACTTCAGACACCATCACCTACTGAACTATGTTTTAATGAAATGGCTCTATTTTAAATTAGTATGTTTTAAGTGTTTAGACTTATTCATTATTTGTAAAAAGGATTAAATGCTTCTTATTATAAAAAATTCAGGCAATTACATTGATACATTCATTATGTGACTGACTAAATAAATATGAATATTATTTATGTATAAAATCTCCTAATTCTTCTGAATTTTAATGAATTCTAGGTCTAGAAATGGTCCCTTTGATGTTTAGAGTTTCTACTCTATATATTGCCAGAAAAGCATGACTTTTTTGTATGTGTGCAGAAAAGTCTTACCACATGCATTACAGAGAATAATAAATAATGGGTTGTCATAATACCACACTAGGAACTATAGATGTAATAGTAATTTTTGTTCTACTATTATTATATACAGCTATATAATGGTTTAAAGGACATACTTAGGGAAAAACATATCACTGTAAAATGAAATTAATCTTGACAATTCAAGTGTGCACAAGGAAATCTGCTTCCTCACACTTAATAATTACCAAACCAGTAAAATGAAGTTATAGACTGAGATTCTGGTACTAGCAAAAAATAAAGGTGGCTAAAATAAAAGTAAACTTCTTAAATAATGTGTAGAGTTGATGTTTTTCAGACTTCTAATTGTCCCAATATTTCAAATACTAGTTTTCAAAAATGAAAGGCACAATGTTTTTAACAAAAACCTAGATATTTTTTTTTCTTTTATGGTTACAATAGTTTGTAAGGAAGGGTGAAAAATTTCAGCCCAATATTTTTTCTTCTGCTTTTATAAAAAACAGCTTAAGTGAAACTTATAATATCATTCTTAATTTATATATTTAAAAATCTATAGCCCTTTTCTTTAGTGTTTTGTTGATAGTGCTATATGTAGTAGACATATCAAAGAATTTAAAGTAACAAATTATTTTTTATCTTTAGAATTTGGATGAGTTCTGTATAAAATTGTCCTTTTAAAATGTCAAAAAAATATATTCTCCTAGTCAGTGGGTTGCCTTTTCATGTTGTTGATGGTTTTCTTTGTTGTGCAAACGTTTTTAGTTCAATGTAGTCTCAGTTGTTTAATTTTACGTTTTTCCCCTGGCCAGAGGAACTGCAGTGAGATATCACCTCACACCTGTCAGAATGGCTATTGTCAATAAGTCCACAAATGACAAGTGTTGGCAAGGATGTGGAGAAAAGGAGTCCTTGTGAATCTGTTGGTGGGAATACAGATTGGTGCAGCCACTGCAAAAAGGAATGTGGTGTAACCTCAAAAAATTAAATATGGAACTATCTTATGGTCCAGTGATTCCATTTCTGGGGATATATTTGAAGAAACCTGAAATAGAAATTTGAAAGACTATATGCATCTCTATTTCATTGTAGCACTATTTCCAACAGCCAAAATTTGGCAGCAGGCCAAGTGTCCCTTAATAGATGAGTACATAAATGATCTCTGATACATTTACACAATGGAATACTATTCAGGAATGAGAAAGAAGGAAACCTTCCCTTTTGCAACAGCATGGATGGACCTGGAGAATATTATGCAAGTAAAATAAGCCAATGGAGAGAGACAAGTACCACATTTCACTTATATGTGGGATCTAATGAACAAAATGAACTCACAAACAAAATAGAAAAAGACTCATAAATAGAGAACCAACTTACAGCTATCAGAGCAGAAGGGGTGAGGGGGCTGAGAGGAAAAAGTGAAGGGATTAAGCAAAAAAATAATAAATAAATAACCTTATAGACACAGACAACAGTATGGTGATCACCAGAGGGAAAGGGGGTGAGGAGAGTTCAAGAGTGTAAAGAGGTGATAAAAGATGATGGAAAGAGACTTGGGGTGGTGAACAGGCAATACAATATAAAGTCTACACATTATAGAATTGTACACCTGAATCTTAAATGATTGTATTAACCCATGTTGTCCCAATAAATTTAAAAAAGCATTTTAATGTAAAAATCAGGCATTATAATTAATGAAAAAAAAACATGTGAATGACTTGTGCATAACATTTTTCAATGAAATTTATTGGAACATTTTTAAATAAATAAATATTTTTACCTACTTTATTATTTTTAGGTTACTTATCTCTGTCTATATATCTATAATTAACATGTCTACATTAGTAGAATTATGTATACATACAAATATTTATAAGAACTAAAGTATACATAACAATCACAGAGCTAGAAATAGATAACACATACAAAAAGGATAATTGAGTATATTTTAGTTAGAACAATATTTCAAAAATTCAGGCAAGATTAACTAAAATTAACTGTTAATAATGAAGCACCTTGGTGTAGTTAAAGGAAACAGACATTATCTCCTCTAACCTGGGAGGTAAGATATGTCAATGGTTACCAGACATTGGTTGACCTATCTTCCAAAATCAACAATATATATATTCCATTATCTACAATGTATTTATTAATCTTGTTATCCAAATTATAGTGATTCCAAATCATTATGACCAACCCATAAAAGCCTGTAAAATCAACTTATAAAAATTCATTATTTACTTACACCCCTTTTAGTTTTTAGTCTGATTGCGTAGAGTAAATACATTTTGTTCAAGATAGTTTTCCATTAATTAAATGTGGGGATTCTATTGATTTCAATTACATTTAGTTTAATTTGTTTTTATATCTATTCCATTTTCTGTATTTTTGTATTCTTGTTCATGTGTGTGTATGTTTGAGTAGTAAAACAAACTATGGTTATCAAAGTCAAAATTAT
Organism: Noctilio leporinus; assembly: GCA_004026585.1. NCBI lineage: Eukaryota > Metazoa > Chordata > Mammalia > Chiroptera > Noctilionidae > Noctilio > Noctilio leporinus. Next base: position 87,519 of record PVIW01000780.1, on the reverse strand, counting down.
TTTTTAAATTGTACATAAGTGTTATTTCACTATACTTTCTCCCTTTTTCTATCCTTCATGTCTCATCCATCTTCCCCATTCCCAGTCACCAATATATCAGTTTCTTGTTCATCATCCTTGAATTACTCTATACAGAAACACACACACATATGTTTCTTTTCTTACACACAAGATAGCATACTATATTCATCTGCACTTCCATTTTTTTACTCACCCTTAGGTCATGAAAATTAATCCAATTTACATAATTTCATAAATATTTTGGTTCATTTATTTACTTAAAACTGCATAATATTTTAACTTTCTACCTTTTATTTTAACAACTTTTCTATGAGTTCTTTTTTGAGAAAAAAATCCTACCTGAGTAAAAAATTCCACTTTGAGTAAAAAAAGATGACTACTGAGGCTTTTCTGTTCCTTCCTATAAAACCTATGTCTTATTATTTTCCTGCCCTAGAGTGACATTTAGAGCTTGCAATAAAGTCATGCATAGAGATGATGACTGAGGGCACATTTGTCATGTTCAGAAGAATTCATCAGCATTTGATTAATACTAACATTGAGGCACATTGTTTTGACAAGTAAGAAAGGTTTTCTAGGGTCTCCGGAAGGTCACAGTGTGTGCATTATGGCATTTTTTAAATAGTGTATCGCCCGTGTGATGCCAAAACTGCTGTTGTTAACCAATAAGCATGTTTCATTAAACCTACTCCAGCTTCCAGAAGCACTAAGAATTTCCATGACACCAAGCTCCCCTGATTTTCCTCCTATAAATTAGGCTGCTCCTTCAGTCTTCTTTGTAGAGCCTTCTCTTTGCCCTGCCCTCTGATCGTGGGCATTCTCCACAACTAGTCATGGAACCTCTTCTGTTCTTACTTTCTATCATCTTCCTAATGATCTCATTGACTCCAATGGTTTTAGATGTGTTTTACTTAAATATAGCACATAAATGCAAAACTCAACACTGGAACTCATTTCTGACCTCTAAATTCCTACCTCCAAATCTACATTATATTTCAACTTAGATATTACACTGACAGTATATAACATTATTTATAAATCCAATTAATACTAGTCATAAATCTATTGAATTGATTGAAACCTCTCCTATGTCATTCCTGACTTTCTTCCTATCTTTCTATATTAATCATTGATAAATATATCTTCCTTGTTAGCCATATACCTGGTTGTATTTCTTCTTGACTCCCAATTCAGTCTGGTAATACTAATTCAAATTTAATTGAATCTGTCAACCTTTTATACTTCCCACTTCTCCAGTCCTAGCTGCCATCATCTCTTGCCAAGTCTGTAATAGATCCTCCTGGCTTCTCTCCATAGGCTCACCTTCAAGTGTTCTTCATATAGGTAATATTTGAAAATAATCATTCCATGAGTCTTCTCAAAACTATTAATTTGTTGGTCATTAATATATTTTTAACTAAAAACAAACAAACAACAAAAACAAAAAGCCAAAGGACCTTAAGATCTAAGGTGTTTGTGTGTGTTTGGTCTCTGACTATATCCTCAAACTTACATGCTAATTTTCTATTAAACCTTGGTTCTTTTCAAAGTGCATCTATCTTCTTTTCTCCAGATCTTCAAAAATTAAGATTTGTTCTTCTCCTTCCTGAAATATGCTTTCTATGCTCTGTCCCTATTCATGCATTAGTTTTCACATCAGCCATCACATCCTCAAAAAGTTTACCTTGTCAGATAATTTACTTTAAGTTGTTTATCAACATCGATAGAACACAGTGATTTTTAAAAGATCTTGAGCCAAACATATACACTAATATGAGTGTGAGACAATGTGCATATGTGTGTGCATGTTAATACGCATTATTTAAGCAAATATTTTTCATTTTAGTAAGTATGGACCAAAGTTATTCTTATATATCAGTTCTGTGTTTAAAATTATATTTGCTGATTTACTTAACATTTTGTATATGACTATTAGTTTATAGATATAATAAAATTGTTAATTGTATTATCTTTTTTTAAAGATTATATTTATTATTTTTAGAAAGAGGGGCAGGGAGAGAGGTAGAGAGAGAGAGAGAGAGAGAGAGACATTAATGTGTGGTTGCCTTTCACCTGTTTCCAGCTATGGATCTGGCTGATTTGCAACCTGGTTATATGGTCTAGCTGGGAATTCAACCAGCGACCTTTGGGTTCACAAGATGATGTCTTATCCTCTGTGCCATCAGCAAGGGTTTGTATTATCTTTCTTTAGAATGCCATATTTGAAATTATTTTTTAGAAGCGAGATTTTATCTATACTTTATAGCAACATTGTTAAAAGATTTTTTAATATCCCCTTGATTTCTTTATGTGTAAAATGCTATACTGAGGTTAAGAATAAGCAGCAATAGCAACTCCATACAGAAGTTGTTTTCTGTTGATTTTAATTGTTATGCTTTTGTTTATTATTATTTTACTCTAGTGAAATAAGCAACCTAGATCTTTACTAAATGTCTTATTCTAATATTATTATTAGAACACGAATAAGAATGTTGCTATTAAGTATAGATAAGGTCTCTCTTCTAAAAAATAATTTCAAATATGACATTTAACAGAAAGATAATATAAGCCAGTCAGTGAAGAACAAATACCATATGATCTCACCCATTACAGGACAATAATGAACAAAACAAACAAGCAGCAAAACAGAACCAGATATATGAATACAGTGAATAGGCCTTTAGTGGGCAGGGGGAAGGGAAGTGGGGGAGGGGGAGGCAAAGGCAAAGAAGGGGAGCAATTTAGACAAGAACCTAGTGTAGAAGAACCATGGACATGAACAACATGTGGGATTGACTTTCTGGGGAGTGGGTGGGTGGGGAAGAGGACAGAGGGGAGCAAAAAGGGGATGGATGTAATACAACAATAAAAATAAATTTAAAAAATTAAAAAAAAAAGACCTAGGTTGTGTCACATGCACATGAAAATCATATTTTAATTAACTTTTTAAAAAATTTGAAATAATTTTACATAAGTAAGCAATTGTAAGATAAAGCAAAGATTGCATGTATAGCATGCATCAATTATGGTGCCATATTGCAACCAGTACAGACCATATTATTATATTTTTAACTATCTGGTTTTAAATATTCCTATGTTGTCTCTCAGATTCAATATTAGAATCAACTTTAAAATTAGTTGTGTTTTTGCTGTGAATTTAAGGCATCATAAGCAGAAGACCACAAAATTCCTTAGATACATGCAATTATTTTTTATAGCTAACAAGTTTTATTGCCTGAAGATTATATTATTAATACATTACTATTTCTAGGACTGATCACTTCAAAGACTCATTTCTTTTCCATTTTAGAACTTTACATGGAATTATGATAGATATTTAGAAGTACAGGTGACAAAGTTCTTGTTTGAAGGACCATGTGGTGCAGTGGAATAATCATGAGTTTTAGATTAGGGTGGTTTCTTAGCAGGAAAATTATTCATTAAACTCTCCAATTATGAATTCAAAGTCTTATATGCAAAATAATAATGATATATGTATAAGTAATAAATAACCTTGGAAATAATAAATCAATACTTAAGACTAGCAATATTAAAACCGGCATGTGTAATATTAAAACATGAAACATAAGTAATACTGAACTTTTTTCATATTTTAAAACTTTTCAGAGAAATACGTCTCACTAAAAAAAAAAAAAAATACTGTGATTTGCCTGACCTGACTTGCTGATTGAAGAAACTTTCTGTCAAACCAGTAGTTTCAAACTGCATTTATGTTCCAAGAAAATTAGGATTTGAAAATGCTTTTAAATCCTCAAAGCTTGTCCATCTTTTTACAGGCTCTTTTCTAGCCAAGAGTTCTTGGCTTTGTTAGGGAAGAAAAAGCTTCCAACTATCAAGAAAGAGTCTCCTTTTTTATTTATAGTATGCTCTGAATGATCTGAATCCTGATTCATTCTATATATTTTATAAATCAATCATTGCTTTTTCAAATGCAAATTGTTACCACACACACACACACGCACAAACACACACACCTTCCAAAATGTATTAAGTTTTTGGAGTTTTATAAGTGCTCTAGGATTGGCAGAGTATACATGCAGGAAAGTGAAATGTCTTCAGATACCATATTGTACTGCAAAAGTTTAAAAAGAGGCGGGTCATATTTTATATTCAACTAGTGAAATATAAAGTCTTTTTTCTGCTATATATATGAGACATTTAATTCCTTTACTATATAACATTCTTTAGAATAAATAAAGAGAAAAGCTTGAGATCAGTTAAAATCAAGTGTTTATTTGGGCCAAATGGTAATGAAATTCAGCTTTTCTGAGAATGGACTAGAAAAAGTTCTTGGCTTAACCAAATTAGATGGAAAATAAATCAAATTTAAGTTACAGCAAAGCCATTAATAATTTCAGGTAACTAGAGGACTTTATTTTAGTTGCTTCCAGGGTTATCATTTTAGCTTCCGCAATGGGAAAATATGCAATAAAAGAAAATTCTCTTTCAGGAAAGAGCTTGTTACTGTTTTTAAAAATGCAAATAAAAGTGAAAATTTAAAACAAACTACTCCTAACACCCCCATGAAAAATAGAACATCAAAATGCAAAAGGTAAAGACAAAGAGAAAAGTTTTAAAAGTGACAAAAGAAAAGCTGTTAGTTACCTACAAGGAAGTTCCCATGACTGCCAACTGACTTCTCAAAAAAAATAAATAAATAATAATAATAATATAATATAATAATAATAATGATAATTGCCAGGCAGAGGGAATTGGAAACAAATATTCAAAGTGGTGAAAAGCAAGGACCTATATTCAAGATTACTCTACCCAACAAAGCTGCCATTTAGATTTAAAAGATAAAGTTTCCCAGATAAAAAAATGCTGAAGGAATTTCTTACCACCAAACCAGTATTACATGAAGTGTTAAAGGGTCTTCAATTAGAAGATGGAAACAAAGACTAAAAATATAAATGATAAAATGGGAATAAATATATATAGTGTATTAATAATGAATCTAAAAAACAAACTAAGTAAACAAGAAGAACAGACTCAGATACAGAGAATTTTGACAGTTGCAAGGCTGTGGGGGGTGTTTAGAGAAATAGGTGAAAAAACGGAAGGAATTAAGCGCAATCAGTCATTACAGAATAGTCATGGGAATGCAAAATACAGCATAGGGAATAAAGCCAATAATATTCTAATAGCTGCGTATCTAATCATGGGTACACACACATCAATTTTAAGACACATATTATTCCACATTGGTTTATAATGTTCATCATTTAAGCTTTGTGCTTTTCCTTAGGAAAAAAAACATTTAATTTGGAAAACATTTTATTTTATATTTGTTTTAATTTCTGATTTTTGTCTAATTAGAGTACAACTAGAAATAAATAAATAAAAGACGATTAAATGTAATGTTAGACTTTAAGGAGATGCATGTGGAGATTGCATAACAGTTTTTAGAATTTTTTTGGTCATTTCCCTTTCATTTTAATTTTTTTCCATCAATCTTCATAAACCCATTTTTAATCTGTTCTGTTTTGTGAAATCTCTTTAATCCAATATGTGACCGTGCCAGTATTGAAACCACCATTCCAGTATGAGAGGTTTTTGATGAATATTTTTATTTCACTTGTATAAATATTCAAGATATAATTAAGGTTTCTTTATATTGTAGATATGCTACTTAAATCAATTTCCTTTGCTTCTGATTTGATTTTTTATATTGATTTTTTACAGGTTAATAAAATCTGTATCTCCAGAGAAATAAAAAATGAGATAATGCAAAACAAATAGTGTAGCTATATATATATATATATTTTAAATTTTATTGTTGTTGTATTACATCCATCCCCTTTTTGCTCCCCTCTGTCCCCCTCCCCCCTCCCCCCTTAACTTGCTTAAACTAAAAAACTTACAGAAGCCAAAAGTTTACTGAATCAAAATTGAACATATTTTATTTTTCTACATATTGTTTTAAAACCTTTTTCATTGAAACACAGTGCATATATAAAATTGCCAGATCATAAATTCAGAACTCAATAAAATTTTGGTAATGTATTCATATTCTGATAAAGTTTTTCAATAAATGAATGCTAAATTTTATGAAAAATTTATGTTTACAAATATAAACATGATTTGTAAAAGTCTATTAATGTAATAGATTAAATTGATCAAGGATTAAAGATTAAACTATAATTGTATTGCTTTTCAATGGATTCTAATTACTTATGTTATAAAACATTGTATATCACTGGTGTAATTTTTTAATTCAATATTTGGTAGAACCTGTTAGTGGAACTATTTGATCTTGGGATTATCTTTGTGAAAAAGCACTGTTGAGTTTTCTTTTATGTTTTAAATTATATTTTATTGCTTATGCTGTTAAAGTTATCCCAAATTCTTCCCTCTTTGCCCCCTCCACCCAATAGTCCCCAGTCCCTCAGGCAGCCCCCATCCTTTTGTTCATGTCCATGGATCATGTATACAAATTTTTTGCTTCTCCATTCCCTGTATTGTACTTTACATTACCATGGTGATTCTGTGATTACCATTTGGTACTTATTGATCCCATCACCTTTTCACCCATTTCTCCAAATGGTGAAGTCCAGCTTATCTGGAAACCATCAAATGGTCTCCATATTTATGACTTTGTGTCTGTTCTTGTTAGCTGTTTACTTTTTAGATTCAATTGTTGATAGATGTTTATTGATATTTTATTGTTTGTAGTTTTTATCTTCTCTCTTTTTTTTTAAAGATTTTATTTCATTATTTTTAGAAAGAGGAGAAGGGAAAGAGGCAGAGAGGGAAAGAGATATCAATGTATGGTTGCTTTTCACCTGCCTCTAACCACAGACCTGACTGGAGACCTGGTTTGCAACCTGGTTATGTGCCCTGGCTGGGGAATCGAACCTGGGACCTTTGGGTTCGCAGGTTGGTGCCTTAACCACTGTGGTGCCAGCCAGGGCACTTCTCTTTTTCTTAAACAAGTTCCTTTAACATGCCATATACTAATCTTTTGGTGATGATGAACTCCTTTAGTTTTTTTCTTGTCTGGGAACCTTTTTATCTGCCCTTTGATTCTAAATGATGGCTTTGCTAGGTAAAGCAATCTTGGCTGTAGGTCCCTGCTTTTCATGACATTGAATATTTCTTGCCAATCCCTTTTAGCCTGCAAAGTTTGTTTTGAAAAATCAGCTGGCAGTCTTATGGGCACCTCCTTGAAGGCAACTAATTGCTTTTAAGACTGAGTAAAATTTATTTCAAGTTTGAATTTGTGAAAATAAGTTGGTATCAATAATTGATATAATTAATGGAATATGAGTCTTATACTATAAGGAGTTATGATTATCAGTTTAAACCATTAAACATAGTATAAAATCTATTTCTACTCAAAACTAAATAAGCTTAATTCAAAATAAGGAAAATAAAATATAAAATTGAAAAACTATGTGCATTTTTTAAAAAGATACAAATAATTGCCTGCATTCATATTTAAGACACTAAAACATGATGGTTCCACTTTAAAAATGTATGAGCTTAGCCCAGGCTGGTAGCACAGTGGATAAGGCCCGGCCTGTGAACACAAAGGTCGCAGGTTCGATTCCCCAACCACAGCACATAACAAGGTTGCAAACCGGGTCTCCAGTCAGGTTTGTGGCTGGAGGCAGGTGAAAAGCAACCATACATTGATGTCTCTCTCCCTCTCTGCCTCTCTCTCGTCCCCTCTTTCTAAAAATAACGAAATAAAATCTTTTAAAAAAAATGTATGAGCTCATTGATCCTATGCATTTATTAGAAACAACATAATGTATTTTATTCTCTTCAAAATAAAACCACTGCCTCCAAGGAATGTCCACTATGGAAAAGAAAAGCAAATCATAAAAGCTTTCATTTATTATCTCTTTTATTCCAGTCAGTTGAAAATACATATGTAATTATATATATATTTAACACCTGAAGCTTTTTTCTTTATCCTATTTTACAATTGAAGACAGCCATTCAGATAAATGAATAGTTTTTCAAGCCTGTCTACTAACTCATTGACTCAACCAATATCACTGCGCTGTATTGTGTATCGGACCCTAAATTGAATGCTTCTCATTTAATTTTCTACCATAGAATAATATTACCCTCAGAAAGCCTCACTCTTTATTATATTTTGAAGTTTCAAGCAGAAGAAAGAGCTTCAAAGTCAAGCTGACCTGAGAAAGTTGGGTAATATCAATCTTTTAGTAGTATCACTATGAAAGAATTGGCCATAAAATAAGTATTCAAAAGAATTTCTGATCTTAGTTACCTCTCTCACACCCCCAAGCAAATACAAAGGAAAATGACCATCACATTTATATAACTGTATTGTGGCTATAATGGTTTTCTTCTGACATATTTTGAAGAGCATTATAAAAATTCTTTACATTTAAAACATTTTGGCAAATGGTTTTGTCCTTTAAAGCATTTTAATATATCGATGTTTCCTAGAATATTAGATTATCTAATTACCTATCTGACAAATGCCTAGTTATTTATTTTTCTTATATTATACAAATGTATTTACTTTTATTTATTGACTATAAAATTCATGCATATGTATCAAAACTATTAGATTAGCTCTTACATTGGGGCACATACAGTTTTTTTTTTTCTTATCCTAATCAAAAGCTCTCTCTGAAATAATAATTCAAAACATTCACGATACTGTTTAACTTCCTCCTGTGAGTTGACTATATACCTTTTTTCTCAAATATTAAACAAAAACTTTAAGAATTCAGATAACAATCTAAATGTAAAGTTGTTATTTGCAAACTTTAATCTGACAGAAAAGTATTATTCAACAGTTCATTTTTCTTTTCCTTCTTATTTTATTTTTAATTTAATACTTACAGTATTTTTACATTTCCTTTTAGTCCCCTTTTACCCGCCTCCCCCCATCAATCACCACACTGCTGTCCACGACCATGAGTCCTTTTCCTTTGTGCCCAATCCTTCCACCCTATGACATCTCCCCTCCACTAGCTGTCCTGTTCTCCATCTGAGTCTGTTCCCACTTTCCTTGTTAGTTCAGTTATTGAACAGATCATTTCTCTTCATTTATTGCATAGGTTAAACTGAATGCAGTCAGACTGAACTGAATATATATAACCAAGAATTAGGAAGAGTTCTGCACCTACATAAAAAATGGCAAACACCAAGAAATACAACATTATTTCTGCACTTCAGAACTTCTAACCTCAAAGTTGCTAATTAAAAAAAAAAAAAAAAAAAAAAAAAAACTTTAATATATTATATTAAAGATAACTTTAATTCTGATTAGTTATCTTTAATATGATATTAAAGACTTTGTAAAAATATTTAATGTTGTAGAAATTACTTTGATTTTGTAGAAAGGACCTTAACTTTTAAAAATGATCATTATCTATGAAGAAATATTAATCAAATGAATACTCAATTTTTTAAAGCATATTTAAAAATTAGAATATAAAACTATGTTCAGAGGTCTTCAAAGTGAGTGAATTCGCACCTATAGAATGTGGGGATCCCTGACCCACAGAGATCCCTCAGTGCCGTGGATGGAATGAACCTTCCCAGGAAGCTTGTGCTAGGGAGAAGGAGGCCAGTTAATGACTCAGGGCCAAAAGCCCCATTCGCCAGTCCCCAAAATCTTTTATTGAAAGTGGTAAACTTGAAGACATGTAGCTTGTCATTCAATGCTAAACAATGCTAATTACAGGAAAATGGATATTGTTCAGGAACACCAAATGAAGGAGCACTGAGATTTTTAAAAAGCTCTGCTTTTTAAAGCAGATACAACATAGGATTAAGCAAGATGAGAGGACAGGCCAGACTTCAAAGGGGCTAAGGTATGCTCTCAAGCCGCAACTTCAACTGGGGCCCACTGGCTAAGGCATGGAGGCCCATATGCACCCAGCTTTCCCCGTTTTCCAGTCAGGTCTTACAAGCTTTGCCTGGCCTGTGCAAGGCTCCAAGCCTCAATGTATTTTCAAGGGGACCCCAACAATAAATATAGATGATGGGCTATTGACCATAAATTGGAAATTGTTTTAAAGGTGATTAATAAAATCACAAATGCCATTTTTCTTCTTGTGGGATTTCAGAATCACTTCAAATCAGTTTTGTCTGTTTTTCATCTGTCCTTTCTCCTAATAAGAAGGAGATTTTTGGCTGTTTCACCATTGTATATTGAACAGGTTTGGAAGGGAAAGAAGGAAGAATAATTTTAGACCATAGCTATGAGTCCAGAAATAGTTCCAAGACATGATACATGAGGTTTTTAGCACCCAGAAATCCTAGACTTTTTAACAGGATGAAGTAAGTAGATGGGAACTCTCATTTCTCCCTAAGAGAGGACTTCATGTGCCCCATATTAGGGAAGTAGAATAAAATTATAATAGCTAAGGGAAAAGCAGTCTGCGACAAAGCGGCCAGAGATATAAAATATTCATACATTCTGTAATAATTCATGAGAGAATCTTTTCCCAAATCCCTACCAGGAATTGAAACTCCATAAGCCATTTGCCTAAATATCAATCTGATTAAGGAAAGGTTGAGTCCATGAAATACCAAGAACTCTGAGACTGAGACTTTTTCTAAGTAATTGACATCGTGAGGACCCCAAGTAAGAAAAGTAGGTTAAGGCCATTATAGGAATAGGCAACCTGGTTTTTTTCAAAGAGCAAGAAAAAGAAAGTGAAACACCATTAGCAGCAAAGAAAGGTAGCGAGGCTCTTTATCAGTATACATATAAATAGATAAAATGCACAGGGTTATTTTTGCATCAATCGTGTAGGCCAACCACACACACACACACACACACACACACACACACACACACATAGTATAGTGCAAGCCATCTGACAACCTCCATTATTCAGATGAAGAATAGTTTACCAGTGGCTCAGTAAGCAGAAGTGATTTTATCATGTTCTAATGAGTTATATGTGCAAGTTATTAAAATGGAAGATATGGGTTGGCTTCAAATGATTATATCATGAGAACGCAAATACTGATGTTCTCAATTCAAAGGAAGCAAGCATTTCTATAGGTTTTAAACTTCAAAGAGAATTCAAGTTAAAAAAATTAAGAATTGCGGGCACACAGAACACATGAATCATGAACAAAAAGTAGGGTGTTGTAAGTATCAAATACTTTTAGGAAACAATGATTAGGTTTTTCTTAGTAGTTATCAAGATTTAATATAATGACTCAGCAAAGGGCTTTCTTTTGACTTGTCCCAAGCATATAAAGGGTATGGTATTATTTGCTTCTCAGAACCAAATAGGCTGGAGACAGGCTATTGTGCACCTTAATAGACTTGACACAGGATACCTGGATTTAATCAAGGTGTGCTGTTTCCAAAGGGATAGTGCAGGGCTGCATCAGTGTTTCAATGTCAGCAATTTAGCAGGCAGGCAGAGCTGCAGAAGAGTATTTGAAGAAAATGGGTTTTACTGAAGCTCTTTACATAAAGAGCTTTTATTCTGGCTATCTAGGAGGGATAAATACTTTGTGATTTTAAAAGGCTTATGTGGATTCTTCCTGCAGGTGTAAAAGTACAGCCATTCAGCCACAAGCATTTAATGTCAACTTCTACCCAAATAGCAGCATATCCTGGTTCAAGTGCCCAATCAGCTAGGAACTAATTCTTGGCCTCCAATTGCCTAGTAAATCAATTTTGGTATATAACTATGTCACTATTGAGGAATGGTGGAAAATGTTAGTTCAGCCATACTCAATTCCTAATGTTTTCCATATCAAGCTACCTCCCACTCCAAGATGGGGATAATCCTCCCATTCTCTGTTTTCTAAGAGGCAATGCAAATGCTGTGGGTTTGAACATGAAGCAAATCTGGATTTGATTCAGAATTCTTCGGTTCAACCATTGTGTGATAGTCATTTATTTAGTATGTATTACAACAATGTATTCCTACTTGAAAAATAAATGAATTGTTCACTACATATGAAGCACTAGGGAATGGCTAAGTATACGCTCATTTGGTGATTTCTTCTAACATTATTTATCAGGTGCCCTCTCTGAATTCAAGACTCTTCAATATTGGTGACCATGCCAGTTATTGACAAGACAACCTTCCTTTATGCAATTTACATTGTCTGTTCACCAAGGAATCTGTAATATATTAATGAAAAGAGGGGTAAAAAAATAATACAAAGTAAAAGAGCCATAATGAGTATTATGTACGACTTAAAAATGATAGACTATAAACCACTTCTCTGTTTCGCATTAAGAAGCCAACAAGACTATTTTTGTGTACCCTGAAATTAAAAAAAAGGTAAGGGCATACTTATATACAATTATTCCAGTTATTACAAGACCACATTTAAAATAGCACTATAAAAAATAAGATATTAATATAAAGTTATTGCTTTTTATATTCATATTTTATAAAGCAATTTGCTTAAACCTTTCATGTGAATCCTAGACATTACTGGCTAGTCATCAGGGCAGCCACTTTATGAGTCATCTAACATGGTTTTCTAAAGCACATCATATTCATTTTTGCCTGTTTTCTGAAATGCAACATTTTAAAAATCCTGTATAATGCTATCACTTGAAAATTTATCCCGAGCCATCAAATTAAAAGGACTGCTTTTTCTCTGGCAGTTTTCAATTATTTTTAAGGTATACTTTCTACCTATATAATACTTTTATCTATGACTTTTCAAAAGTGATTTGTAAGTGGGTCATTTTTGTCAGTATCTAATCCTGGTAGCTGTTAAGTTCTGAATTTATGAATGACTATGAATCAGTCACGAAGCAACTCTATTTTAATGCAAGTTTGTTTAGGTACCTATAAAAGCATCTAAAGCTATAAAGGATTAAAGTTGTTTCAGAAAAGTATTTTACACAAAAATGTTTTCCCCCAAGTAGTCATTGATAACATCAGAAACTTCAAAGGGGTTCTGTAATAAAAGAAACTCAAATTGTAAGATGATTCCTTTTGTCCAAGTCATGTTCTAGAAAAAACAATCTTAAGCATACTTTGGGGGCCTACATAATACATGGTATCAAACATGTCAAGAAGAGCTTAACTGTTTCGTCTGACATGCTTTATAGACCAGGTGACACTAGACTTGGGTCGTGGATGAATATGGAAATTCAAGCTGAGGCAAAAAAAAAAAAAAAAGAAAAAGTGCTCAGCGACATGACCGTGTACAATCACACACTGCAAGTTTTTTTGTACAAGTATCAGGTTGTGAGAGAGGGGTTACTGGGAGAAGTAGAGGAAGCAGCTCATGGAGGGCTTAGTGTCTCATGCAAAGTAACTTTCTCTTCATACTCACATAAAAGGGAATTCCTGAAGGATGTTATACAGTCACATGAGCAGACCCAACTGATAGGAAAAAGAAGAGGGAGATGTTTAAAGCTGGAGGCAGAGATTTAACTAGGAATAGTGCATGTAAATTTTTTGAAAAGTATTAAAACCCAAGGTTGACAGTAGGTGTGTGGAAGGAGGAAGAAAGACCATGGGTGTTTAAAGGTATTCAGTACACCTAGAGTGAAGGATATTGAAATAGAATGCTAAGGAATATCTTAGCCTCTACTTGTCTTCCATACTTTTTCTTTGTGATCTGTAAAGTAGTTATATGAATATCAACTTCACAATGTTTAGGGAAAACCAAATCATGCTGAGACTATATGCCAAATGCCGCTATATGTTAAAAATCTAGGCAAATGCCTGACCTATCATAGTTAATAAATGTTAGTTTCCAGAAAGATGCTTTTTCATCTTTATTAAGGCCCTAATTACATTCTACTTTGTATCACTGTCACTTGACAAAATACCATTTCTCCCTATGTCATTGTATAAATGTTGAGGCTCACAGTAATTATGTGTTTTACAAGATAAACATGTTAATATTGAATGGATGAATGTGTTATGGATTAATATGCAATGAGATGCACTGGAGCAAGGACAATTTATGGAAAGGAAATTACAACTGACGTATTCCAGCAATCATTTCCTAATTCACTTTGATCAAACTTCAGGGAAAAAGTAGGGTGGTATTAAGAAAATTGTTCAACACATGCTAAATCTGTATGGAGGATGAAAATTGTGTTAGAAACACGTCCAAAATAGAAAAAAAAAAAAAAAAACAGTATCAAAATATCTAAACACTATATTAAAGTATTATCTGTGAGGTAGTATCTTATTAGAAATCTGAATTTGTGCAATTTATAGTCCAAAACATAGGTGCCCACAGAGTTCCAGGGCAAAGCACAATATTAAGTTCTCTTAGTTTTCAGAAGATACCAACATATATATCAGATAACAGGCTTTATGCTCCTCATCATCCTAAAAGTTTCTTTCCTTTTATTTCTAAAAATAGTACATTTTTCTTCAGTAAACACTATTGAGCACCTGTTCAACGCCAGTTCGATTTTTGTAAAGCAATGTAGGCCATTACAAAGGTCTTTATAAACTTTCTCTCATCTGACTCCACAACAACCTTTTAGAGTTCATGGTGCCTCTGCTCACACATATGGAAGCTAAGAGGGTGTGGCATCTAAAGAACAAAACAAACAAACAATATAAAGACAGACTCACAGACACATAGAACATACAGATGGCTTCTAGAGGTGCTGAGGGTTAGTGTGCTGGGCAAAAATGGTGAAGAGATTAAGTACAAATTGGTAGTTACAAAATAGCCACCGTGTTGTAAATGACAGCATAAGATGTATAGTCAATAATGTAATCATCATGTGTGGAATCAGGTGGGTAATTGAAATTTTGAGGGGCCACTGTGTAAAGTATGTGATTGTCTAACCACTATGCTATACACCTGAAATGAATACAGAATATTATTCAGAATAACTTATAATTAAAAAATATTTCATATATACAAGTATATATATGAAATTTATATATATATACATATAAATATATATCCCAACATGAGTCTATTGTCCCAACATGAGTCTAACCCATTGACCCGAATGTGAAGCCCAAATTCTTAAGAAGCAATAAGATATTGATTCAAAGCTCAAAAATTTAGTAGTAATTGTTTATAGAATTAACTTTTGCCATATCTTCTATTTTAAAGAAAGTTGAAAGAAAAGTAAATATTCTAGGTGTTTGCATGTTAGCTGTTCATTCCTGGTTTTCCTTTTTTTAATGAAACTACATTATTTCATTTAAAACCACGTGAAATCGTAAATCTACGTAATTCACAACGATGTAACCATTTATAAACTTTCCATGTCTTCTCATTTGAAATTTTAAAAGTCTATCTGACTACCCCAGGGTTTTTCATTTTGTTTCCTTTGTGTATTAACTTGTGTATTTTAACAGATTCTGTTACTGTCTAGGATCGTTTGCTCGCTTTAAAAAATTGTTGTTTCAAAACTTCAGGAACACTGATTGTCACAATCAATATATGTCCTGCACTTTATTTCTGCATCTGTCTCCACATTCCATTTCACGGGAAGCAGATGTCATAAACAAACAAAACTGGTGGCAATCAAAGTTCTACCAATGTTCTATGCTAGACATCAAATGCCTGACATCCCTGAATATGACCTTGTAACTATTCTAGCACTTTATTTTTACCTCACCCAGAATTAAAAGTTATAGCAGGAGTAATTTAGCTGAATGAAGATTATTCTGTCTTTTGTTGACTGGATTAAATTTGATATTAAGTATAGCTAAGTAACATAAGAATAATATTTAACTTTCCTCATCTTTCTGACTTTAAGATTAGCTTCCTTAAGATGTCCATGGTTTTAAAATTTTATATTATATAGTGCTCTTGAAAATAAAGTACGCTAGCATTTCCAAAGAAGTGGACATTGCAAACTGGAGAAAATTATTAGACATAGTTCATGCATTCAAAAGCATCCTTAGTTGCCTACTGTTACTAAATTCTAGTAAAAGATTCAGTGTCAATCTTATTAAATTTTATTTATGGATTTTTCTGTATATTTTTGCCTCTTTCACTTTATTGTACATTACCTAAGTTCAGACACAGTTTGCTTTGTTATTAAATATTCAAAGGCAAATAATTATTATGTATTGGGGGTAATAGGCATTCAGTGTTGTTGAATGCTAGATTTTATTTTTTGAAGAATTGGATTCAAAATTGCCCTCTCATCATGGCTTATTTTTCTTTACCACATCATCAGAACTTAAGGCTTTGGATAATGCTACCTAAATCTTTGTATTGCCGCACAATAACTATACCAAGTGACAGAGGTGTTCACTAATAGAAAATAGGTTCACCAGCCCTGGCTGGTGGCTCAGTGGATAAAGCACTGGCCTGTGAACTCAAAGGTCACTGGTTTGATTCCCCAGAGAGGGCACATAACCAGGTTGCAAGCCAGGTCTCCAGCCAGCTCTGTGGCTGGAGGCAGGTGAAAGGCAACCATACATTGATGTCTCTCTCCCTTTCTGCCACTCTTCCTTACCCTCTGTCCACAAATAATAAATAAAATATTTTAAAAGAATAAAAAATAAAATGAAGTTGTGATCTTTTGGCATGATTTAGATTTCTGATAATAGTTAATTTAAAAAGACTAAATTAAAAGCATGTAAACTGTTTCATGAGGATTACAAATATTTGACAAGAAGCATTGCTAATTAGTTTATTCAGGATAAAACTAGCTATATGATGATGCACTTTATAGATAAATTGTGTTTCACTGCCTTTTGCAAAATATGTAGAGAATCCAAGAAAAGAAAAAAATGTATATGTTTCATATATTTATTTTTATATGTATCTGCATTTAATGTTTAAAAATATGTCTGAAGTAGTTTTAAATAGGCAGACCTTAAGTACAGTAAGCAAATTTTGTTTAGTCAAACTGATATTTGAAAGACTAAGTAAGGCCTATACCAACATCAAGGTACCGTACCCATAAAGTTAATAAAGTTTCACTATCTCAATTGGCTAAATTAAATTAAGTAATTTCTAGCTCAACAAGAAAAATAACCTTAAGATATGGTTACAAAGTCCCTCAGTAAAGTTTGCTTTACTCTCTATGAAAAGAAAATAATCACACACTATTGACAGCACAGTTAGCAAACTTGATAGCAGACACCTCTTTTTAAGAAATTCACCAATTCAGATACAGCCTTCATAAGCTTTCCCAAAAAATCACTCTAAATATATTTAGAAATTTGCCCTGGCTGATGTGGCTCAATGGACTGAGCGCTGGCCTATGATCCAAAGGTCACAGGTTCGATTCCTAGTCACAGCACATGCCTGGGTTGCAGGCCAGGTTCCCAGTTGGGGCACACAGGAGTCAATCACACATTGATGTTCCTTTTCCTCTCATTCTCCCTCCTTTACCCTCTCTCTGAAAACAATAAAATATAAATAAATAAATTTAGACATTTTCTTAACATTTACATGTTTTCATTTATTTTATTACAATTTCACAGTTTAAGTATGTTATGTCCATATTAATAACTTCTCTTATAGCAGTGGACATGTGGGATCTAAATGCCAGCAGTTATGCCCTAGTTTCCCTAACTCATGTTCTGAGTCGAAACTTTGCTTCTTGTCAACACGGAGGCATCTAGCATAGAAAAAACCAACGTGCTGAGTAGGAACATCCAGACAGTTTTACAGCTTTGACATATTTATTTGATTATTTAGTTGTAAAGTAATTAAAATTTTATACTATTTAAATATTTCAATACTAAGCATAAATAAATGATCCAGTACCACTTCTAAAATCCCAAACCATTTTTTGTCTCATTATCCTGGTTAGCTGAGAATTAACTCAGGCTTATCGAATATTAAGATATTTAAGACTTGTAGACAAAAAACAATGTTCAAAAGTAATTTAAAATAAAGAGATTTTAATAATAAAAAATATGTATGTCTAATACTTTAACATGTTTAGAAAGTTATTTAAAAATTAACCACAAAAAAATATCTCATGAACATTATTAGGTATACCATCAGTATTAACATTAAAATTAATTTAATAAATAGAACTATTTGTATCTTCTCCAAAGATATAATCAATCAAAACTGTGTTATTCTTTTAAAGTTACAAATAACTAAGGTGACTACGAGAAAACAAAAGACTCTGCAATTTTAAATACTTTTTCAATAATGTAAATTCTGAAACTAATCATAACAAAGTATGCTCCTTTACTGGAAAATAACCAAATGGGCTAAGGAAATGAGAAACCATTAACAAAAATATAATTTAGTGCTAAGACCTGGAAACTTGATCATCGTATGCCTTTTTGTATAGTTTATGCAAAATAAGGGAACCTAGTTTGCTTTACAAAAGTATATGTAAGGTGAGATATGAAAATGATATTTTCCAGGTGTCTTCAGAAAAAAATGTTTAGCAAATGCAAAATAAAGAGAGAGAGAGACTATGATAAAATATAAGAACTTGGTAAATTGTGGTTAAGCATACATATTCAACTTTATAGGGTAACTTCCATTTTAATTATTACCATGATTGGATAGTGATCTAGTCAAACTTCCAAAATGTGTATAAACCTAAGGTATGAATAGTCATCCAAGTTAATGGACCTAGTTATTAGGCAAGATTGATGGGTATATGTAAATATTTCATCGTGTACCATCTCTGTGCCAAGGAAACAAACATATTTGGTCTTCGGAGACTACATATTTCTTATTTGACAACTCTCCTAGAAAAATTTCCCTGAAGCAATGTTTATGCCTTTTGAAACTTCTGAAACTATTTCCTGTGACAACAACCTCTTAATGCATACTTTTCAAGCCCATGCTTGAAAAAGCTAGTCAACTTTCTCAGAGTTAATTTCCAACCTTCTAGTGCACTTTATATTTTTACTCATTAATCTTGTTTGTAATCCATGAAGATCTATAATAATTCTTTTTTGTTCTAAACATTATATTTCTTAAACCGTCACAGAATTAACGTCTCTAAACCACCTCTTTATCATATTTCTGATTTCAACCAGCACTGACACCTTATTACCGGTTGTCCACAGACTATAGGTCTCATAATTCAGTTTACCAGAGGCTGCGCATTTGATTTCTCTTCATCTTGTTTTTTGTTTTCTTTACCTTTTTCATGCCACTGAAATATTTTATTGCCTCAAGTCTTGACACATTATTGAATGTTTCCACATATTTAAAAAAGTAACTGACATCCTCTTCTTGATCTCACTTCTATTTTTTTTCAAAGACCAGCCCATTTTCCCAGCTTTGTCATAATTTCCCCAAACATCTAACACCTAAACTCTTCATATTTGCACCAACATCAATTACTTGCAATATATTATTTAATTTCTTAATGCTGGTCTTATTCATATGCCTATTTAAAAGTAGATCATAAGACAATCAAATAAATATTATTTAGTTTTATCAGAAAAAAATAACCTCCAATTTTAGCTTAAGTTTTACAGCCCTTATAAAGTTAAGCATAATTACTCCCAAAGCCTCTCACTCTCCTTTATAAGTATCTCATACATTGTTCAAATTATAATATATTAAACATATTTCTTCCAGATGATGCATGTCCAGGGACAGTGATGATATTTTTCATCAAAAATATTCTTTATTTGTATGCTACTTAGCACAAAACTCCATGCCAAAAATATTATGGAACAGCCATCTCTTCTCATAGCCAGTTTTGCAGGGATTTTAAATTCAGTCATTATAAGGTAAGGGTATACATAATTTAAACTCTTTTACATTATCATAGCATTTCAAATGAGTTATATTTTTATATAATTGAGTGGATAGCTAAAATCAACATTACCTTAGAAAACTGTATTCTTAACCATGATAAGACATACCATTTTATTCATGTTTAGAAAGGTTACAGTAATTTTCATCTGAATATTTTACTAGTAATCCCTTATTTATGTTCAGACTGAACAACATTTGCCCAATAGGTATATATATATTAATGAATTATAATATTTTGTTCATATATAATAAACAAAAAATCCCATTATGGTGATGCAATAAAATAATCATCCATTTTGAAAAATATAAAAGATAGATTATTCCCTTTTAGGGAATAGCCAAACACAACTAGGTATGGCTATTTTTTATGTTACATTTTTTGGTAACAATATTCATCTCAATACATAAATGCACCAGAAGTTGTGTTTATAATCCAATCATTATTTAACTCTTTCCTTATCCAGATTCTACCCAAGTAAATTGTAGAGTCATGATCTGGACTATGCCAAATATTCTCTAGTTCTAAATAGTCTATTATTTGTTAGAAAGGGCTGGCAATACTTGCTTTAGTATAACCGTATTTAGTTGGTCTGTAAAAATTAATGGCCTGTCATAAAATTAAACTTACATTTTAAAATTATTTGGCTGAATTCACACCCACATGTTTAATCATAGAGCTTGTGCAAACTCTTGTAGGTAATTGCACTGGCATTTGTTAGACCATGTCTATTGAAATTTCATCTTTCTTCTTGTTACACTCAGTGCTGAGTATCAAGAAATAGTTCATTGAAATAAATTAATCAGTGACTTGACATTTACATTTTGAACTGTAAAATTTCCTTCCACTGCAATAGTGACATCAGTGTTATATTTATAGTAAAAATATTCATGAATAAAAACAATAGTTTTTCTAACCATGCAAATAGAATAACTACTTATAATTATTACTTGGATATAATATTTGAAAAGGTATACTTTTTTATTGCAGCCTCTATAATTATATATTTTGCCTTTTAAATATTCATTTCTTTTGTCATTTTTTTTTGTTTGGTTGTTTTTTCTTGTTTATTTAAAAACATATACTTTTAGAGTTGATTGAAAATATTGCCCCCTGGCTGGTGGCACAGTGGATAAGGAGCCAGCGTGAGAACCCAAAGGTGGCTGGTTCGATTCCCAGTCAGGACACATAACCAGGTCTCCAGCCAGGTCCCCAGCCAGGTCTGTGGCTGGAGGCAGGTAAAAGGCAACCATACATTGATGTTTCTCTCCCTGTCTGCTTCTATCACTTCCTCTCTCTTTAAAAATAATAAATAAAATATTTTAAAAATATATTGGCCGAGGAACTCTATTCTTCTACTCATTTATCCTGAATCTATTAAAATAATTTAAATTAAGAAAGTTATTTTTTTTTTCATTTTAAATGTCAAACTACTTTATATACATAGAAATACCATAAAAACAAAATCTCAATATTGTGTTGATTAATGTTTGCAGCACATAATCTTCAATTTCTTCTACTTTTAATTCTACCCCAAATTGGGTGATAAAGAAAAGGAGTCTTTATTCACAAGCTACATGGTTTTGGAATAATAGCTTTCCACATGCATTAGCCATTTAAGTCTATCAATTGAGGTTAAACTCTTTAATTCTTTAGTAGACTCCTAAAATACGATTAAACAATATTCAAATAGCCTTTGACTTGTTAAACAAAGAATGCCCTAAGATCAAACATAAATAAAAGACTTCCACCTACAGGATCAGTAGATCCTGATTTTAAAACATGTGATGCACTAATCTTCAAACATCTTTATCAAAGTTTCATGTCAAGTAATAAAAAATTATTACATCTTATAAAAGAGATTTTTGACTACATTATCTTAGACATGTTCTTTGTGAACACCTCTTATTTGTAAGTATGCTAACTTAGGAGATTCTTATAGAAAGAGAATTCCTTTCCACGTCCTACTGATGCTTTAATTCCCATATGTGTCCTCACTGACAAGATACTTTAGGGGAAGGCTTCATTTCCTATCTTGTGACTTTGATCAGTAAAGCCCTGTGAGTCATTACAATAAAGTGCTCTCACAAAATTTTTAATGACTAATTATAACTGACTTCTTGCATTATCCTAAAAGCTTGAGGGGAAAATAATGATTGCTCTGAAAGACTTCTTTATTCTTTACTCTAGAAAATATAAATAAGATCAGGGAGTTACAGAGTGTTAACTTACTCTAAAAAAAGTCACTAATCCATCTTAATTTTATATATTTGCTATTGTAGATAATACAGTCATCTCAATAAATTTAAAAATAGATAATTTAATAAGAACCTGACATTTGCACATGAAGAATGCCACCTAATTTTTCCCAAGAGTAAATCCATAGCAGACTCGGCAAACAGATAGATTGTCTTCTTTCTTGTATACTCATGTGTTTGCCATCTCCACCGCAATATGGAAAAATGCTAATTGCTGAAGTTTTCCTTAATTCATTTCCCTTTGTCCCAAAACATTTTAACATATCAATAATCTGATATATGCTCTTATTGGTGTCTTTCTATTTTTGGGGCTGTGGCCATAGGACATTTTAAACAATGAATACCATTGTCAGAGAAATATTTGCTTAGTTACTCACACAATGTTGACATTTCAGAAATACAGATATAAACAATTATGTAAATGTTTTCATAAATACATTGTGTTATAAGTGTTAATGTCCCTTTAGTTGCACATAATCAAAATTACTTCAAAAGGGCTTAAGCATAGACAATTACAAAGCTTTCTGTCTAGACATAAAAATCAGGCATGCATCACAGACTGAAATGAAGACATGGAAAATCAATGGGAATGCAGAGACTTTATATAAGCCTTAATGTAGAAAACATGCTTTCTAGATCACAAGGAACATTTCTAGAAATATTTATTTTTTATATTTTGCAGAAGTCATGTTTATATCTACGTTATGTAATGTTAAAAACTTGACACTTGACAGTTTTATTTTATTTCTGACCAATCTTCTTTCTTAATGTCTGAAAGTCAGAGATTGCCTAGTGTAAGTCAGTTGCCTTAAGACAGAATGTGCACTTTAAAGGAAAAGACCTTAGGCCCTGGCAGGTGGCTCAGTGGATAGGTGCCAACCTGGGAGCCCAAAGGTCATTGGCTCAATTCTCCAGTCAGGACACATAACCAGGTTGCAAACCAGGTCTCTAGCCAAGTCCCCAGCTGGAGGCAGGTGAAAGGCAACCATACATTGATGTCACTCTCCCTCTCTGCCTCTCTTCCAACCTCCCTTCCCCTCTCTCTGAAAAATAATAATTTTTAAAATCATTTAAAAATAAATAAATAGTTTCTGTGCAATTATACTATCAAAATCATTTTCTACTATTGTTGCTTTATTCTTTTTCCTAGCACTGCTTTTATATTCTTCCTTAAATTTTCTCTCTCCTTACATTACTTATCCACTCTTGAATAATATCTGCTTTTTCCACCAGAGTCCTTAAAATATTCATTGTAGGTGTTTAAGTCTCTCTGACAATTCTAATATCTCTGTCATGTCTGAGTGTGTTTCTGATTACTGCTTTCTCACCTTAAATTGCAAACGAAAGCACAGGTCCAGCTGCCTGCCACTATAAAAGTCAGTGCTGAAGGGGCAGGTGTGGATATGAAGGGAAGTGGTTTATTCACAGATGGTGGCCATCAGGAAGATGGGAAACTCAAGTGTCAAAGACCATCTCCCCCTCTCAGTGCAGGCAGAGGTTTTCTTATAAGGAGGGAGAGGGGAACAGAACAGAGAGATCAAGGGGAAGGATCTGCAAAGGTCTCTCTGTGCAGAGTACAGTTCATTTGGGTAGGACCAGTGATGGCCTGCCATGCAGCATCCTGGTTTAGTTGTCCTGGCCTCACACCAACCTGGCTCCCCAGTTGAAGATCAGTGTTATCTCCTGGAGCTCGGATGCTTGAAGGTCAGGTTCTGTATCTTTCAAAGTTAGTTCCTAGGCTTCTTATACAAACATGCTGTTACAAGCCAGTCAGCGTTAGCACTTACAACAACAATGTCAAAAGAATGGTAGAATGGGTGACGTTTTCCTATTACAATTTTCTAGTTACACATTTATGTTTTTCTTGCCTTTGGTGACTTTTAATTATTTTTTTTAGATCAGGACATGTTGTATTGGGTACTAGGAATTAAGGTAAAGGAGCCTTAGGTGAAAGGATATATGTTAGTCTGGGTAAGGTTAACATTTCTGCTCTTGACTTCAGGATTCTCCTTCGAGAAGCCTGCCTTGCTACTCAGTCGCTGTTGAGGTAATAAGGTGGGGGAAAAAGTGCTCTATAATCCTCTGAATAATTTGATACCTGGTAACACAGCACAACAAATGAAACGGAGTATTATTGTGATTTTGTTGGAACAATGCATACAGGTTAGCCATTAGAATTGAACGGTTTTCAAATTTAACATCTGTCTAGCCAAGCATTATTTTTATGTATTTTTATTGTATTTTTTCCATTGCCAGTTATCCCTTCTTCTACTCTCACCTCCACCTGCCCTCCTGCCCCTACAATCACCACATTTTTTGTCCATTTCCATGTTTATTTTTCTTTTTCGCTCAATCCCTCCACCACCCCCTCCGCTTTGCACGCTCACACCAGCTGTCAGCCTATGAGTCTCTCGCTGCTGTGCTTGTTAATTCAGTTTGCTCATCGAATTCCACCTATGAGTGACATTGTATGATCATTTTCCTTCACTGGCTTATTTCTCTTAGCATAATGTTCTCCAGATCCACCCACACTGTTGCAAAGGGTACATTTGTCTTCTTTATTTCTGAGTAGTATTCCATTGTGCAGTTGTATCATAGCTCTTTTATCCACTCATCTACCGATGGATACTTGGGCTGTTATAAATATTGCTTTAATTGAACAAAGGGGTACATATATTCTTTCCAATTAGTGTTTCAGAGTTTTTTGGGGTAAATTCCAAAAAAAGTGGCTGCTTGCCACTTTGAGAGCCAATAATCAAGAGGCAGGTGCTGATGTGACAGGAAAGTGGTTTATTCAGATGCCAGCCATCTGGGAAATCGGGGACAGGTTTTAATAGGAGAGAGGTGGAAAGCAGAACAAAGATCAAGGGAAGGGGCAAAGCTTTGCATGTGTAGACCAGGACAGTCCATCCCATGAAGCAAGTCATGCTCTGCTGTGAGTCAGCTTTGTTTAGTCACCCTGGCTCCACAGTTGAAAGTCAGCAACTCTCCCTGAGCTGGGGTGCTTGGAGGGCAGAGTCTGTATCTTTTTAATTAGTTCCGAGGATTCCTACGGAAGCATGCTGTTTATCAACAAACTACATATAAGTCAGAGTCAGCACTTCCAGGAAAAATGCAAAAGAATGGTGGGGTGTGTTACAATTCCCTAGTGTTACACTTATCGCTGTTACATTTCCATTCTTAATTTTCTGAGATAACTCCCTACTGCTTTCCACAGTGGCTGCACCAGTCTGTATTCCCACCAACAGTGCATCAGGATTCTCCTTTCTTACATCCTAGACAACACTTGCTTGACTTATTGATTATCGCTGTTCTGACAGATGGGAGATGTTATCTTGCAGTTTTAATTTGCATCTCTCTGAATTAGTGACAATGGGAGTTTCCTCATATGCCTATTGGCTACCTATAAGTCCTCTTTGGAGAAATGTTCACTCATTCTTTTGATTGAATTATTTCTTATTTCTTTGGTGTTGAGTTTTAAAAGTTCTTTTAAATTTATATATTAACCCAGTATAAGGTGTACTTGTGAATAGGTTCCCCCATTCAGTGCATTATCTTTTCACTTTATTAATGTTTTTTTTTTTCACTATGCACTTTTTAGTTTGATGTAGTCCGATTCATTTATTTATTTTTTCTTCTAGCCTAGACAAGCACTATTACATTTTTTAAAAGAAGAGCTCACTACAAGACAGGTTGGTAAGCCAGGACAAGTGGAATAGGAAAACTAGGACAGACAGTGAAATAGCCAAGCACTTTTTGGGTAGAAAACTTAAATTACCCTACTCAAGGAGATCCATAACAAAAATCCACTTAGTGCTGTTTGCATCAACCACACTGAAAGAGAGATCAAGCCGGAGGGATACATTTTATTTTGGCAGGTCAGCATAAAGCTGATGAATATCCTTCTTTCTGCAAGGCTTCCCCTCTGCCCCCCAGCCTTTAAAACCTCAAGATGAACCCAGGAGCAGTCTCCCTCTTAGGAGCCTGTCTGTACTTTCTCCTTCTCCTTCCCCCTAGGTGTGTCACGCCTCTTTCTTCTAAGTTCCTGAGGCCCTTCTTTTCTTCTGCAACTTATTCCCTGAGCCTATGCAGCCCAGCTTGCTCTCTTCTGTTACCTCTGTAACTTTCTAAACAAACCTTCTCTTATAATCTTAGCTCTTGGCTCTGAATTCTTTCTTGAACTCAAGAACCAAGATCTAATTTTGCTGTTAACACTGCAGGTCACAATTGTAGCTTGGAATAAGCATGGTAGACTTCTCCGTGTTATAGGAGCTAAAAAATGAATGGAAATAAAGCAAACAGGAAGGAGGACATTTTGCAGGGTATAAAAAGAAAACCTAGAACGAGTATTGGTTGAACTGGATCTAGTAAGTTTATCTTGGAATATAGAACTCATACAGGAGAAAGTATAAATGCTCTTTAAAAACATGTCATTGGCTGATATTTCATACAGCATAATACCCTCTAAATCATCCATGTTGCTGTAAAAGGTAAAATTACATTTTTATGGCAATATTCCATTGCATTATTCCATTGTATATAGGTACCAACTCTTTAATCAATAGGCTATCCATGTACACTTAGGTTGCTTTCATATCTTGGCTATTATATATGAAGTGTCGTTCTTTGTCTCTTATTATATACTTTGTCTTAAAGTCTATTTTGTCTAAGTATCATTTCTTGATACCAACTTAAAAAAATTATTTGTGTGAAATATAATTTCCATTACTTTACTCTCAGTTTGTGTATGTCTTTCTATCCGAAGTCTACCAATACCATATGATTTCGCTTATATATGGAATATAAAATATAAAATAAACACCCAAACAAAATAGAAACAAACTCATACAGAAGACACATTGATAGTTGTCAGATCTGTGGGGATTAAGGGGCTCAATAAAAAAGGTGAAAGAATTAAGAAATAAAATCTGGCAGTTACAAAATTGCCACTGGGATGCAATGCACAATATACAAATATAGTCATCATGCCCTGGCTGGTGGCACAGTGGATAAGGCTCTGGACTGTGAACCCAAAGGTTGCTGATTCAAATCCCAGCCAGGGCACATAACCAGGTTGCAAACCAGGTCTCCAGCCAGGTCTCCAGCCAGGTCTCCAGCCAGGTCCGTAGTTGGAGGCAGGTGAAAGGCAGCCATACATTGATGTCTCTCTCCCTCTCTGTCTTTCTCCCTTCCCCTCTCTCTCTAAAAATAATAAATAAAATCTTTAGAAATGTATATAGTCAATAATACTGTAATACCTGTGTATTGTAAGTTATAAAAACATCTACTATGCTATGCTGTACACCTGAAACTAATATAAACTGAATGCCAATTATAATTGAATTTTTTAAGTTACGATCTTAAAAATACGACATATGTGTTTTTAAGCTTTGTAGAAGGTTTAAACACGTATTAAATTTTTTCCTATATCCTAAAAAATCAATTATTTTTGAAGATAGTATTTAAGCAATAAATGCCAACATGTAAAGCTAAATATATACCTGTGGCCTCAAAAAATTAGTTTTCTTGAGATTTTCAGACAGAAATGCTGGCTGCACAGAAGATTTATAATCCTTAATATAATGCCCATCGATCTGAAAACTTTGTTACATAAAATATCCCTTGGAAATATTTAGTTTTCAGTTTCTCATGTGGCCTTTCTCCCTCTCTGTAAGCTTTATATTTTATTATTATTTTTAATTTTTTTGGTTGAAAACATATCACCCGTTATTATTCCACATTTTCCTTCATAGATCCGTACTCTGATATACCAAGTACTTACTAGATCTAAGGAGGACCCCACATTTTATTCTTGTGTCTAATTTTAGCACTAACCTCTACACACTTTCATATGGTCCCACAAGAGAACAAACATGGTGTTGTTCCTGCCTCATTGTGTTGCTCACGTCCCATAACTCATTCCATTTCCTTCTCTTTGCATTTACTAGAAACTGTCTCCAGCAGGTCTCTTCTGTAATTACGAGGCAGCAAAGTGACCATTTATTTCCAACTTCATGACTATCATCATACTGTTTCCTTAGCTTTCCAGAACTGCACTGTGATTAAGACAACTTTGGAATAGCAATTTCACAAATGTTTTAATAAGCTCTCTGATGTCTCTCCCCTTGGCCATCTAACAGTAGTTGGTAGGTGAAAACTGCAGCTGTATGGAGGCTTTCAATAGAAAAATATGTGACCTCAAATTAAAGAAAGATGTTATGTCAATGATCTATTCTTCTTCTTATTATTACCACTCTATCACCAACCCAAGGGCAAATATGGAGTAAAACAGCTTTGGTGATTGATATACTACTTAGTATTTTATTTTTGGCTACTGAGGAAATGAAAAAAGAAAAAAAAAACACTCACTGTGATGTTTATCCTATATACAGCAAAAAATTGTTATTTAAATCGATAAATTATTTGTGAAACAGTAAGTTTTAATTAAAGATGCAAAATGCATTGTTACAACACAGCACAGAAATTGTCTTTTGTAATTAAATTAATTTGCTTTATAAATCTTAAATGATTTATGCAACACTAATTAAAGAGTAATGAAGTAAAATGTCATCAAAATATCCAATGTGCAATCTTACAAAACTTCCATCTCATAAAATTATAAATTATTTATGTGAAGTACTTACATAGTGCACACACATTAGGATTTAATAAGGAACATTTATATGGGTTTTAAACATTGCTTTTCATTAAAATTGTATTTAAACTCTGAATCAATTTGGGTTTTGGCTGTTATCCATTTTTTTCCCTATAAATATCTCAAATAAAAGAACTTTATTTTTGATCTTCTAGGGAATTAAGTACATCCGCTTATACTTAAGGGGAAGGATGCTGTATTGAACTAGTTGACACAAGATTCAAGAACACTGAAACAAACCTTAAAAGTAAATTAAAAAAAAAAAAAAAGATCAAATGATGGTGGCTAAGGAATAAAATATAAAACATTAATTCCTTTCAATTGTTTCCAGTAGAATTTCTTATTTCATTGCTTTTGGTTATCAAAATATTAATTTTAATTCCCTTACTGCTCAAAATAATCACCCTCCCAGATTTAGAAAACATTGCCATTATTATTGCTTCCAGGATGTTTATAAGCTTTCTTTAAAAACTTGTTAAATTGTATCAATCATTTATTTAAAAAACATGCAAATATAATTAAATGAGGAAAAATAGACACATCTCATTGATTTGCTGTATAATTTAAATGGAATCTTTCTGTTCCATATGTGTATTAATTAACTAAAAAAAAGAGAAAGAATCAGAAATGATTTTTAAAGGGTGTCTAATGGAAAAGATCCAAGGTCCTTCTCAAAACAAGGTTCAGGGATCACGCCTCTTTAGAAAAATATAGTTTCATCATCTATAAGAGTCACACTCACTTTGAAACAAACAAAATATTTTGCAAAATGTTAATATTTGAACTCTAAATTCTTAAAACTTTTCATCCTGAAATACATTTTCATGACATAAAGCCAAACATCTTAGACATTGTTGCACCCTTAGAACGCGGCTTTGTGGCCATGCCACAGAGTCTAAGAATGTGAAGTCGTATTAGTCATAATATATTCTCATCCCTTTATCATACATTAGAAAAATCGCATTGCCAAAAAAATTGAGTTGTTTGAGTTTAGAAGAAGCATCACAACAAAGGTTGTACCTCTGTTTCCAAGTCACTTCCAGTGCCAGGAAATGCATAAGTGGTCATTATGTTACTGGCTTAAAATGACAATGAATATCTATCTATATCTACATTGATATAGATAGATATAGATTTAGATTTAGATATATTTATTGCATTCATTTGCTACATTGCTACTTTATAGATACATGTTACTAATGAGTGGTGACACAGATAAGGTCCTTCCTTGCATGTTTGGTAGATGTCTAGAATTATTTTAAACAACAAGAATGTAAATTAAGATGTAAATTTAAGGAAATACTGAATAACAGAAAATACTTGATGTAGGCTTTTAAACATCTTTGTTTGGTCTCAGAATAAACATGGTAGTGTTCTTATGTTAAATATTTAATAAATGTTTACTGGATCATCAAATAGATTCTGACCCCATTCTACATAATACAAATAATACAAACTAGTTTTCATTTTGACTCCATATTATGTACCCCAACCACCCATATAATCTTAAAACAAGGCTTGTAGCTTCAAAGTCTAGTTTTGTTTAGATTCTAGCTCTTACTCGACAAGAGAACTCTTTGAAATTTAGTTTTATACTTTTTAATATTGAGATAATATTTCCTCTGCAGTTTGAAGTGGAGCGTAAATGAAGTAATGCATTGGAAACATTTGGCTTTTGCCCCAGCAATGGTCTCTATTATCCTAATAATATAATTTCGGGACTAAAAATACTTTTATTACCATCTAATTCAGTCCTTTCGTTTGACAGATGTGGAAACTGCATTCAGAACCTGGTTAAGATTATAAGATTACAAAGCAAATGAATGATTTGCTTCTCTCCTATGAGTGTTTTATGATTTCTTCAGTGTTTACCACTGGTTTGTTCATAGTTCCTAAACCCTTTGAATATTTACCTTTCCACAACACATCTATAGTTACAAAAGCTGTCAAGGCAGTGATTTTGTGTGTGTTAGGAAGTGAGGGAAACCATGGAGTTTGGGGATAGTAAAGGAAAGAGAACTTTATGATTACTAATTCAGAGGATGAAACCATGCAGTTTTAATTAGTCAATCAGGGATTCTGCCCACCTTTCTTCTTCTTGGATATGATTATAGATGGCATTTACTTTTTTGTAATTAGGGCAAGGAAACTATTATATCAGTGAACATGCAAAATGCTAAGAAAATAAAACAACTTTATATTTTCTTTAGGTGGTCCTTGGTTAGTCTTTACATTTTGGAAATTAATTTTAATTTGCCTGCCGATCTTTTAGCTATAAAACTTTGTATTATTTGTGTTAGTGGTTGCTCAAGAAATTACAACATACTTTCTAAACTTTTCACAATTTAATTGGAGTTATTTTGTATCACTTCATGATAAAATGCAGAAAATTATGTATGCTACATTTGTCATTATGAATTAACTATTGAAAACTTACAACACATTACACCTATGCTTTTAAAAAGTCATATGCATTTTAAAACAATTAAAAGTAACATAAAAAGTAAAAACAAATATTCACCCTAAATGTTTGCCATATATTTATTACTTAATTTTTCCCTAAAGTCTTAACTTCCATTTGCTATGATTCTGCTTGATAAAACTTAACTGGTAATATGTAAATCATATTACATATTATACTTTAGTATACTTACTATATAAAACACTAAAGTTCAAATTAATAGGGGTATTCTCCAATTTTACTTTTAAAATTGGTCTATATTATTAGACCAATCAATTAAAAATGATTTAACAAGGAGAATTTCAATAACAATGCCACTTTAAAGTATATTTTCTATATTGTGACTCTTCTTTCATATGTCAATTTAGTAGTTTAAAAATAATAAAAATTACAATATACGGCTTGTGTCCTTTTACTGTATTGAACATACAATGAATATGAAACAATTGTTATGAAAACGGCTATCATGACAACCGTGCCAAATATCATTTGAATTTGATCAGTATTTTTTCAAAACAATATTTCTAAAGATAGCATACATGGTGATGATTTAAAAATAACAGCATTTTGTTTTGTATTTAAGTTTATACTTATATAATGTTTATAACATATTTCCATAATTTAAGCTATTCTTTCATAAAAAAAATAACTACTTATAGAAATGCTTCACATGTGAAACTTCTAAAATGTAATTTTAGTCTTTTTCTTTCAAATGTGTTCTTTATAATGTAGTTTTATTCAAAGTATACAAATGATTATGTACTCCATTTTAAATAAGATAGTTTTGAGGATAATAGATTCTACATCACAAATGTAGTTCATGTTCAAATAAGAAATACACTAATAAACTATTTCAATAGATCCTCTTAAGTACAACAATTAGAATATATGTGAGTTGGTATATATAATATGTATATGTGTGTGTGTACATACACAACTTTTCTGTGCCAAAATTCTAGTCAATGCAAAGTGGGACAACATTGTTAACCCACCTATCAGGTTAGGAAGATTAATGCTATATTATTTAAAGGGTGGGAAACACTGATTAACATTGGATATTACTATTATCTGTCAAGGGAAATTTTAATAACTACCTCTTTGGATGGTTGAGTAGATACACAGGATAATCTTTGGAAAGTGTCATACTTCTTGTCATATAAATTTTATACAAATAGCATCTCTGGTTAGTGTCAGTGGCAAAATCTCTAGGTAGAGGTGATGATGTCTATGAGCCTGGAAAAAGGGCCATGCCAGAAAAACAGGTGTGATGTTTTAGAGGTGATTGTTAGAGAAAAATGTGTGTAGGTTAAATTACTCAATCATGTAAGAAAAGAAGCAGATCTAAGGCAACATTTTGAGAAAAATACCAACATTTTACTGGAAACACAGAACAAGTTCATTTAGTGACAATAACTTGCTACTAGAAAGTGAGTGTAGTGTGTATCCATCTGGCTTGTTACATATAACATGTCTTTGGTTTAGCCCTGAGTATTTTGTTGTGAGATACAGGGATGGACAACCAAAGAGGGTTGTTGGGAAAAGCCAGCTTTTCATTCACTCCCATTTGTGCAGTTATATTTGTCACAAACAGTTGCAGAGCTCTTTGACTTTTAGATCTGTGGAGAAGAGACTGAATACAGGGTACTGCAAAAAGTTTTGCTTGACTTACACATCAATCAAAAAGGTTTTGATGGGATCTGAAAAACACAAGTCAAGACTAAAGCAAAAAGGGTGAACTCAGGGCAACTTTGATAGAAGTAAACTTTTGGAAGGAGAAAGACAATTGGAAGTAGTGGATGAAATGTTGGAGTGTAAAAAGGAGATGCCAGGAATTGTTCTGAATTTATAACAATAATGGCTTAAATTTTTTAAAAGCGAAAAATAGAACCCAGCCATCCCTACGCCAAAGGAAAGAAAAAAAGATTAAATGCAGTGTTCTTAAAAGGAGTACAAGAAAGAATATCAGATAAAGGTATTTCGCTTTCAGACAACTAGTTTCCTCTCTTCCTCTCTATATTAAATCACATATTCCTATCAATAATGTCGTAACTTTTTTCCAGCTATTATCAGTAGGAAATGCCTATATTCAAAATGTCAGGATTAAAAGGTAGAACTTTCTATAACCTTTAATTGTGTAACAGTTTAGGAAGAGTTCAGTGTCTATTTACTTTCAGGAACCGAAAAGGAGGTGTAACTGAGATTTTGCTTCATTTAATCCTTGGTTCCAAGTCGTTAGTTGATTGCCAAGAAAATGAGCTAATTTTTCTTCCTCCTCACTTTGTGCTTTCCTCTCCTATTTTCTGGGAACATTTGAACAGTGGGAACCGTTTTTGCTAAGAATTTTTGGTGCCTATTTTGCCTATGCCCATGAAGCTAACGTTAAGGGAGCAAAAGCCCAGTAGTAATACAAAATGATTTCTAAAAATACCTAGAGGTTATATTTATACTTATGGCAAGTCCTTCCTCCTGGGGAGTATGACAATTTATATAGGTCAGCATGTATTTTTTATTCATTTCATCTGAAGTGTTTGCCATGTACAATGACAGCTGCAAAGCAAAACACAAATCGTTCCTCTGAACACACAGGTAATAGCAACAAAAGTAATTCAGCGGATTTCACTCTATCTTATGAAAATAGTGTCCATTTTAAGCAACACTTATAGAAATTAAATGTTATATAAATTTGGAGAAAATGCTGAAGCTTAAGTTAGGGTAAAAATCATGTGCCCAAAATTTGGATCAGCAGTACTTCAGGTTACAAAAGGATAATTATTTATTTTTCACTTATAATTCCAGTGTATATATTTTAATACTTTTCCCTATAATCTTAAAGATTATTTTCTAATGCACTTTATTCATTATATTTGACTTTTTGCTTAGTGCATGTTGCATTTGTAAATGTGTATGTATAATGTTCTCTACACAGCAGGCAAAAACATACTATAAGATTACTTTTGTTTATTTAGATTTTGAAATTCTGGATTTTATTTTTTTATTCCAAAGTGTTCTAGGATTCAAAGGATATAGGTGATTTTTATTCCTTGAGATGAAAGTTAGCTTTGTGATATTATTTTTATAATTAAATAGATATACATTTTAAAAGGTAAAAATATAATTGAGGTTTTAATAAATATATAAAGTGTTTATTGATGAAAATAATGACGAATGTGTGTACAGTAAAAATTTAGAAAACCATAGTCTTAGATAAGCCTTTTTATAAATATCTACCATGATTAATTTTTTTATTTATGTCAAGTAATGTGATGCAATCTTAAAGTTAAGTAATTGAACCCTGGCTGGTGTGGCTCCATGGACTGGCACCAGCCTGTGAACCCAAGGGTCGCTGGTTCCATTCCCAGTCCGGACCTATAACCAGGTTGCAAGCCAGGTCTCCAGCCAGATCCCCAATTGGAGGCAGGTAAGAGGCAACCATTCATTGATGTTTTTCTCACTTTCTTCCTCCCTCCCTGCCTCTCTCTATAAAAATAATGAATAAAATCTTTTTTAAAAAATAACATAATTTTAAAATAAATAAATAAAGTTAAGTAATTGAGATGTGGACATTGTAGTAGAAACAGTGGTTTTCCAAAATACTAACAACAGTACTTTGGACTTCTTAAAAAAATTAAATTACCTGTTCTATTTATTCCTTTGTCGAACTGGTAATTATTCGCTGACAAATCTTTACTCCTCTATCTAGGTGAATTCTGCTGTAGAGATTGTGCAATAAATGAATGGCTGGTGAAAGTAGGGAACATCTGAATTGCTGCCCCAACAAATTTCCTGGAAATGTTCACATCTGGTAGGTCAGAAGGAGACCACTTCTGTCATTACTCTTAAGAAACTGCAAACCTCAGTTAAGATCAACTGTTGTAAATAACAAATGTAAAACAATGTTAAGTTTCCTTTGTTTTGGCCCATGTATGTTATTTCTTAACTACCTGACATTTCTATATCCTCTATGTTAACTTAAATATAGATCCTCCATTAGTATCTATGACATGTAAAAAATAGAATTAACCCCCTTTGCTCCCACAGATCTATCTGTACAGATGTTAAAAATAAAGATGAAGCAGAAGCATAAAGAGTGCTTATGTGCACACAGGCAGGCTTTAGATATAGAACATTTTGAAATTCTGTATTTACAGAACATAATTTGAACAATAAGAAATTCAGATGCAAAGGCAGTGCTTGTCATGGTAAGGCTTTACTCTTATTTCAATAAAAACATAAAATTTAAAAAAATGGCACTTAATCTTTATCGTAGACCATTACATTTAACTCTTCAAAGGTAGTAGTCAAACCAGCCACTGAAGGGTGGAGAAAAAGACTACAGGACTTCCACAATACAATTCTTTTAAAAACTTCCCTATGTCTCAAACCTGCCTCAGGAAACAGAAAAAACAGCAGCCCAGAGGACAGAAGGGCTGAGGAAAGCAAAGGGCCAGTCCCCTTTTTTCTCCTTTCATTTTTGCCTCTGTTTTGTCATGGGCCCGAAGAGGAAAAGCCAAACAGAAGGCCCAGTGTGGGTTGTGCTTTGGAAATGTTGACGACAAACTTATCAAGTACAAGTTCTTATGAGTTTTCAAAAAAGAAAAGAAAACAGAAAAAACAAAGCAGTATTTTATTATAGTGATCTGAGGGTGATACAAATGCTTAAATTAACATCATTCAGAGTCTTCAGGGGTATATTTAGAATCATGGGCAACACTAAAAAGAATCTTAACCTCTATATAATAGTATAGTACATATTATCTTATACAGGATTTATTTTACCCTCTGATAATTTAATAGTGATATACAGTAAGTGCATATTGAGAATATACAGTACATTTGTATGCAACTATATGTGTGTGTGCATATATATATATGTATAATAAGTATTCAAAACAGACATATTAAAGTTCTGGGGAAAATACTTACAATTAACAAAATTGCTTAAATTTGTTTTAGTTATTGATCCACACATATCCCTGATTATGTTTTTCTTGTCTATCCAGAGAGCTATTACAATCTCAGAAAGAATCAGTTGTATTTGTAAAGCAAAAAATATTTATTTTACTTTTGTAAACACATACTTATGGCAGATTATAAAAACAGTACATCTGTGTTGATAAGTGTGATAAGAAAGTTCTACATTCTAAATAGTTATTTTCTATTCTCCAATATTAAGGGAACAAACTTAACAATAACCTAAATTTATCACATTTATTTCTGTTGAATCATAAGTACCATAGGATAATAATTGGGGCTATTTTCTCTATGAGCTTGAATTTCTTTAGTGAGAATACAAACTGTATATCCTATTTTCTTCAAAGAGTATTTATAGTATACATGCCTTGATAATATATACTTTCTCTAACAAAAAATACTTGATTAAAGAGATTCATAACAGGAATCAGAGCCACATAAAAAGTTGGATTTTTCCTTAGGAGCACTAATCTAGTATTGATATAATAATTTTCATAGCTACCTTCTATGTCCCTTCTGTGGGCCACCCCTAAAGGGAAAAGCATATCCCAACCACAGGTCATATTACACATATGATATAATATCACAGGCTCTATAAAGGCTCCAAATCTAATCCACAAACTATGCCATTGCCAACAATTCTATTAGGATATGCCTTTATGCATTCTTTTTTTTTTTTTAATTTAAATGCATTCATTATTTTAGTGCTACAGTGCACAGGACATACCCACTATTATGCAAAGTGTTTGTACCTTGAATCTATCTTTAAAGAAGTTACTAAATTATTGCCTTTTTTTAGATGGGGAAAATTATTTCTTAGAAATTAAATGTTTTGTCAGGTGACACACCATTAGCAAGTAGATAACTTATAATTTGAAATAGGCTTCTAAATTTAGAGCCTTTTATCCATTATAACACAATGGCCCATTGAATCATAACTTATTAAACTATATTGCTAGTGAGAAAATGTTACTGCCTGTCAAATAAATGCAGCAAAAAATAAATAAAAAACAACTAATGACTAATAGGGTTTCTACTTAAGCAAATGAAAATGATGAAAGAAATGACAGTATATATTTGGAGTTAAGGATTTTGAGCTAATAATACAGAGGGGAGAAAAAAAGGGGATGGATGTAATACAACAACAATAAAATTAAAAAAAAAAAAAAAAAAAAGATCCAATCTCTTTAAGAAAAGGAAACTTCACAAAAGAGTGACTCACTCTAAATCACCCAATGACAAATATATTAGAACTGATAAATACATTAGAACTCGTATCAACTGACCTCTATCAATCTTGGGGTCTTTGAGTAAAGAGAAATAGTTCTTTGTTCTTAGATTTATAGTCACATAGTATTTTACCTTCTCTTTTGGAGCACTCAGAAGAAACTCATCCTGGCTGGTGTGGCTCAGTGGATTGGTGCCAGTCTGTGAACCCAAAGTCACTGGTTCAATTCCCCAGTGAGGGCACCTAACCAGGTTGCAAGCCAGGTCTCCAGCCATGTCCCCAGCTAGAAGCAGGTAAAAGGCAACCATACATTGATGCTTCTCTCCCTTTATTCCTCCCTCCCTGCCCTTCTTTCTGAAAATAATGAATAAAATCTTTTAAAAAACAGGAAAGAAAAAGAAACTGATGGTATGAAAATGCCATAAATATTGCTTTGAATTCAAATACAAATCATAAGGATATTTAATAAAAGTGATTTTATTCCATGGAGAAGAGAATGAGACTCAAGTGAGAAAATATGTACAGAAGAAGAATCAAAGGCCAACTTCTTTTCTCACATAATTTTATGGTAAATTTGGCCTTTTGGTAGACTAAAGCCATATATATTATAGAAATTGGTCACCAAACCTAATGGTCTATAGATGTATTTATATGTACCTTGGATGGTGTCTGTTTCTTCCTTTTTGGAAACTGAGAGTTGAGTTGATCCTCCTTTCCCAATGAAGTCCTTTGTTTATCATTCCTGCACAAAGGAGAGAACTGTAAAACAGGCATGGGACGTGACAAATAATCACATAAGAAATCAAATCCTGCAAGTGTGGGAAATAATTTAAGACACTAATAAGTTTGAACTGCACAAATGCATTAGCTTTAAAGCTCTTATAGAAAAAGGAAACCGTTAGACTATGACTGAGCACCCAATCAATAAAGAACATAGGTCTGTACCAACTTAATTAGTACACAGGTTTCAGATTCAACTTTCACATTATTTGGTTTCACTCAGGAGAACTGAAGAATCTCAGCAGCAGAACCCGTCAGTGTAAGTCCCCTGCCCTGTCATTCAAGTTTTCTCTTCTTTTTCCAGTACCTAGCATGAGGGCCTAATAGTGGCATGGTGGAGCTCATCTGCCACTGGGATCGAATGCCTGCATAGTGTGTGGATCTTCAGTCAACACACGAGCAAGAAACTGACTTCTGTGCTATTACATACAGAAGAGGGAGGTTGTTAGTCACTATTTAGTAACTTCCCAAATGATAATCCAGTTAATGTAACCAAATTTTTAATGGCCTAACAAAAGTCAATGAAAATTAAAATTGACATGAACACATAGTCTCCTCCATAGGGGACTTACTTCTATGGTTGAAGTGAGAGTAAAGTTAAACACTAAATAAAATTTCAGCTGCCCTACCTATTACCAGGTAACAACTCTTCTGTAGGCCAAAGCAGAAAATGACCTGCGCTGGAAACAGGTCACTCTGAATAGAAAAACAAACAACAACAGCAAAAATGAATTCTGAGTTCGATCCTCAATATCCAGCAGGTGCTAATCTTAAACTGTTCATATATCTTCCAATGAAAATTATAATGACTGCCTAGATTAAGAAAGAATCCTAAAAAACCTAAAGTTAATTACTTAAAATTTTACAAAAACATTCCAAAGGAAAAAAAAAAAATAGTTCGCATTATGCTTTTAATAAGAGATATATGGGCAAATACATGTGTGAAATCTTGCATGGTATCATAGAAATTCAGAAAGCACCTTAGCACATCAAATACTTTTAGAAGTTTGGATTTGACACTTGTATAACTTTGCTGAATATGTGGGTTTTTCCTCCCAATTTATGTGTGTGTTAAGTTCTTTGTTCCTAAAACCCTATGTAGTTTCTGGCATATCCAGAACACCTTTCAGGACTAAATTAATATAGAAAACTTCCAGAGCAATGAAATTGTAACCATGGCTAGAGAAAAATGTTGTGAAAAAGAAAATATGTTTCATCAAAAAGATTTGGAGCCAGAAGAGGCAAGTCATGTCATGTCAATCATCAAGCTGTGTACGCATGGCACCCTGGGGTAGGAACTGGACAATTGACCTAACTCCACCAGTAGTGGGGTGATCTCAGTAGTCAATGTTTGGTTCCACCATGGCTTGAATACCAATAGTCTAATTTAAGACACAGCAAATGGGCCCTGGCTGGGTGGCCCAGCTAGTGGTAGTGTTCTCCTGTACACCAAAGAGTTGTGAGTTCAGTGCCTGGTCAGGGCACATACCTTGGTTGCAGGTTGGATCCCCAGCTGAGGTTCTTTCAGGAGGCAACCAATGAATGTTTCTTTCTCACATCAATCTTTCTCTCTCTGTCTCTCTCAAATTAATGATTGTATCCTTTGGTGAGGATTAAAGAAATAAAGGACACTGAAAATGACATACAATCTCTGGTCACTGCAAGATTTTGGATATTTGTTAGTTATTTGTTTTGTCTAATAAATCTCAAGTTGATTCTTTTGTGTTTTATTAAAACTTCCATTTGAAGCACTGAGATCAGTTTGCATTCAAATGGGAAATGGGCATGGAACTTTTCATTTTAATGGTGAACAAGTTAATTTAAGGGGTTCAAGACAATAGCAACATAAAATTTCTGAACAGAAATATAAATATTTAATGGTTAACTATAGTTTAAAAATTAAAATGTATTTGCCAAGAAAGAGAGTAACACAGTATAGTGGGATATCTAACCACATTTACCACTATGTTTAGTTACTGATTATGTTTCCACAAATGTTATTCATTCAGAGAAAAACATTGATATTCAAATGCTAGTGGGTCTTTTTCTGAGTTATTATAGATAATGAAATGCTTTCTCAAAAAGAAAGGAACACAGCTTTAACGAAATACTTGGGGAGGCTCACACAAAAAATAATAATGTGTTCTTTCTGCCACTAATTATTACAACAGCAATTTCATTTCTATTCTAATCTTATAAACATATAGTCATAAAAAATCTGAACAAAAATAGATAACAATAGTAAAACCTGTGAGTGATTTCTCTATTTTTGCACTCTTTATTATCTCCCTTTTATCAAGATAAGCAGTTATTATTTTGCCATCAGGTAATTTAGAAGAAATGTTTTATAAAATTCATTTAACAAAAAAATATATAATAGGACTACAAAACTAGGGTGGTTTGACAAGATTGAACACCAATAATGTTGGAACAGATGGATGTAGCCAACAAATGTCATCATGTTATTTATTGTTTGGGAACAAACACATGCTATTTATCACTTGGGAATAAACAGTGAGATAGCTAATTACCCCTGCAGAATCAGATGTAAACAATCTGCCTCCATTCACCTTCCCAAACATGTATGTTTTTACTCAATGCCATTTTCAAACCAAGACCTCACTCAGGGCTGGGCCACCTGCTATTTCCGGCACTGGTTTATAATGTTTTCAGTCCTTTATAAACCACTTTTCATTCAATAGCCTATGTTATTACCAAATTCCCTAAGATATTTTCTCAAGAATCACTAAGCAGTGATGTAAACAAGTAAATGGCTGGTTCTAGGAATGCTTTACATTAGCAATCTGCCTTGAAGACACTTAGATCATGTACTACCAACTCTCAGGAAGATCCATACCAAGAGAAGAAGCTGAAAGTTCTCAGCTACTATTGGACATGAAAGTGAATTAGCTGAACAAAATGCCAATCAAATGATGCGCACAGAGCTGAGCTGGAGAGGCTAATGAGAAAAGTGAGCGCATCTTTGGCACGCTAACAGACAGCATATTGCCCTGTGGCTTCCAGCTCATACTTTGTACATAAAACCAAATTCTCCAACAATTCCTCAGTGGTGATGCACTGTGAGTGAGCCCAGTGGCAATGGAGCCACACTGGTTACAATCCAGCTTTATGGGACTAGTCTGCATGACAGGGTGAGTGACAGGACGCCAAACCACATACTGACCGATGAGTTGAAGCAGGCTGGTCACAAACAAGTCAGGCAGAGCAAACATCACAGAACCCCATTATTTGGCAGGTTGAAGCACTGTGAAACATTGCTGATGGCTGAGAAGTGACA
The DNA here is from genome assembly GCA_004026585.1 of Noctilio leporinus. Classification (NCBI taxonomy): domain Eukaryota; kingdom Metazoa; phylum Chordata; class Mammalia; order Chiroptera; family Noctilionidae; genus Noctilio; species Noctilio leporinus. Next base: position 46,202 of record PVIW01000780.1, on the reverse strand, counting down.
GCAGGGAAAGAAAAAAAATGCTATATAGCAGCATGTAAACCACTGAAGAGGGAATGCTCACTTCCTACAAAAAATATCATGTAGTCCTTGGGGCAGAGATAACCCCTGCACCATGACAAGTCCTGCAAGCAGTGGTCATAGCTGTGACAAGAGTCCATAAACGCTCCACGAATTGCACTGCAAGTAAGAAATTTATGTTTTTTACCAGGCACATAGGAAAATGTGGACACAGAATCTTTTGAGAAATAGCCCTCTAAAAATGTTTTCATATTTTGCTGAGTCACACAGCTTAGTAATGAATTACAGAGCAATCACTTAAATTCTACATTATACTTTGTTTAGTATTGGATATAATCGCTAATTGTAATTATGCACAATTACTGAGATTTAAGATCAGCAGTTGTTGAAATATGTAAATGAAATGTATTCGTCTTCTCTCCAGTTATACTGCTATGAGATGTGCCACAAACAACTGTAAAATTGTCAAGGGTAAAATGAGAAAGAGAATAAACCTTTACATCAGTGTGCTGACATCACTCTTCTCTTTTCACTTCACTGAAACCTACACACAGATGCAGACACAACACATCTCTGTCACTGAGAAAAATTTTAACAACCTCTCATATAGGACTTTTGTAGGTGATCTGTGTCCAGGAGTTTCTCCTCCAGGACTTCTGCAATGACCTGGGAGTCGCCTGTAATCCACTGACATGTTTAGGAAGCAAACATGATTAAGGCTGACCAAATAACAGGGGCTGGGGCAGAGGTAAAATGATGATTTTAGGAAAAATCAAAGAGTTGGTGTTTAAACCAATGGTTAACTGGTTAAGCCAGGCAGAGATGCATGAAATGTAAAATGTCATTTTAAATCTACAGTACAATACTAATAGCCTATTCCTTCCCTCCCCTAGTTGCTTAGCTACCAACTAAGAATACAGCCCAGTTGCCATTATATTTGATTGAATTCTAAAGGATATATGATAATTATAAGATAATCTTATGTATACATGGAAATATTTTTCAAGAATCTGAAATCATTGTGAAAAACCATATTATAACAAGTTTGTAAAGCAACTTAAATACTTTACATAAAGTACCTCAAAGACTTTCCATATCAATGTGCATTAAGTGTCTCTAAGGATTAAATATGGGAGGTAACAACCTGATATGTCCAAAACATATTTGATTAAAAAACTCACATGTGGTGTTTCTTTTTACACACTAAGATTTCAGCGAATAAGCTTCAATCAATCATTTCCTACTTTATAACTTGAAAGTCTCACTTATCTAAACATACTTGTCTCTGTCTAGGCTGCAGACTATTTTGAGGATGAGTGGGATATTGTTCATCTCTGCATTGTGGGGACAGATAAAGTTCTTTCTCATAGTGGGACCTCAATACATTTTTATTGACTTAATAAACATATAATGATGATTAAGCTACATTAATTTTAAAGTTATTAACAATTTTCATAGAATAAATGTGATGCTAATTTTGCCATCTCTCGATGTGGGAATAATTTGATATATCTTGTAAACCGCAACAGAGAGACAGCTGGGAAAAAGCTGTCTGCCATACATATCTCCAAACTCTTTTTGATTCTTGTGTTATATTCTCTACACACCACTTAGAAAAAATTGTCTAGATTCACTATCTCTACATGTGAAAACACACATGCTCTCCTGGTTAAAGTTTCTAAATAAATTATAGAACATCCGATGTGGAGGACACCCTTTGGGGGAACTCAAATGAGATGAGATATATACTTACACTGTAATCTCCTCCCCTTCAGGGTGGGCAGCACCTCTACCTGTTTCTACCCAAATTAACATGGTAAAGGTGATGGGAAATCTTTTCAGTAATTCTGTTAGGCTATGTGATAAAGATGTAATTAAGGTCTCAAATCAGTTAACATTAAGTGCATCAAAAGAAAGACTAATCTAATGAGGCCTGACCAAATCAAGTGAGCCCTTTCAAAAAGGTTCTAGGCCATGGCTGGTGTGGTTCAGTGGATAAGGTGCCAGCCTGTGAATCCAAAGGTCACTGGTTCAATTCCCCAGCCAGGGCACGTACCGAGGTTGCCAGCCAGGTCTCCAGCCAGGTCCGTAGTTGGAGGCAGGTGAAAGGCAACCATACGTTGATGTCTCTCTCCATCTCTGCCTCTCTTCCTTCCTCTCTCTCTTGAAATGATGAAATAAAATCTTTAAAAAAAATAAAATGAAACTAGTTCTAAGCCCTGGCTGGTATGGTTCAGTGGGTTGGCACCAGCCTGCAAACCCAAGGGTGGCTGGTTCGATTCCCAGACAGGAAAAACAACCAGGTTACAAGCCAGGTCTCCAGCCAGGTCTGTAACTGGAGGAAGATGAAAGGCAACCATACATTGATGCTTCTGTGCCTTTCTTCTCCCTGCCTTCCCTTCTCTCTAAAATAATAAATAAAATCTTTAAAAAAAAGTTTCTAGGTCTTTCCTGAAGTCAGTAACTCAAAGCAACAGAGGCTCTTTATCTACATTCTTGGCTTTGAAAGAGTAGGAGATCATGAATTACAACTGAAAAAGAAATAATTTTGTCAACAACTTGAAGCTGTTGAGCTACCAGCTAAGAACAGCCCAGCTGACATCTTCATCGCAATCTTATGGGGCTCCAGGCAAAGCACCTGCCCATGGGTCAGAAGTACCTTGATGTGTGACCCACAGAAATTGAAGTATAATAATGGGTATTTTTAAATGCCAGGTATGTGATAATTTACTGTGCAACATAAAATGTGATATACACATTGAAATTTGATTCAGAAAAGATAAAATATATTCTTTACTATAAGTATGCTCTACATAATAGTTGATTGATATCTATACTAAAATAAGTGTTTGTTTCTTATCTACAATTTTAATTCACTGGGTGTGCTGAATCTATTTCCATACTAATTTATTTTTAAATCTGGCAACCCTTCTCCTGGGAAATTCTTCTCATAAGCTTTACCTATTCCCTAAACCTCTCACTGATTCACTAGTATTTTCATATAAAATGTCAGTTTGAAAAGAGTGCTAAATCTCACAAAAATTATTCTGGGGAAAAAAATTGGGCCAGAGAATGAAGATTAAGTTTAAGCAGAATGATGCTTAAATTTGAAGAGTGTGGAGATCCTGTTTTGCTTAATTATTTGAATTGTAGTGACACTCACACATACGAATACTTCAAAATATACTCTCACCCTTTAAACAATCAGACACACATTAGTGTGCACATGTGCACAAAACCAGTAAAACATTTCTGAAACCACACACTATTCAATAGCTTAATTTGTTTTAAGAGGGTTTCAGATCATTATAGATTTCAAGTCTAGAGGGAAACATAGATTGACACAGTTCTCCTCTTTGCACAACCACAAGAAAAAATAACAACTAACCTCAAAACACCCAGAACTACCAGAAAATTGAACTGTATTGAATTCCAAGAACTAATAATTTAAAAAAGCCACAGTCATCCAGATGAGTAGGAGGGGCAGAGATGTAGAATTGGGACAGAGAAGCAAAATGGCAAATGTGGTGCTGAGAGGCAGTGGAGATGGCAGAACAGCCAGTTCACCAGTCCCATATTCTCATGTGATAGGTAAAAACTAGGAGGGATACCTTGTAAGTGAATGATCCCAGCCCCAGGCCAGCACTCCAGTGCCGGGAAGATAAATCCCCATAACTTCCGGCTATAATAATCACTGAGGTTTGGGGTGGCAGCAGAAACTGTCAGTTTCTCAGGAGAGTCAGTTTAAAGGACTGGCATAGACTTCTGATGTATACAAACCCACCTACTCTGGCATTCACCACCAAGGCAACAGCTAGAAAGGTGTCAGTCACATAGGTGAAGTGGGAGAAAGGACTAGAAATGGGGCAGGTGTCCAGAAATCCTCCAGAAGTCACACAGTGGCATTTTTCCCTCCCCGAGCCCTCTCCAACATAGAATAGCAGAGGTGAAGCAGTTTGCTCATACCTGGTGCATACTTAAGTCTCTACCCCATACAACTTAACAGGTGCACTAAGACAGGAAGTTAAAACTGCTCTACCTATTATACAGAAACAAACAAGCCTGACAGGTTGAAGAGATAAAAGAAAAATCAGAATTTAAAACAATAAGAATATATATGAAGACTCTGGGACATCTCCAAAGTGCAACATCTGAATCATACAAATACTGGAAATAGAAGAGGAACAGCAAGACATTGAAAACTTATTTGAAAAAAATAATGAAAGAAAACTTCCCTAATGGCAAATAAACTTAACATATAAGTCCAGGAAGCATGGATAATTCCAATCAAGTTGGACACAAAGGGGACCACACCATGACATATCATAATTAAAAAGCCAAAGTTTAAAAAGAGAGAATCTTAAAAGCACCAACAGAAAAGCAGAGAGTTACCCTCAAAGGAGTTCCCATATGACTATCGTCAAATTTCTCGAAGAAACTTTGCAGGCAAGAACAGTCTAGCATGAAGTATTCAAAGTGATGAAAAGCAAGGACCTACAACTAACATTACTGTATTCAGCAAAGCTATCATTTAGAATGGAAGGGCTGATAAAGTGCTTTCCAGACAAGGTAAAGCTAAAGGAGTTCATCATCACCACACCATTATTATATGAAATGTTAAAGGGATTTATTTAAGAAAAAAGAAGAAAATCAAAACCATGAACATTAAAATAACAACAAACTCACAACTATTAACCAAATGCAGAGATAGATAAAGAGAGAAGAAAGAATAAAAGAGCCCTGGTTGGTGGCACAGTGGATAACGCACTGGCCTGCAAATCCAAAGGTCACTGATTCGATTCCCCAGCCAGGGCACATACCCAGGTTGCAAGCAAGGTCTCCAGCCAGGTTTTAGCTGGAGGCAGGTGAAAGGCAACCATACATTGATGCCTCTTTCCCTCTCTGCCTCTCTCCCTTCCCCACTCTCTAAAAATAATAAATAAAATCTTAAAAAGAAAGACAGAAAGAAAACTAAGCAAACAACCAGAAAAAGAACAGAATCATAGATATGGAGAGCATTTGGAGTATCAGCTGGGAAGAGAAAGAGGATATTTGGATAAAAGGTGCAGGAATTAAGAAGCATAACTGGTAGGTACAAAAAAGATAGGGAGATGTTAAGAATAGCATAGGAAGTGGAGTTGCCAAAGAACTTATATGCATGACCCATGGACATAAACTAAAGGGGCGTGTTGCTGGAGGGGAAGGGGGTACTCGGCAGAGGTGGGCAAAAGGGAAACATTGGGACCACCAAATAGCATAATCAATAAAACATACTTAAAAAATAAAAGCACTCATTATGCATGCCAAAAAAGGAAGGTTTTATTGAATTTCACTTTTAATAAAAACCAGAGCAAAGACATATTTTTAAAGTTATTTGAGTTCAATAAATAAATTTATTATGTGTTTCCAGGTTCCTCTTCATATCACAAAAATCCAGGTAAACTAATTGTAAAGTAACAATGACAGATTTTTGGATTATAATCATACTGTAAACATGGCATATGTTCTTCAGCTCTTCACAAGTTGGAAGAATTTTTCTATTACAAGGCCATTAAAATATAGATAGCCTTTAAATGAAAAACAATCAGATTTTGATGTAAATGGGATTCTGGTTTCAATATCTATTTGACCCTCTTTATTGACCTTCAATATCTCTTTGCCCCTGGGTAAGAGCCAACAGTTCTGAGGTCTCAAATTTTTCATCTGAGGACTAAGCAATGTGATATGTACCTATAAACATTGAAGTGATGCTTCTGGATAATTATAATTTAATGACAAGTGCTCTAAATATATTAATTTAGTTAATTGCCACATCAATCACATTTTATAAATGAAGAAATTGAGGCTCCAGGATATTAACTTGTCCAAAATCATACAGTAAACGGGTTTGTACTATATTTAAAACTCACAATTGCTCTTCAATCTCATGTTCTACAGCTTTTTCTAAGTAAAGCTCACTTTTATTGTATTCACTTCAAGAGTGTACATTGACTCTTTTTCACTATTAAGAAAATAACTTTTACTATTAGAAAGAAAAGGAATCAAGGCAAAAAAGGATGGTATCCATGAAAACCACTTATAATCTCGTACCCTCTGTCAATGTTTTCATTTGGATAATCCTTATTTTCCCAAAGATGTTATAAGGCAAAGAGGGACAATATTGTAATCTATATATCAGAAGAAACTGAAACTTGTAAAGATTATACAGCTTGTGATTTCAGCTGGTACTTGAACCTAGGGCTTTATATAAATTATTTTTTTCTGCTGTATTTCATTTCAATTACATGTTTAAAACATCTCAATTGGGAGACCCTATTCATTTTAGGGTCCTTTTCTTTGTATGAGACAAATGGATAAAAAGAAGGAAAAGACAAAGATTACACACACACACACACACACACACACACACACACACACACACACACATTATGGTCCATGAAGATTTACTGACAAATGGGAGGAATTCTTACAATGAGTAGAAAGGCCTGGTTTCACTCCTCTGCATTCTTACCCCAAATAACACAGCCACTATCATTTTTCTTCTCTGCTTTCAAGTGTTGAGAGGGGAAGGAACTTCAAGAAAGAAAAAGCAGGTTATCTTCTCTACTTCACCAGGGAATGGGTTCTGAGCTTGGGTTTTGTTCGTTCCTTCTTCTTTGTAGCATGACTAAAAGATCTTAGATATCTAGCTGTCACAGAGGAAGTGGAAAAGGAGCCAGAAAAGGACTTTTATTCTAGGAGCACTGAGCCATTTTTTTCAATATGAAGGTCTGATAAATGTCAAATAAGCAGTATCGTTTATTTTTCAGACATGTGAGAGTAAATCATTATACATATTCCCAGCCATATGGATTCTCATTCATGTGCCACTCCAAGTGATTTCAAATAATGTGGTAAAATTAGTTCATCCTTGCAGACAGACTATTTATTTTCAAGATCAGACTGGAGTTCACATTAGTTTAGAGGATTAGATCACCTCTTCTTTAATAAGGGTTTATTGAAAAGCTCTAATCTATTTGGGTATCTCACTCTTTGATGTGTAAATTGTTCCTCAGTTACTAAGATTGCAAAGAGACTTGCTTCACCAAATGTAGTCTTTCCATTCATAGGCAGTAATGAATGCACATGGACTCTCTTGTAAATGTCATTGTCACCCGGATGTTCACATGAGATAGGCAAAAGTAGTTCACAGTAAGTGAAACTGCTTCAGCCAATAATTAACTATAATGCCATGTCCAGGTTACTTTGAAAAGTTGGTTTTTACACTTCGAGATTTTGTTTATTTGTATTATACCGCTTAGTCACAAAAAAAGGTTGTATAGACTGCAAATATTATACAATTAATTTAAGTAGAAAAAAATAAAACTTCCGCCAAAATCATCTCTGTGATTAATAACATAGAAATTTTATCCTGTAAATTTGAGTTAATTCTATACACAAGGTTAGCAGATATGTCTTAATTTTGGACCTCCCCATAATAATATAGAAAAATATTTTAAACTATTAACAAATATGAATATAAGCATAGGAACATATTTTTTATTAGATGGCTTTGCATTCCAATATTCAGGTTTTCAATGTTACTAATGATCATTAGTTTCTTGAGAGAGAAACTAATTTGGGTGATGTGAAATTCACTGGCTTTTAGTTCACATGAATGTCAATGACTTTATTTTATTGTTAATATTCATCTCATTTGAGTTTTAAGTTCTATTTTCTTTAGTTCTTAAAACTTCCTTTCAACTATAAATATGATTTAATTACCTCCTGACAAAGAGTTATAATAAATATTGCACTCCCTTAGGGGAATGCATTTCCATTTTTAAATAGTATTTATATTTTTCATACGATACTATATAATGAGAGTTTTTTGTTAATATCATTGCCAGAATAAGCTACTCCCAATGATCAAGTTATTCTATCTTAGATACAGAATTTAAATTTTTCAGGATGATTAATATTTTGCAAGTGTAAGTCAGTCATCTCCTGATCAATAGCCATGAATATTTCTCTTTTAATTAATATTGTGAAGCTTTGTTATAGTTAGCTTAATTCTTATTTCTAACTTTATTTAAAATGTAAACATTTACCAAAATTTAAATTAGACATATTTCAGATCTTGTACATCCTTGTGAAATGAGCAAGTGACCCTAAATCTAAGAAAAGCTTTCCATTTCTTTTTCCTTATCCCCCCTTTAAAAAATGGTTACATAGCACTTGCTACCAGCCAGCCACTTTAGAAATATTAATACTTTTAACTCTCTAAGTAACTACCATTAATAACCTATTTTTCAATTGAGGAAATCACATCACAGAAAAATGAGATAATTTGCCCTCAAGAGATGCATTTACAACTTGACAGCCCAAAGGAACATTAATGGGACCGAGAGATTAGATAATTATCTCCTTTAAATTTCTTCCTAGGGGCATTTCTGAAATTTCATTCTAGATCTATTATTAAGAAGAGGCTTTCGACATGCACCTGTGTGCACACATTGCTACACACACTTTTGAATGGATCATTTAGTCATTTTGAAAAAAATGCTGTTTACAGTATGTCCCCTATTATTTGATACACGACCCAGTTCTTTCACAGAGCAGCCATCCTGCCTAATGAGATGCTGGTATCAACCTCCATGGACATTAACTGAGGCAGCACCACTCTGCAGAGTCCAATGTCCTGGTATCAAATAAGTCTTGGTGTCACCCTGCTTGCCCATTGCCCCTGCCAGGTCAGGTTGTATCTAGACACACAGGTAGCTAGCAAACTTTCACTAGAGAGGAGGAAACACCGTTTTTCCTTGTCTGTAAAAGGACCTTGCTAGCACTCTTCTACAGGAAATTAAGCTGATATTATTCATTCTTTCAGCGGTTTTCAAGAACTGTACCACTGGATTTCCATTGTCTGTCCAAATAAACAGAATTGAGAAAGATGACTTTCTGAAATTTAATTTGCTCTTCAATCAGCGGAGATACAGAAATGTCAGAAGAGGTCATTTAAGCATTTAAAAACAACTGTGTATCTGGAACATATCTGCAAAACACAGTCCCACAGCATTAGAGTTAAGAGGGTAATTGGACAATAAGGCACCGAAATGAATGTCATGGCTGACATTCTACAATCAGGCCACCTTTCTTCATCATGTTTTGAGATTGTGCCAAAAGCCCTCTTAATTTATGCTGCACATATTCTATTATGAGTCAAATGTTGTTCACTAAGCAAGAGTAAATGAAGTTTCACATTTCTGTTCTTTCATAGAGATGAGTTTGCTTCAGAATTGATCACCTGATATTCACATATAACAGATAACTTGGCAGCACTGTCAGAATTTGTAATAAAATCATCACGCCCATTAAAACAACAATAATGCAGAATTGTATATATTGTAACTCACTAGCCTGAAGGTGGGTAGTGCACTGCATTTTATTACTTTTGGCATTCCTTAAAAGTCATTTTATCTAATAAGAACATCTGCCAATTCCTTACTATGCATTTACTACTATTCTAAGTGGTGAAAAAAAAAAAAACAAGAAAAAAAAAACTACTTAAAATGCCATTTCCTTTCTGCTGTGCACAGCTTGTTTCATTAAAGCTAGGGAATTTCAGAGCTTTGACCTATTTCCGAAAATTATTCTCTATTCTAAGCTCTTTGACTGTATCCTTCTTTAGATTTGAATCAAACTAATTCTGTGTAGAGTTTAGTGATCTTTACATTAACAGAATAATCTTTGATGCAATGAAATACAGCTTCATTGATTAAGTTACCAATTATATTTAGACCTTTGGCCTAATAATGACCTTGAGATCAAAGAAGGCAATCAAGGCAACAGAAACTTCTCTTAATCATAGCATACATTCCTCTCTGTGAATTGGAAATTGTACAATGGGTTAATTGGTGGTATATTGACTTACTCCCAGAACTTCGGAGTAAAAGCATGTTAAAATATTTTACAAACATTGTGTAAATATTTCACCATTAAAAGCACAGAAATTTTTTATAAGTACAAAATGCACATTGTATAACATGTATTTAATGTAAAGTCAGTAAAACAACCACATATCCAAGTTATTAGGAGATAGGAATGAATTTAATGTGCTGTTTTAATTTTCATTAGGTTTTTATCTTCTTTTACCTCTTTAGCAATTCATGCCCTATTGGATGAGAACTTTAAATATGTATTATACAAATCCTACTTTTTAAAAAGTCATCATTATTTAGAATCAATTTTGCATTATTTTCCAAAGGTTGGGAGCAAACCTTGTTTTTCCTCATACTGTTCTTCCTGTTTGTCAACTCCAGACAAGAGGACAAAATTAGAGTTTATAACCAAGCAACAGATTACCAAGTCAAAAACAATTTTCTGATGTTCCACTATAAGAACAGCCAAACTAAGTCAAAATGTAATAATCAGTTGAAATGGAGGGATCATTTTCAGCATGAAGATATTAACACCAATGTAATGTATATTTTTAAATATTAGATTTTGGTATGGTAATAAAACCTTTTCTATACCATAAGAAATACTGTATCCAATGCTTTAGGAAACTGCCCGTTTCATTGATGGCGATTACTACTGAAAAAATATTTCATTTGTTCAAGTAACTATGTCAGTAAGCAGCAAGCAATGAAGGCCGCCAAGGATTTTAGGCTAAGATCCAATATGCATTAACTGGAATTTTGAGAAACTCTTGGAAACTAGGTCATTCTCATGTTATATATATTGGCAACTGTTTCCCACAGAGGATTCTAGAATAAGATTGTTCCCATGAGTTGCTTTTAAAAATGTTTCCCACATGCAAGGTTTACACAACTTATCAAACAACGATCACAAAAAATTGAAAACAAATACAAATAACTTCATTCTGAAAGGTACTTTGATAATCTGTGCAAGGGAATGATATTAATTTTCTTATATGGCAATTTCTAATAATGCAACTCATATACAAATTTTAGAAATATGCATAATTAGAATCTGGAATCAGATTGTTTTAATAATTTATTTTTTACTAAAGAGTTTGTTCAAGTAACCACAATCATATAGCTTTCAATATATTGACTGTGTAGCTCTTTAGGAACTTCCTTTGCTTATTTAGTTTCACCACAATTATCAATTTAAAATGTTTCATAGGCAAATAAAATTAATACATTTATATGTGAAGTGACAGACATGAATTATTTGATGCCTTATGTATTTTATCAATTTTCACCCAGAAAAAAGCCTATTGCTTAACCTCATCTGATCAATAGAATTCTGTGTCCATGTAGACACAGCCAATTAGCCAACTAAACAATTTTACATGTATTTCTCTTAAAAGTAGTCATTTTTATTGTTATTGTTTTTATCCTAGGGGAACCTCTAAGCCTGTCTTTGAAAAGGAAAAATCTATAAAGATTTCAGTATGACTAGAAATCATGAATGCCTCCAATATTCATAGAAATGTGTCAATATTAAAAATATACCACCCAATTTTTAAAGAATGTTTGCTTTTTTTGAGCCGTTATTTTATGATAACAGAGAAAGTAATAAAAAAGTTGACAAAATATCAAACAAAAACTCAAATTATGAATATAGTGATGCTGATCTATTTTTTTGTTGTTGGAAGTTCAACTTTAGTTTTTGAAAATATTACATGGTGCTTAATAATTTTGTTAAATGTTCTCCTTTAAAACACATGATTATAATCAATAATATATTAAGCTTCAAGATTATATAGGATTTTTTTTTTTCATCTTATTTATTATTTTCAGAGAGAGGGGTAGGGAGAGAGGCATAGAAGGAGAGAGACATCAATGTATGGTTACCTTTCACCTGCCTCCAGTCATGGACCTGACTGGAGACCTGGCTTGCAACCTGGGTATCTGCCCTCGCTGGAGAATCAAACCAGTGATCTTTGGGTTCATAGGCCGGCACCTTATCCACTGTGCCATCAGCCAGGGTGCTACATTGGACATTTTTCACATAAGTAAGTGGCTAAATAAAATATTTTCTTATGCCCGAAATAAACCTTTTATCAAATGACATACAAAAAATAATACAGAGAAAGAAGCATCATTCTTTTTTTCCACAAGCATTTGCTTTTGCTTTCTTTATTTTGTTGTTGATAAAGAGAGCAAATCATGGTCAAAATATATCATCTGATAAGAACATAAATTTAAGTTTTTGATATAAAGACAGTTTTCTTATCAGCATAATGAACTTTAACAAGTTTCCTCTATTTCTATTTCCCTACAACACCTAATTTATATCTTATTTCTCCACTGTTTTACGATTATATTCCTAGCATAGATTGCCTGAATCAGTACACAAAGTATGGCTATGATGAATAAGAATGAAAGAGTTTGGAACTCCAAGTCTAATTAAAATTAAAAACCATATATTATTTTCCTTCTTTAAGTGGTTTATTTGCATGTGAGTTAAAGTATGTATTATTTTTATTATATTATTCTACAGGAAAAAAATTTATTTAAGTAGTCATTGAACAGCATTTCTCAGGGAAGGGAGATGATAAATAATTGTTGGCAATGAATGTTTATAAAATGTCATTATTATAAAGACACCCAAATTTCATTGTTATGAGCAGAATTCTAGGGTGGATCCCCAGATCCCATCCCTTTGATCTTTTCTCCTCAAGTGTGAGCAGACCCACCACCTGAATATAACCAGATGCCACTTTCATGTTGTAGTACAAATCAGAGGTGAAGAAATTTTGTTGATATTATTCCCCTAACCAATTGTCTTTGATTGATAGAAAGAAGATTAGACTGAATAGATCCAATCTAACCAAGTGAGCAGTTAAAAAAAGTTAGAGAGGTTTCAAATGAGAGGAATACTCCTGTTGGAAGTATTCCTGTTGGAAGAAACAATTCATACTCGAATTCATTTATTCCATGCTTCCAATCGAATTCATTTATTCCATGCTTCCAAACAAGGCCAGTATTTACCTAGCATGCTTTGTTGCCCTAACACCTGAGGATAAAATCATGGAACATTGTGTGTGTGTGTGTGTGTGTGTGTGTGTGTGTGTGTGTGTGTAAGAGAGAGAGAGAGAGAGAGAGAGAGAGAGAGAGAGAGAGAGAGAGAGAAAGAGAGAGAGAGAGAGAGAAAGTTGCTCCCCTTTAATTCCATTCATATAGCAGGTTCTCCCAAGCAACACCCTCAAACTCTCCTCGTTCTAGAAATGAAAAGGTTAATGACTGGCCTGTGATGATCCTGCCAACAATGAATTCCGCCAAAAATGCCCTCTGCCAAAAATGCCCTCGATATTTGTTGGCAACACTGACTGTTATTACCTCTGCTTATGCTTATTTTGTAGTTCAAAACCAAGGTACTGAGAGATGAAGCTACTTGCCCGAGGATAACCGGAATTTAGACCCCAGCCAGTTTGACTCAGATGCAAACTCTGTGGACAACACTGTGTAATTCTAGGTATCATAATAAGTGAGAAAGGAAGGTGTTACATTTACAGCCCTATTTTGATAAAATTCTAGGGAACTTCAATGGAATGGTCTACACCCATTATATATTATAATACATGATATCTATTACATTCTACACGTAGGCATGTACATGTATTCATATGATATAATATATTAACTTTATATTGTATTTAAACTAAGAGCTTTCCTTGAGCCATATACGCATGTGTTATAGGTATAGATGTATTGAAATGATGAAAAGTACCTAGTTATGTATTGCCAATAAACAAGAACTCTGAAAACAATTCATTGCATTTTCACAGGCGTGTTGAGGCCCGTGTCAGCAGCCATGGTGTTGAGATTCTGTTTTCCAGCACACAACTACAGAGGGGTTGAGTCACTGGCCAGCTGTCTCAGTGCTGCACACGTGTGTGTTCTGGGCTTGAGATTCTTTGTGTAGCTGTAGGTTAGAGATCATTGAGCTAATACAAACAGGACAACAGAAGAGGTGACCTTTTCGGTCTCCGACAATTTGTATCATTTGCTGGCAATCAGGAAAAATAGGTACAATAGCATCAGCTGCTTGAGAGGCCAGGCAACAGACATCTCTGGAGATTCTGTGCCAAGAAAAAGCATGGTAATAGGTACGAAGAGGAGTAAAAACAAAATGTCCTATAAAAGCTCTTACCTGTATAATCAAACGTAAAAAGGACTCTTCAAATATGTAGGCGTAGGGCGTTATATAAGGTAATATATTTACATGAGGCTCAGCCAAAAGTAAGGAACTAGGAAATAAAATATTGGACAAAGGATTCTGCTCCCTCATTTCAAAACTTGGGTAAATAACCCTAATAGGTTTTTATTCCTATGCCAGGAAAAATAAGAGCATGAATGGATTAGCTGGTCAGTATCACCTTGTACAGAATAAGGTGACTTTCTCTTCACAAAATCAAAACCTGTTCTAAATAGATGTTTTCATGATGGAACACATACTTCTGATAATAAAAAATTGTAAAGGTTTTATTTATTATTTTTAGAGAGAGGGGAAGGGAGAGAGGCAGAGAGGGAGAGAAACATCAATGTATGGTTGCCTTTCACCTGCCTCCAGCTACAGACCTGGTTGGACATCTGGTTTGCAACCTGGTTATGTGCCCCAGCTGGGAATCGAACGAGCAACCTTTGGGTTCACAGGCCAGCACCTTATCCACTGTGCCACCAGCCAGGGCTGAGAATAAAATTGATAAGCTTAATCCATTTTAATAAAATGATGCTTTAACTAAAGTTCTCTTTAACATACTGAGGTTGTTGTCATCTCACAGAGTGATCTTGTATTAAGGTCAAAGAAATTTTAATGTCATATCCAGCACAGAAATTATAAAGCCACCCTTAATATCAGAAACCTCCCCTCCTGTTTCTAATGATCAAGTCACTAATTGCATTTACTTTTGTAATTACATTATACAAGCTTAAAAGTAAATATTACATGGAGAATTATTTTATTTTTAGAAATAGAGCTGATTTCTATTGTTATATTTTATGAAATAATCACTCAGATGAGGGATGTATATATTTCATTTCAGCCACTTGTCATGAATGAAACCCCTTTCTGAATTATTTAACAATTTTTCTACAGCACATCATTTCATTGTCATCTAAGTTGTCTGAAGTAAAAGATCTGCTTAAATCCATCTGTGATGCTGTCACTGGAGACATGATCCCAGGTTACAGGTGCCTATCTTAATAACTGGAATAACCTATTGTGTCTCTGTGAATACTACTTACCAGGATGATTTATAAACTGATCTTTATGAGTTTTGTTTTCCAGAACACCTAACATAACCATGAAGGCATACCCACACAAGTTCCTAATCTTATGTCCAATATCTTTAACTCTGATGTACTTACTTTATTCAGTGAGGCCTACCAGTCTCCAAAACTAGCATTGGATAAAGTTAATTTCTGCCCTCCATAAACAATACTGTATGTTTCAAAATACAGCAATGAAATGGGTGCCCCTTTGTATGTTAACAGTAAGCTCACCTAAGAAGGGTTGTAACTGAATCTTGGCTAAACTCTAAATTGCCAAAAGACTTTTATTTTGTAAATCTTACCCATACTAGTGACAGGGAGATGCATCATTTAAGTAAAGAATAGGGATCGGTGTCTGTGTGTGTTTGTACACATACAGGGTAGGAAAAATGTAGGTTTACAGTCATTTGTATGGAAAATAATACAATAATAAATAATATGATAATAAACTCTATGTTTTGTGCACTAATAACTGTAAGTCTATTTTTGTCCCACCCTGTGTACATACATGTGTGGATATATATATAGATATATAG
Source organism: Noctilio leporinus (assembly GCA_004026585.1). NCBI lineage: Eukaryota > Metazoa > Chordata > Mammalia > Chiroptera > Noctilionidae > Noctilio > Noctilio leporinus. Next base: position 30,421 of record PVIW01000780.1, on the reverse strand, counting down.
ATAGATATACATCACATAATTTCTCATTATTAATCACATTACATAATAACATTATTTAATTTCACTCTTTCCATACAGCCATTAAGTTATGAGGAAGGCCATAGAAAAGTGATTAAGGTCAACAGGCTACAATGAGTATTGTCTTCCAAACTATAACACTGCTTTATAACTGTGTGGCCTGAGACAAGTTGCTTAAATACCCTAGCCTTACTTCACACACCTCTGAATTAGAGCTCAAAAAGATGCCAATACAGTAGGATGGAATACAAGAGTTTAAGAACTTGACACAATGTTGTTTAGTGGGATGACTCTTAATACCAGAAAACAGAAAAACATTTCGTAAACCACTCTTTTAAGCAAGCGGATATAATATTTTTATTTGAAATATCCTATTAAAAATAGAATTGGAACTTTATGCAGGAAAAAACAGAATAAAATAGAAAATTATATTAAATTTAAAATTCTGAAAAACAGTATACATGTATACATACACATATATATGTATATGATACATAAACCAAATATAAATATCCCCATCATATATAAATATGTTTATAAATATGCTTGTTAAATATGCATGTAAATGTGTTTATAATATTCCACTTTTTTCCTCATTCCAATTATATATATAAAATAAAGATAAATAACTTTATATTTTTCAAATGCTTCCTGTGTAATTATGAAAAATATGAAAAATGAAAAAGTACAGAAAGGACTTACTTTTGCTATCACTGAAATTCAGATTTGAGTCTAATTTTCTACACAAAGAGAAAATACCAAGGATAAATTATTGGGTCTATTATGTATTTCGTGGCATGGCCCATATAAAAATCATGGTTCATACTCTTAAAGATCTTGCACTTTAATTTGTATACTTTAGAAATGCTTAGGCAAATTTGTATCGCCCCTATCTTACACCAAATAGTATGTTTTTCCACGCAGAAAACTGCTAAGATAACCAAACAATCCTCTGCTTTTTCCTGTGATGATAAAAAAAAAAAAAAATTATTAGTAACACGGGAGTAATGAGCTTGTGTTTTTCAGGGTTAGCTAATAGTAGTCTCACCTCTTATGCAACACCCCACCCCCACCACTGGAGCTCATAAAGATATATTTTATTTACCTGCATGAGTAAGTCATCAACACAATTTTAAGGCCATTGGTTTGGAGCTCCTGAGGCTGTGAGAAAATGCCCACGTCCTGACGGATCCATCAAACCCTCAATCATGGCTGTTCCACATGGGAAGATGGAACAACACATGGAGGGAGGCAGCGCTTTCGCCTGTTTGTACCGCTTACACTGTTGCAAGACATGATTCAAGGACCCTCATTACTTCCGTTTGACTTGTCCGCATGACCCACCTGGCAGCTGGCACCTCAGTCCCCTCAGTTCCTCCCAGCTGTTGAAGTTGGTCAGCGAAGAGGATGAGCAAGAAACGCTGCTGAAAGGTGAAACATCAAAAGAATGCGAGAGCTTAGATGAAATTAAAATAAGTCAAGAGTGACAAAATAAAGTATTTAAAAAAAATTAACTCTACAGCCGTGGCTGGTGGTTCATTGGATAGGCACCATCGGCCTGTGAAGCCAAAGGTCGCTGGTTCGATTCCCAGCCAGGGCACATAGACAGGTTGCAAGCCAGGTCTCCAGCCAGGTCCTTAGCTGGAGGCAGGTGAAAGGCAACCACACATGGATGTCTCTCTCTCTCTTCTCTTCCTCCCTCCCTGCCCTGCTCCCTGAAATAAAAAATAATAATAAACAAATAAATTTAACTTACATAAATAAGAAAGAATCATAGGCCTGAAAACATGGAAGTATTTCCTACATTTGACCCAAGGAAACTGCCAAGTGGGGGTGTGGTTTCTGTATGCATGAGTTCCAAATACACAGGGTAGAGAGGAAAGCCCAGGCGGTATCAAGATTTGCAGCACTTAAAACTAAGATAACATCGCCAGTGCTTGGAGCCAAGTTTTGGCACAGCTCTGCAGAACAGAGGAAGTAGCGGAGGGGAAGTCGCAGACAGGCATTATTAGTGTGTTAATTCCTTGGTTACAGTCACTAAAGTTGACGGCCCTAGACAGGGTAAATCGAGAGTAAGAGCTTTGACCCCTCCAGGCTCTCTTAACCCTGCCGGCATTCCACGCTTCTGATGGCCTTTGATTCACAGCAACTTGACAACATGCTCCCTCCCAGATGAAAACTGCTGTCGCTGGCTTGAGAGCAGCAGACCAAGTTGTCAAATTAATAAGCAAGAAAATGCTGCTTAAAGCAGGACTGTAGACGCTGCTTTTCACCCCATTTGCCAGCTGGACCTCGGAGACCACTTATTTCAACAGCTCTTTCATGGAAATGTTGTATGTATCCTGTGTTCATTGTAATTATGCGCGGTCCTTACACTAGACTGAATTTCCAGTATTCATCATATTTATCAGAGGTTCAAATTGTGTCTGCTATTTCAAATACAAGATACACCGTCTTCCTAGCTGACAAACTGAGATGTTTTAAAACCAAAACACCCTTTCTCTGATTCTGGGGAAAAAAAAAAAAAAAATTAAAAAAAAAAAAGCTATTCATCAACTAGGGCAGGATTTAAGGGTTTTTTCTTTCTTTCTTTTTTTGAAATAGAAGTTAGAAAACGTCGGAGGAGGAAATTGGAGGGAGGTCCACAGTGCCCAAAGAAGAAGGTCTACAAAACAACTTTGCTTGAGTGCCTATCTCTGCTCATGATCTGTTTCATGAGGGGGTCCCTGGTGCTTGCAGAAAGAGCCCATAAATAATTTTGGGTAACTGCCCCAACTTTAATTAACTGCCTCCTGTCACGTATGTGTTTTACAACAAGATGTACATGTAGCCAGGTAAGGATTTGGGCTAACACACATGCCTGCCTTTGGGTAGCCATTTCCCTGCAGGGGAAACCAATATGTAACTCCCTCACCCATCCTGCCAACTACATAAGTCCTCAAGGCAGATGGCCTGATTGATCCTCTTACCGCCCTTGCTTTTGCCGCCCTTGCTTTTTGCTGCTCAAGCCTCTGCCTTTCAATCCCCGCCTTAAAAGGTCCATTTTCTTCCATGAGAACATGCCACTTAGAAGCTTTGCTTGTATGCTAATCAAACTTGCTGATCTGCAAGGAATTCTTTACTGCATCGGCAAGAAGCAATGAGTTTCCCCAATAACATAATGTACCTGATTCCGTTTTGAAGTATGATGTTAAAAACCCACCAAATTCTTTAACTATGAAAACAAAACAGCTTCATGTCTTTATCCAAATGCCATCATTACAGTAGGGTTATAACAAACATTATTTAAATTAGAATGAGGTTAAAATGGCCATGTACGTACGTTCCTGAAGACAGTGATTTGGAGGGTGTGATTTAGTGTTTGTTGAGCAGTTCTTAAATGCCAGTCTTCACCTTTAGTGATAGATGGTATGTTACCTCAAATCCAACACAAACAATTTACTGAATGCAGGGGCATGAACGTTTAACATGCTGAGCGTGTCAGCACTCCATCCAGGTCACACAGTCCATGTATGCTTCCCAGCTCACAGGTTCTACTGACTGTGTGCAAAGCCTCCCAATGTTTGTGAGCATGTGTAACATGACACCTGGGACTTGAGAACTGGAAAGAATGTCAAGACATCTTTCCATATTTGTGAAATTACGAAATTCTAGTAAAGGCATTATGTTGAGAAGGAAGGGAAACAGGGAAAAAGGGAAGGAGGGAGGAGTGAAGGAGGGAAGAAACAGCAAAATATAGACTTTTTTTGCAGAGGGGAGTGGCCTTGGTAAATTCCTTCAACTTTGTCTCCTTCAATTTACTTACCTGAAAATGGCAGTAAGAATGAATCCACTTTGTAGGCCGCTGCAGAACTTTGGAGAAAAAGATCCTTGTTGTGCATTTAGCTGTGGAGGAGTTCACAGTACAGGGGCATTAAGTCAATTGCTTCACTATTGTATTAAGTGGCAGGGTGCCAAGTGCTACGGGCTGGCCTTTCTGGGCCACTGGGTCTTCTCGGCATACTCTGTGCACATACTGAGCACGGTCACATAGCTGTAGTATGACTACATATGTGTGCTGCCTCGTCACTATGCATTTCCTCAGATTGTGTAACAAGAAAAATTATAACCAGAACTCAGATGTCAGAGTCAGGTGAAGTGGCTTGCTCAAAAGGTGGTTTTCGTATTCTTGTGAAACAATTGTGTTGTGAATAGGGTGGGAACTTCGCAGGGATATGCTCAGGGCTCTGACAGCCTGGCAGGGTATCCCCTGAACAGGACTGAAATCCTTCATAAGCCATCACCAGCCCTTCCAGCCCAAGTAAGAATCAAACCTACTGACTTAGCACTCCCAGCAGGGCACATCCTACCCCAACCTTCTTCCTTTAAATGTATTGCAAAAAAAAAATTAAATAAAATAAATGAAAGAAGGAAGGAAGATAAGAAAGAAAGAAAAAAGGAAAGAAATAAAGAAAGAAAAAGAGAGAGAGAGAAAGGAAAGAAAAGAAAAATAATCCCATCAAAGAAGCAAAGTGCTCATTTGTCACCAGCATGTACCCTGTATTCTACTTTGCTGGGCACAGAAACATGCTTTTGAAAAATGACCTCCCGCTTTAAGTCTTAACAGACTAATGGGAGAATAAGCACTGGCCAACAGCTCATGGGGTCCACTAAGAGATCCCCTCCCTGCTCAGTTGTCCGATGGGGAGCAGGGTCCAGGCGACACCTTGCACCAGCTGTGAAGCACAAGAAGCACTGAACACAGGGACAGAGGGGATGTCTTGGAAGACATATGCTACCTTTTTCTCCCGATTCACTGGACAAGTGGGTGCAGAAATAGCTTAATTTCTAGCAGAAGGAGAGAAGCTGCTCCAGGCAACGTTCACATTCCGAAAGCACTTGGAATCCTAGAGGAGGAAGATCTGATTGATTTAATTGCTACTCGAGTGTGGAGAGATTGGAGCCCGCAGGCATACTTCCAGCACGAGTTCCCTCTGTTAGATAAAATGGATGCTATTCAATGAGAATGAGGCTGGATGGGTGAGAGGGTCTGACAAGGAGTGTCCCTTGAAGAGGAAACCCCTATTTTTCTCATGCTATCTGTCTATGATAACCCGAAGGCTGTGGTAATGCCCTGCTCTGTTTTCTGTTTGTCTCTGAGGCTGGGGCAGATCATGGCCTCAAGCAGGACAGGACATGCCTGGTGACTGCATTTGCCCAGTTAATTGTAAATAGTGGTTCACACTAGGTGGTGCTTATTATGCTCCAGACACTGCTCTAAAATGCATACTGCATATGTTAACTTCTAATCCTTACCACAACTACATATTTAAGATGGATGCTATTTTGATTTGTATTTTTGACAGTCATACATCTTGAAAGCAGTAAAGCCTTGACTGAAATGCAGGCAGTAGGGCTTTACAATCTATGTTCCTAGCTACCCTGTTGCACTGCCCCTAATTTCCAATATAACTAACAATGAAGAAAGAAGGGATGGGTTGAGTAACAATGGTCAAAACATAGTACATCTTCAACAACCTCTTTTTCATATCCCTGAAATGACAACAACTAAGACCAACATTTTCAAACGGAAGGAATGGAGGGTCATCGCTGAGTGAACTAAATGAAGTCAATCCCACCAGATTGTCTTTCTAGCAGGGTTCATCCTCAGCCTGGGTGAATGGCACCTATGGCTTATAAAATACACCTGAAGAAAATAATACCCTCAGCCCTTGTTACAAAGTGTTAAGAGTCCCAGAGAAGCAGTAACCCTCATTAAATAATGATACCTGATCAAATATGTATCTAGATGGATTTGCTAGGAGATTGGATGGCATCTCTCTGCAGGACAGTTAACATTTTTAGAGTGCAATGTTCTTAAAAGTGAACACTTAACTTCATGAGAACGTATTATTGGCAGAAGCCATACCTCATTGGAAAGTCCTGATTACGATAACTCCAGGCTCTGTGACATAGTGAGTTAGCATATTAAATATTGCTGCTTGGTGAGAGATGCAAATTGGTTACAAGAGAGCAATACAATATAGCCCAAAAGGTAGGTCAATGGTGCCTAAATGGAGTATTTATGCAATCATGACTCTAGGTATGGTTAGGGAAGTACTTGGAAGAAATGGCTGATGGCATATGTTGGTGTGACTATGTCACTGGAAATAAATAGGTAAACAAATCAGCAAATTACTAATACTAATATTAGTTTGTCCCCCTAGTAATAATTAGTGCTAATATTAATTATTTGTGTTAAAATACATCAATGGAATAAAGCAAAGAACATATTTTTTACCTTGTGCTTTCTGGACAAGTCTCCAAGTAGGGAGACTGTGTAAGCATTTGCTGGGAAGGTAGCATATCTGGGAAGAGGAAAATATTAGGCTGAGCAAACTTCACACTAAGGATTCAGCTGATCATGTGGGTCACTATGAAGTTGGCACATTTTTTCAGAGTCATCCTAGGTTGGGGGAGGCCGATGGGATTGCAAAGCATTGCAATGGTCTGTCGTTGGTTCATCAGTTGTCCTAGAAAGGAGACATGCCATGTTATTGAATGAAGTAACTCTCTTAAGCTTACATATTTCACTTCCTTCTTCAGTGAGATTTGAACAGCATCTATGACAATGTCATAGCTTTGAATGGATTGCAAGTTAGGTCCCTAATACACATAATATGGGCCCTTCATGGGCATCCAAGTGTTGACAGCTGACCAGCTTCTGCATGTGTGTTGTGAGAATGTATATGTGTATATGTATTTGTATATAAGAGAGAAAGGAGAGAGGAGAGGACAGGAGAGGAGAGGAGAGGAGAGGAGAGGAGAGGAGAGAGAGAGAGAGAGAGAGAGAGAGAGAGAGAGAGAGAGAGAGAGAGAGAGAGGCTCCTTAACAAAAGGAAAGACAATTACTAGATAAACATGGTGCAATCATTGGTAAAGATGCAATGGAGACTCTTGGAGCTGCTAAGCCTTGAGAGAGATTGTATTTTTAGCAAAATCACATACTGAATAAATGTGAAAGAGACATCAACTTTACTTAAATGAATGAATACAATGCCCTGCAATCATCAATCTTTATATAACAATCTCTTCATGATAGTGGATTATAACCATTAAATCAGATGTTCTTGTCAGCAGTTCAGTCTCTGGCATGATTAGCAATATAGTGGAAGGTTCCCAATCTCTTGGGAGCAATATGGAGTAACTGATTGGGAGAATCAGCATTCTCTCTGTGAATGTGTATTCACAGGAACTACTTGTATACACCTAGGAAACAGTACAATGTACCTTCCCAGTGTCTAAGAGATACATCTAAGTATTATTATAGAATTGTGTGTATTTTACATGAGAGAAGTCATTGGACAATGCTGCAGTCCCTCATTCCTTCCACTATATTACTGCAATGATGATACCTTACTGTGGAGCTCACTAAGAGTAAGGAAGTTCAACAAGGCCTTAATGTATAACATGGGCCCCCCACGCTCCAAAAAAGGAATAGTGCTAAATATCAGATGACCCATCTCTGCAACATTGTGATAGAAAAATTAAAATAAAACAGTCTGTTGTGAGCATTGTAGAAACCCATCATAGTAGCATTGTGATGGAAAAATTAACAGCAGGGAAATGTAGGACCCAAAACATCAATAGCACTTATTAATAGAGTTTACTATCAAGTTGTTGAACTCTCCCCACCATGAACAAAGCAAGAGGATCAGAATTTCAGCAGGTCATAGTAAAACTCATGTTTTTTATATTAGAACATTCCTGGTAAAACTCTCTGAAGTTATTTTAAATGCAACAAAGGGAGCAAGGATGCCCCAATTCAAAATGAACTAAAGGAGCTTAGGCCATCTCACACTCCAGAACAAATATCATTGTCCTAGCTAGTTCCATACAAATAGAAAAGGGTCTGTGCAAGCTTTAATTAGGTAAATCAACACTAGCCTCATTTGATTCTAATCCACATTCCCCCATACACATCAGTGATACAGGATCTTTTAGGAAAAAAATGTGTTTATATGATATTGTATCCCAGAGTCCGTTGAAATGCACATGAAGAATCATGCTGTCATCACAAAGCCAAAAACACACATACCAGGATTGACATTGTAGAGTAGCTCATCTAGCAAACTCCAACTAACTATACCAATCAACAATCTTCAAATAAAAATGGCTAATCCAGAAATGTGTCCATCTGTTTTACCTACTGAGCTGGTGCTCTCCCAAAATATAGACTTGCATCGTGAGAGAGCCTATTAATGTCTGGGCCTCATATTCAAAAGCTCTTGGATGCTGGCCACCCAAGTTAAATGTATCCTTCAGTTATGTTTAGCCTGGTTTTATTGATGCAGAGAGCTGTTTATCATTTCTTTAAAAATTGGAGGACAGATGCTTTAGCACCCCTGATGATTTGCTTGGTCCATTTGTCCAACGTGAGCAGCACTGAATACAGCCTAGATGCTGTTCCACAAAGTCTACAGTAACCAAGTACCTTCTGATAATTGTATGCAAAGCTTATGAGAATTTTAACGGGCTTGGCAGGCAGAATGATCCCTCAAAAACTGATTCACATACGAATATATTGCGAAGCCCGAGGCTTTGGATAGAAACAGAAAAAGCTCCCAACCTGTTAAAGTAAATACTCACCAAAGGGGCCATTTTCCACCTGGCTTTTGGAATTCTGAAATAGAATTTCTCATGCAGATGACTGAAATTGCAACCAAGGCTCACATCCAATAGGATGAAGGTGTCTGAGGTGGTAGCTTGCTATCTAGAAAAACCCTGAAGTTACTAACTAAAAGCAACAGTCATTCCAACAACCTTCTAAATCAGATTAAGGAATCTCCATAACAAGAGCATCTTGAAATTGTGCCCCAGAGGAAAAGGGAAACACAAGTTCCATGAGTGGACTAACAGGAGCTTTACAACCTTTTAGCACTGTTCAAAGAGTGCTGCTTAATTATTGCCTTGATATTTTCATTGTCTAAAGTAGTATTTGTGAACTTAAATCTTATTATCTGAATTTTAATTTCAATTTTTATTTGACTAGATCAATCTTAAAAAGAAAGTAGAACTTCTAAATTTATTTGTCTTTTGATAGTGCATTTGTCGGAAACTTAATGTCAAGTTTCCGACAAATCTATTTAATAGCATTCTTTTGTTCCTAGGATGGATGATTTGTCACATTATGTTTCTGAAATTGGATGGATCATGATATTGATGGCATTGTTCAGGTGCCATTGGGAAACAGCCATTTTGAAATGGCTTCACAGACTGGTTGAAATCTTATGTAACCTGGCAGGACAACTGTAACTCCTCAACATTTCAACCAGCTAAGCTATTTAAGGATACGAGGAAATAGTAGAAGGCTGGTTGTTGTAGGAAAACTTGCTTACACTTCCTAGAAAGATCAAAGATGTGATGGCATCAGGGTTTGCAGAATTAGAGGCAGTGGCTTGGATAAAAATCTGGGAAACCAGAGTAGAGAACTGTTGTAAGAAATGATGCCTTATTAATATTCTTTATGTAAAGATGATCATATTGAGCAAAATACTGGGGACATGAATTATAAAAAGATTGCGAGATAAGAGTGGAAGAGTGTTTTAAAGTTTGTCCTACTCATTTATTAATGTCTTCTTTTTATAAATACATGAAAATTGATTTAAAATGTTTAAATATGTTAGTTTTAAATATAGGTATAAAGTAAGCACTCTAACTGATGTATAAGTATTTCATCAGAGTTTAATTGAAAGATGTCTTTTCCTCAGTGTGACATAAAGTATAATGGTGTGTGTTGGGTTTTTTTTTGTTTTTGTTTTTATTTTCAGATTTTTTAAAAAGATTTTTTTTATTCATTATTTCCAGAGAAGAGAGTGGGGAGGGAGGAAGAAAGGGAAAGAAACATCACTGTATCACTGCCTTTCACCTGCCTCCAGCTACAGACCTGGCAGGAGACCTGGCTTGCAACCTGGTTTGTGCCCTTACTGGGAGTTGAACCAGCAACCTTTGGGAGCCTACCCACTGAGCCACCAACCAGGAGAAATGGTTTGTCTTACAGAGAGCTTTAGATATGATGACATGTAGTATAGAAATGGTTACTTCGAAAGTTGATTATGTATTCTGCTTGGTTCTTTAAGGCATTTGAGTTTTGTATAAAACAATATAACAAATTATCTATGTTACATATATGCATGTACCACTTAACAGATTTAAAAATACATTTTTAATAATAATGTAGACCAAAATAAATATTGCACATTTTCTTTTAAGATTAGTTTCTAATATCTGTGGTAGGTCAGTAGCTCTCAGGGACAGGCAGGGGACTAGAATTTGAAGATAATGTTCTTTCTGGTGTTAGGCTCACTGAAGGATCTAAATTATGTTTATTTAATGTAGGAAACATGGTTGCGCTTTCCTCGATTGGCAAAGAAAATGTAAAAATCCCTGTGAATTTTACTAATGGAAAAATAATCTACCCCATATTTACTCAGGAACAAACCACTCTTTCAAAAGTCTTGAGTACAGTGAAGTAAATCTAGGATATAAATAAATGCTTGCTGAAAAATGGAAAAAGAAGAGAACAAAAAACTAAGGTCAGATAGCTACAAGGGGGCTAAGTGGATGGTGAAGATGAAATACAAGAATACCAGTGTTTGGTGTTTGGATTTGAATAAGAAGCTGCGGTTATAATTCAGGGTTGTGATCTTTCCTGAACTTCTGACTTATAAAATTCCCAGAAAATACATGACATTAGTCAATAACAAGGAAATACAAGTAAATTAGAACTTGCTGTTTTGATATATTCATTTACTGAGGTTTCCCACGCTGGAAAAAGTTTAAAGATATTTTAAATTACTTTTTATGTGTTCCCCCATACATCTGTTTTACTATAAAAATCCTAAGTTCTGCTGGAAATTGTTAAAAAATGTAAAATGTGTTTTGAAATCTGCTTGGGAAAAATACAGAATCCAGAACACATAAACATATAAAATATAACAATGACTTTCTTTAGGACAGCAGGAGTTTTTGTTACCAGCCATGTTTCTGCTACTGTTTTGACATTGAAGTGTTGAAGATCCAAATACTAACTTGGCAGTGAATTCTGTCAGTTCCAGGGACCTTAGGAGAAGAAAAAAAAAAAAAGGTTTACATCCACAAGAGAAGGTAGAAGGGTACAGGGAAATAAGAGGAAGGCAGTGTGTGACTTGTTGCTTTCTACAGAGTTTGGGTATTAACTCCAGAAATCATCTGATACTATAGGCTGTCCTTAGCACTTGACAGAAAAAAATTAAATTAAATTAAAAAATGAATCAAGGAGATATTTTTAATGGTCTGTGATGGTTTTGATACAAATATGACCATAAAATAGTCACCTACTACTGATTGTAAATCAAAATATAATTTAATATTAATTGGTTTTAAACAGTTTTATATTTATCAAAGTAATGAATGAACTAGGTATTAAATTTAAAAATAGAACTCATTACTTGAATACCAATCATTCCCTGTTTTCTCCTTCTTCATCAATGGTTCCTGTCCTTGCCATAATATTTTTAAATGTTTTAGCTCCATTTTTAATTTATTTAACTTTATTACTCTAGACATTATGTTTATGGTGCTACTCTTGGATTAATACATGTGTACTATATTTCATCATCCAATAAGAAATCTATAGATTTAAATAGATGGTATCATCCTCACTTTCACATCTTCTTTCCCAGTGTTTTATAGTTTTTAGTATTTTTATTGCTTGATTTTTCTAACTTGACTTAACACACTTAAACCTCAATTAAGTATTTAAAAAATTTCTTTAGTATCCAATATGTAAGATGAAGATATTAGTTTTTTTTGTTTTTTAAATCTTTCTGTCTCATTCCAGACCTCTTCTTCTTTCAGTTCTACCTTTGCTTTTATAGTTACTGACATTGAGCTGCAATGTTATTAATAGTTTTATTTTACAATCACAAGAAAAATATTTTTACTTACAATGTACTTTTAATTTAAAAATTAGAAAAGAATACTCTGTCTTTAAATTATTACCACACAATATATTTCTAATACTCGGCTAAATTGTGTGTCTTATTATTAATTTTCCTCTCTGTAGGATTTCTTGTTTTTCACTGAGCACTAACATTAATTAATTATTTTATAGTCACTCACTTTCTTTAAATATTGATGGATCTTTTCACTTCATAGTTGAATCACAACTTTCTTGTTATTTTGTTATTTTTCCCTATATTTTTCAATGTATTTTGTTCTGTTGTTTTCTGCATCTTCCTTTTCCCACACTTATATCCTTTTCTTATTTTCTACCAAGCCTCTTTACTACTTCTGCTGGATTCCCATCTCATACTGTCTTGGCTTTGAAGAGTAACAACTTTCTGAGATTTTCTTTGTTCCCCATTTTCCAGAAAATTCTTAACAGAAGGCGGTAGGAGGTAAACATTCTGTAGCATGGCCATCTGAATGTGACTATTCTTCAGGCACTAATAGCAGTGCAATCTATTTTGTTCTGAATTTTTCCCCAGAACATCCAAATAAGTGCTCAGTTGTTTCTTGCATCTTTTGTTGTTGATATCAAGTTCAATGCCAGTCTAATTCTTATTCTTTTATATTATTTCCATTTCTATGAGCACTTAAGTTGTTATACCTATATGTAATTTTTCATCGCTTCTGGTCACTGAGTCCTTTTAATCTAAAATTCAATTTTTCTCCCATTATAGAAAATTACTGACCATTATTTCTTAAAAATTTTTCTACATTCTATTATTTTCTCCCCTCTTGGACTTGTATTAGACAAATCTTAAACCTCACATTATCTTTTAACCTTCTTTCCCTCATATTTTCTCTTTTTTTCATTTTGTTCCATAATCTTAGAAGTTTCTTGTCCTTCATTGTATTTAGTTCTCTTGTTGTTGTTATTGTATTTCAATAATATGTCAACATATTTAATGCTTTATCACTTAATAATTCATTCACTCTTGATCTTGAGTATTTAACTTCTGTAGCATTTTCCTTTGTTTAATAGCTAGTTTCTCCACAAGTTTCTCTGGTTTTAATCATTGTGGAGAATTTGTTTTATCCTGTATTTGCTTTTAGTTATGTTTTGTTATCTCAATTAGTTTTGTATCCCCCTGACCCTTTTGCCTTTTAAAATTGTTTTTAATTATTTTCCATGTTGCCACTCTCTGGAGACACTTGGTGGGCCTTCCTTGACATAAGGCACATAATAGGTAATACTTTGTGCACATAATGTTTATTGTTTGGAAGGTTTCATCTACAAATAAATAGGACTGTTTTATCAATGAGAATTTTGACTACAGGTTTTTTGGAGGCAAGAAAGCAATCTGGCAGTGAGACCTTCTATTTTAATCTGTGACACAATCATCCAGAGAAAAATTAATTCCCTTCAAATGTTTCACGTATAGTCCCTAGAGAAGAACAATATGGAATACATCTTGGATGTAAATAATAGCTCTTCTGACAAAAATGAACTGAACCAAAAGTTAATTTTGTCTTTGTTGTTTGCTTCGTTGTATTTTTAACAGCTTTATTGAGGTATAATTAACATATTACATATATCATATATATATATATATATATATATATATATATATATATATATATATGTTAGTATATGTGATTTGGCACATTTTACCCATGTATAGAATTATGAAAACATTGTGACTATCAAGCTAATAAGCACATTTACTACTCCCAAAAGTTTCCTGCAAAAGTTACCTTATATGATTCTGTGTAGCCAGGCCCCCCACAAGCAACAACTGATTTGTTTCCCAGCATGATCAATTTGAGTTTTCTCAAATCTCGCATATATGGAATCAGACAGTACATAGTCAGTTTTGTCTGGCTTCTTTCACTCAGATTAATTATTTCGCAAGTTCTTCACATATTGTACACAGGATATAAGTCCTTCTATAGATAAGTGTTTCAAACATATTTGCCCAGTTGGTGGCTTAGAATTATCTTTAATGAAATCCAATTATCAATTTTTCTTTTCATTTATGATTATCCTTTTGCAAACCAATGATTTTAAGTAACCCTTCACTTTCTGGACTTCAGTTTATACTCTTGTTCTTAACAATATCCATTGTCACAGAGGCCAGGACATCTCCAGCTCCAAACAAGAGATAGTTTTTATCTTTCATGCAGCTTCCTCTAAATGTTTCCAGGGCTGTGGCTTATTCATAATCAATCTACTTCCATTCTTTTTAAAATTATGGAATTTGTTGAAATAGCCTATTTATTAGAATAAGCTCCCATTTTTAATGATCCTTGCCACTTATTTTTGCTTTTATTAGGGTATTTTGTTTTGTTCTTCTATAACTTATATTCCTTTTGTATTTCTTTACATTTGCAGTTTGTTTTCTAGTCCTATATTAATAATATCCTAAAGATATAAAAGGAGCGCATTCAATATTATTTGTAATTTAAGTAAAGTAAAAAATACTTTTATGTGTTCAAAGCAGGTGTGAATTTCTTCACCAGGCCTTGACCAACAAATCCTCTGTGAACCATCCACACTAAAAACACTTTTGAAGTTATTTGCAATTTCATTTCATCAGTGTTGAGTAAAATTTAGTAGTTCAATAAATATTGAGTGGCTCATTAGCATTTGTATAAAATAACTCCTCATAGTTAACATTACTTATAAGTCACTGAAACTAAAAAATATAGTATTTAAATAAACAAATGAATGGACAAATAATACCACACACAGCTCACCAACATGATTTGGGCTTATTTAATATTTTACTGTTTCTTAGTTCTGTGTAACTAGTATTAACTATCACATTTTATGTCTATAACAACAGTTACCCTTGAATTTAATACAGATTAGTTACAGCTTCTTAGATGTAAGGGACTAGTCTGTACACAAGGGTAAAGCATAGGATAAGTACATCCCTGTTCTCCTGGAGTTTACATTCTACTGAACCTGGAAAAGAGAAAGAAATTTTAAAATGCCAAATAGTATCACTTAAAATATCTGTAAGAGTTAAGGAAAAAGAAACAGATATAAAGAGTGAAGGAGACTAGAGTTGTTAGACTTTACAAAGGTGCTAGGACAGAGGCCCCAGGGTGAGGCTGTGTTTGGTTTGAGTTAAAGCCTGGAAGATTATAACATAAGAAGAAAGACTAGGGATATGGGCAGAAGATGATGTTGGGAATAGCCAAGGCCCTAATTATGTAAAGGTGTATAAATTGCTTAGGAACTCAGATTATAAATGGAAAGTAACTGTAGGGTATCAAGCAGCAACTATTGTGTGTGATTCACATTTTAAAATTATGCATATCTGCTTTTGAGAGACTGATTTTAAAGGAGCAAAAATGGAAGCTGGGAGACCAATTAAGAGATTATTGGGAAAAGGTCCAGGAGGGAAAATTTTTCTAGAAATAAGGTGTAGAGGCGAGATAGGGAAAAAATGGGCAGATGAATATATGCTGCAAGTTTAGAATTAAGAGGATCTGATGATGTCTGATGTGGGTGGTAAAAGAAAAACAGGGATGAAAGATAAGGTGAGGTTTACTTTTATTATCTTGAACAACTTAACTTGATGGATATGCTTTTCTCATGTAAAAGAGGTTAGGAGTTTGGAGTAAGTTTTGGTCTATATAACAAGAAACAGAGGCAGTATTCAATTATTACCACTTGCTAAGTTTTATGTCTACACATGCACAGATGTAGACCAACACACACACAGATATCTGCACACAAATACACATACACACATGCATCTTCCTGTGTCTTTTACCCAGAGTTACATGCTAGAATATCTTGATCCTATTAAAACATTAGGATCATTATATAATTTATATATATAAATTCATTTATAATTTCAATAAAATTTAATGTGGTTGGCATTGCCTAATTTTAATTTGGAAAAGCACATAAAGACTTTTCTTTTTATACTTCCATATGGTAGGAAGCTGCAGTAGTAGTATTTTCCAAGTGGTTCATTTCATTCTGCTGAAGACCACAGTGTAATTTTCCTTGTTTGTAAATTAATGAAAGTATAAAATATGGTTAATTCCTTTCAAGTATATTTTTCTAATTCTAAGTTTTTCTCCTGGCTACCAGCATTGTTCTCATTAATTTCCCTACTTCCATAACAATGAAGCAGCTCCACATTTTTCTTTGCTAAAGTAATAAAGTCCAACATTCCCATCTTTCATGTATGCCATTTTATATGGTTTTATAGAATTGCAAAACTGGATAACTGTCTTTGTGTATTTATTAATGATATCTTTTGCATCTTATTATTACTTTAACTACATTTTTAATGAAATTAATCATGAAATGATGTTGTTAGGAAGAGACAATAGGAGATTCAGGATTTTTTTTTAAGTTCAAAGTATTATTGACATTATAAACTTTGATAATTTAAGTTAATAGATTTATATGTACTAATAAATTTCTCAAAACTGTTCCATGTACAAATTAGATTACATTTTCCTTTCTAAAAGAAATTCATATATATATATATATATATATATATGTGTGTGTGTGTGTGTGCATGTGTGTATACATGTATGTGAATATACCAAGCCTGTTGAGAAATATTCCAACCGTTGTTAATATAATGAGAATGAGAATGGTTTGTGCAAACTTACAGCTAAGGAGAGTGGACTGAAATGTATATGCATGAACAATGACAATTTCGCTGCATTAGTCATTAGATGCAGGAGATGTCATTGAATGAGCATATGTACTGTGCGGCCATTACATTCAAAATGGCTGAGGAGAGCAACAACTTTGCATTAAGCTTGAACATTCCTCTGTGGAAACTATTCAGATGATTCAGAAGGCTGCAGCTATGGGCAACTGGTGATTGGCAGCTTCATCACAATAACATGCCTGCTCATGCATCACATCTCATGTAGAAATTTTTTGCAAAACATCAAATCACGCAGGTGACTCAGACTCCCCCACCAGCCCAGATTTGGCACCCTGTGATTTCTGACTTTTACCCAAACTAAAATCACCTTTGAAAAAGAAGAGATTTCAGACCAGCAGTGAGATTCAGGAAAATACCATGGGTCAGCTAATGACAATTGGCGAAACTATGTGAGGTCCCAAGGTGCTTACTTAGTAGGGGAGTGAGGTATCATTGCTCTATATACAATGTTTCTTGTATCTTGTTGTTTTTTTTTTTTCAATAATCATCTTTATTTTTCATATTACATGGCTATACTTTCTGGACAGGGTTATAGTCAATCCCATTATTGTCATTTTCATAAAGTCTATATCTGTGAATTTTCCTACTCATCAAAGTATATTTTTAATCCCAAGTAATTTTGCAGTCATTTATGGTCATGAATATGAACTGAGCAGTGAAAGGTCTGAGTTGCTTGGCACCAATATTTCCAACTGAGGTCCAACAAGATGTGGCTCTTCTTTTTTATGGTATTTTTACTGCCGCAGTTGTCACTTTTTCTGTTTTCATTGATTTCACTGTTTAAAATGACACCAGGCATAGATTAAGTGATCCATCCTATTCCTACCTGCAAGAAGGCTGTGATGTTTTACAGAGAAAATATTTGTGTTAGGTAAGCCTCTTTCAGGCATGAGGGATAGTGCTTTTGGCTATGAGTTCAAGGTTAATAAATCAACTACATATTAAGTAACGTGTCCTTAAACAAATATAAATCAAAACAAGATTATTTACTGATTAGTCAATCTAAATGTGTAACCGGTGGCTCACAGAAACTTCAATATAAGATCAATGTTTTCTATATTGTATTGATTTTCAACCAATGCGCACTGTTGTGCTTCAAAAATTTTTTAACCATGAAATACCTGACTGTTTAGTCAGGTTATTGACCTTTTTTTCCTTAGATTGTCAAACTTTTTTAAATGATGAGTCAATACAATGATACCTGTCTGTTGTGAATCAAAAACTATACCCATTTTTGTCAGATCAGCAAAAAAAATCTAATACATGTTTGGTGTGTTGCAGAACTTTATTAATTCATTTATGTGTGCCACTATCACATGGAAAATTATAATAGTGGGAAATTATTACCTGCCCTACCACTCTTTTGACATTGTTTCTGTAGATGTTGACTCTGACTAATACGTAGCTTGTAGATAAATGACATAACTGAGTCCATAAGAATCCTAGGAACTAACTTCAAAAGATACAGGCAACCCAGCTCTGGGAGATTTGCTGGCCTTTAACTATGGAGCCAGGCCCATGTGATCCCAGGATGACTAAACCAGAATGTGAACACTGGGCCAACACTGGCCTTACAGAATTTAACTGTGTTCATCTGCAAGTAGAGAACTTTTCAATCACCTCCCTTGTTCTCTTAGTTCTGTTCCCTCCTCCCTCCTTATAAAAACCTCTGCATCCCCAGAGAGGTGGAGATGAGCTTTGTGACACAAGTCCCCCATCTTCCAGGTGGCCAGGGTCTGAATAAACCACTTTCCTTTCCAGCAACAACTGCCTCTTGAGTACTGGCTTTTGTAGCTGCAGTCAGCCAGGCTTGTGTTCAGTTACACCATGAAATGAAAAAGATTGAAAATTGCGGCTCTAATTCTCCAGTATTAGTGACTTTTTAGGCCATAAGTGTTGTACATACTGTGAATTATTTGTGTGCATGAGTTTATGCTTGTGTGTACAGACATGTACACATAGACAAATACACTCAAGAACCTGTAACACTACGATAAACAGGATAAGGAACAACCAATGAATGTTAATTAATATGGCCAAAACGAGTTCAATTACAGTTTTGAGTTGAGGACCTTGGGAGAGAAAGATTATCCTGATTTACTGGGTAAATGAAATGTAATTATAAGGGTGCTTAACATGCAAGAGTAAGGCAGAGAATCAGAGAAGTAACTCCAAGAAAATAGTCAGAGACATGGTTTTGAATTAGGATCAAGGGAGCCACAGCTAAGAAATACCTATAGCCTCCAGAAGCTAGAAAGTATAGCAAAACGGATTTCTACAAAAATTTTTCATCAAAATATACAGTTTTACCTACACTTTAATATTGGCCCAGTGATGCACGTGTGGGACTTCTAACTCTGTCATTGCAGCTGTAGAAAATTAATGCAACACCTTTCTAGCACCTAACAGTTCTCAGTCTCTATGTGCCTGACTCCATAGCTTTATCTTGTTTTAACTCCAGATTTGTCTTTCATTCCCCACCCTCTCCTCAGACAACTCTAGTTAGAACTTTAAAACACCACCAACAAAGTAATCTCAAGTAATCTCTTGTAGCCTGTAATCTACAGCATATGAATTCTCTACCATTTTACTTAAAAATGAACAATGCAGCCTTGAAGAAGGAGCCACCTAGGACCAGGATGGTTTTACTTTCCCTGAGAATTTCCCGACAGGAAGTGTCCACCCCGCCTGCTTCACCAATAAAGGGGAAATCGGACAGTGTATTTCTTAAAATTCTCTGCTCCCTTCATTTCAATTGCATCAGATTCTCTTAACATTTTGCAAATTCCTTCTTCTTGTCCCTATTTGCTTCCTCTTTTGTTCCTTTGCTTAAAAAAAAAATAAAAAAATGCTGAGATTCATCCTCAGTTATTTGAGCCTCCAATTATTCATTCCCTTTTTGAATGACCCGATTTTTCTCTTTTATTTATTATAAATGTGCCAAAGAATCTCTAAATTTCACCTCTAAAACAAACCCCTCTCCTGAGCTCCATATTCAATATCCAACTTATTCTACATCCTTACCTGGGAAATTGGAGATACCTCAAAGACAATGTGACAACTGTACACACTTCCCAGATACTTACTGGTCATTATGCTATCCCATATAAACTGAGTCTTCCCTGCTCTTACTACTTCTTTTACCTAGGCCAGTCTCACTACCTACACTTCCTGAATTCATTCTCAAAAATTTATCCTCTGCTCCACTTTCATGACCTCCATCCACAGTGATTACAGAAAGGAAAATGGCCAGAGCCTCCTGGTTTGTTTGTTTGTTTGTTTGTTTTGGTTGTATTCGAATATGTCTTCCACTGCTTGGCCACATGTATGTTATCTTGCTTCAAACTCTTTAGTCATTTCAAACTATTGTTTCAACACAACTTTTTAATGGAATGTGCCAAGCTTTCTTAGATCTGATCCCTGCTTACCTATTAGTCTCTACTTACTTCTTGATTCATATTTTATATGCCTCTGCACTAAACTTCTTTCAATTTTCTGTATGCACTCTGCACTTTCTCACCTCATTGCTTTTATTTATAAGGCCCATTGATGTGCAAAGTCTTTTTATCAATAATGTAATGGAAAATGTCAGCCCATTTGAACTAAGATTTTGCAATGCATTTCAATTTCCTTTTTTCTAATAATCTTTCCTTGACTTCTTCTCAATTTCTCCCAGGTTCACCTAGGAGTGCCTCACCTGTGCTCACATCTACCTATAAAAGTCACTGTCATTGCTGCTACTGCCCAGTACCATTTTCTGTCTGGTATCTCTCACTAATTAAGTCATGAGATTTGTAAAAATGTGGAATCTAGATGACTCATCCTAGCACCAAAGCTCAATATTTAAGGAAATGAATATATAACCATATTTTGAAGAATATATTCTATGTCTGCTTGATCCAGTGTGTTTGGTAGGCCCCTGCATATTTCAATAAAAAAATTTTATATGTCTTCATTTTTTAAGCTATTACCTGCTCTATCAACAATCAAACCAATTGAAATAAAGAAATAAAATTAGGTAGTATATTCTTTTATGGATATTCATTAAAATGACTTTTTCTCAGTGTAGATTCAGAAATAAGTGCTTCCTGAACATCAAGAAATGGAAATACACATAATAAATATGATAGAGGCTTCTTTCTCTTTTCCTTTTTAAACTCATGGGGATTGAGTTATCTATGATGAGACCTTACCATTACTCAATTTATCAGGAGCATGGCTATTAAAAAAATATGTTGGCCAACAGTCTTGGGAAAGTAGTCATTTTAACTGTAAACATGTGTCTTAGTTTAAAGAAAAACTTCTTCGTGTAGTGTAACTAATTTGATTAAAAATATGTTAGAAAATTTCCCAAGAAAATGAGAGAGAACTCATATTTGAAATAAAGACCAGTGCTGTTACCCAAATTTAGACATTTCAGATTATTCCACACCAAAAAAATTAACAGATAGCAAGTAAGCATAACCAAGTCATTATTTTAAAAAGAAACATATGGTAACCTTCCATTTGTTGATTGAAAGTTCTCGTGAGGTTTACTTTTTATTCATATTATGTTCTCATTATTAAATCTAGAATAATGAGATTCCATTGTTTCTATAGGAAAAATAAGTTTTCTATGGTTCTATGTTTATTAGCTATGTCTCGATGTGCTTTGGATACTTTATTTTCTACAGCAACTGTTAGCTTCCCAGTCAATGAAAATGTCTGAAAAATTACCAACATGATAGTTGACTCTGTAGTCACAGAATCAATAAATACATTTATAGAAAGCCTCATCTGCATGCATTTATTTTATTCTGTCTAAAAGAAAAATAAATTATTTCTATTTTTGTTTCCATTTCTATGGTATGCCGAATTTTAAAAATTCTTGTGAATGATGTTTCTACTATTATAAGCCCATGTATTGAAATAAATTATATTTACATATTAAATATATTAAAGGGCAACATTCCTGTTAAATATATTTAAGACAGATCAAAGCACATATTTCAATATTTCAACAAAGGCTTGTATTTCAAAGATAATGTATTTTCCAGAAAAATCTTATGTTAACTTTTTAAACTTTATTATAGTTACATTGTTACCTTTAGAAGAAAACATTCAGAGGATCTTTGGAATATCCACACACTTACACAGATGTTATCATATTTTACTAAAACATATTTCAGCAGACTGTTCCTTACTTCTTTAAAATATAATAATAAAAATGTCAAGATCAAGACTAGGAAATTCAAATTCGAATTTTTAAAGAAAAAGAAGTTCTTCCACATGGGCAAATCTTATTTTAAAAATTGATACAGTGACAGAGTTCCCAGCACTGCTCCCCACTCATAACCCTTGTTCATCGTTCTACTCCGATGTAGAAAAATTGTCCAGCCCTACAGAGACCAGATGCACTGAATCTCTGAATGCCATTTTCCAAAGGCATGCTGTAAAGGACAGTATCACCTCTATACTTCCCAAGACTGAGTTCCTAACTTCCGTGAGTACAGAATTGGCTGCCTTCACAAAGGACCAGAAGGACCCTGGTATTCTTGATCACATGACAAAGAAATTAGACATGCACTATGATGGACAGCTAGATTTCCAAGGATTTCTTCATCTTATATGGCAACCCGCCAGTAGCTTGCCATGAGTCCTTCGGCCATTCCCAGAAGTGAACATGAGGAAGGAGCCCTTGGAGCTGACCTTGGGAACCACCCCTTTACTTCCAGCTCCCCATTCACCATTAGCTTCTCAGCAGGCCACACATGCCCTGAGCCCAGGGTATCCACTGTCCCATGCACATCCCTCATGCTGGTAATAATAAAACATATTTTTAAAAACAAAATAAAACATAAAAATATACAGTGAAATGAATACTTGTAAGAAGAATAATAAAGAAATAATAGATGTACATGACAACACAAAGATTGAGACAGTCCCAGTGTATGAAAATTTGTTAGATACTGGAGAAGTAATTCAGACAAGCCTGAATTCTGTAATTTATAGCACTACAAAGGATGGCAGTAGCTAGAACAAAAATAAAAGAAAAAACAATGTTATAGATAATAGGTTTGATTTTACATATATTATGTTTGATGTGTCAATGCAGGTTTTAATCTGGAGATGCATACTGGATACTTATAAGCTGGGTATTTATAAGATAGGTAACATCAGCTTTATTTTGTTGATGCAGAAAAATGCCCCTTTGAATGGGAATATTCTCAAACTATTCCTTCTAGTGGTAATTTTCTCAAAATTACACACATATTAAATATAAAAGCTTAGAAGTCAAACCAAGTCTTTCTGATTCTAAAGGCTGTGCTTTTGACTACTCTGCAAAAGAATCAATCCCATCAAAATGAAAGATTAATAAAAGACAAACTAGGGCCAAGAGAGAAGCTTGGGAATTCTCATTCAAACTGTAAAATTAGGAAGAGAAACAGTGAAAAAATGGGAAAGGAGCCTGGGAATATGAGAAAAAAATCAGAAGAAAAATGTAGGAAAGAAAGAGAATTTTGCAAGAATGTCAGAAAAGCCTGTGATACAAAACACAGTAACGTTCAATAAAAAAGAAATTCAGTCAAAAAATAAATTTGGGATTAGATTTTTATTATCAATTTTGGAGATAATAATTATAATAGATTACTATAAGGTAATTAAACTAGCAGAGAACCAAGAGGATATATGGTAAGGAAATAGAGTGGATAATTGTACACTTCAACCCCATCTATGCCAGGGATTTCATACCAGTTTAGTTAAATTTTGTCCTATTATTAGAAACTTTGTTCTGATGTGACTTATTTTTCGTACTCATCTCTTCTGGTTATATACATCTTTGTAAGATGATTCCTTAAATAATTACATGTCAACAGAGTGAAATTTTAAAAATATTTTTTCTTTTTATTTTAGATTATCACCACCATTTCAATAAAGAGCCCCATTCTTTGCTCATTGGTTGTGCATGATATAGAGAACAGGAATTGCTTCTTAGCAAATTTATTAAAAATCAACTTTGGGCCTAGAGAAGTAAAATGGAGGAAAGCATGATTAGAGCAAATATCCTCTACCTTGGTAAATTATATATACATTCCCAAGACTATAGGGAAAAAATGAAAGATTTTCTTCAGCCCAAATAAAATTTTAATTGACTAAGGAACTGTCAGGATTCATCACCATGAAGTGATAAGAATAGAGATTTTATCTCTTAACTTACAGTTATCTGGGAAAAGACCAGCTGGCTTCAGTGAGCCAAAGAGCTGAAAGAGGGATTTACTTATACAGGTTGACAGCATGGAATTGTGCTTACCATTGAATGGAAATTCTGAAGTGCCTAGTGGAAAAATTGAGAGGGAAAGAAAGTCCTAAGGGAGAAACAGTGATCAAGGATACATATTTCTTGCAGTAGAATGCATGGAGGTCATTCCAAGATTTCAGGAGACTAAGCCAAACCATAGTGGACTTGAGGACCCTTGGTTGGGATCACAGGGTCCAAACAGGTTGTAATTTCTTGGTAGATAATGGGGAGGGCACAAAAATAAAGTTATCTGGAGAAATTCAGCAAGGGTCCACTTTCGGAATGTCCCAGGAAGAAACTTAAGAGGGTTTTTCAAGAAATGCACTCCAGAGAAATGACAAAGGACAGTGTGAAATGCTAAATTTCTCATTGAGCTTCATAAACAAATTGCACTTTTTAAGTGACCTTTGTAACAACTTGGGGTGCATGGAGCCCTGATGAGATAGTAGGACAGGGTAGGCAAATACTTCCTTATGACCACTGTGATCATGCTGACTTAGATGGCTTTAGAAATAATAGTTGTTGAGCTATTAGTCTACACTTAAATTCTAGAATACATAAAAAGATGGGAACATTATTGACTACATTCAATTTGAAAGTCATTATCTAGCTTCTCCCATGAAAAATGTCTGTAACAGACATACTTTATTTCACACATTCCAGAAGATAACTATTATTTTTGATAAATTAATATCAGAGAAATAAGCTGGTTTCACATTTAATTTCAATTAAGCTAATTTATAAATTGTGTCTGAATTTTAGTAGGATGTTTAACTTTTCAACATTTGTCACAAACATAAAACCAGATCCTACACAGATAATGACTATATGTGGCAACACTTTTTTACTGAGTGTACCTGTTGAAGCTCCCCTTGAGTGTATTGAAATGTTTTATTAAAAAAGAAAACCATGAAGCTATTTATTTATTAATCAGAGAAGCAAAGTATACTCCAGGCAAATAGTTGTTTATGTCTGGAGGTTAGCTGTTTGATCCAAATATGCATTTTTATTTATGCAAATGCTTTCTGTGGTTATACTCATCTGAACATTCTTATAAAAATAACAAGAACATTGAACTGTTTCCAAATGTTAAATTTAAACATTAAAAGTTAGAGAATTGAAGAATGTCAGGAAAAAATATGGTGTTTATATATCAAAGTTTACATATGTGACATCAAATTAATCAAGATATGTGCATAAAAAGGAGAAAAGTTTGCATCTATGTTTAGCTGTCTAAAATTAGTCCAATTCTGGCAAGTAAGTGTTTTCGTCAGGAGACTAAAAGCACTATTAGATTTGGGTAATATAAGGTTACTTTTTGCTTATTAGTTTATTTTTCAAACTGTCTTCTTTGGGTATTGGTGTTTGATTTTCTTATGTGCTAGTTATTGTTGCCTACTTCTCTTAGAATACCAAATGAATGGTTTGATAATCCAAGTACTATTCTCTCCCTTCTCCATAAAATTTGAACAATAAGCACATGATAAAAAGACAAAGAAATTTTTTAAAACATATTTATTAATGTTCATGACAACAAATAAATGAGTCTTGAAAGCTTGTCTCTAAATAGAAATCCTGGAGCCCTGCAGTTTCTATTCTTTCTGTACAAATGTCTTCTTTCTTATAATTCCTATGGGTTTCAATCTTTCTCCATCTTTTTTTCTAAGTCAAAAGAAGTATTGAATTTTCAAACAAATGATATGCAATGATTGATTTTAGAACTATTCTACACGATAGGGTAAGTGATTAGTGTATATGGAACTGATAACTAGGGAAGATGGGTCAGAAGGTGGTAAAATTCATTGCTTTCCTGCCAAAATCTGGAAACCTTGTTACTTATTGATAAAAGAGCAAATTAAGGTATCGCTTGTAGTCATGTTCACAGTGAAACAGCACCAGATGTTGGGCCTCAGTTCAGCAACTTTTGTTATTAAGTTTAGCTGGGAAATAATTCATAGCTAAGAATTCAAATTATAAGAAAAAAAAGAAAAGTCACAGAGGTAGAAAAAGTGAGTCACCTGGGAGAGAGGCAGGGAAAACACATTGGGTCCTTCATCTTAAGAGTTTTTAAGGGCTGACATTTTAGGGGAGGTGTCAGGAGAGGATCTCAAAAGACTATTCATCAGGTCTGCAGGTATGTCTCCACTGATGGGTCTGGGCCAAGGCAACGGGTCATTAGCCATGGCAGCTGGTCCTGAGGTCACCTGTGGCACCACCCTGCCTGTCCTTGCTGCTACTCTGGGCCTGGAGGTGAAACACAGCTGAGGCTTAGATGTTAACTCTAATTTGACCAAAAGTCTGTCCTTATGGTCGACAGACCCAAGGCAATGTTCCTAAGACCATCTGATGTAGGTCAGGACCTCATTGTCTTGAGGGCTTGATGCTCAAGGAAGTGGTTGTGCAAGGGCTTGTATAGGACTCCTATGAGGTTTTTCCCTGCCCCCCTTATTCCCTATATAAAAGGGTCTATCACATGACTGCCACATGCCAGATGAAAAGGTCAAGGGTGGGGTGTGAACTGCATGACCAATGAATGGCATTTCTAACAAGCAAAGCTCGGTCACGTGGTGCCTGGGTTCAAGACCCAACATTCAGTGTTGAGTAAGAAGGGCTTTACATATAATATTCCAACCTTGGGAGGGATGAGAGCACTCCTGCTCAGAGCCCTGGAGACCCAGCATTGTTCTTGCTCCACAAAAAAAGACTATAAGCAAAAACCAAACCCAATAGTTCCTCATTCCTTATCTGCCAGCTCTTTCCTTCAGGACTGGGGTACGATGTCATCAGCTTTGGTACAATAGTCCAGGAAGGCATGTGCTGTGTTGCACTGAATCATGGTGAAGTCCTAGAAAGGCACAAATCCTGAGAATGTAACTCTCCACATGTCCCAAGTTCCAAAGGTCCAGATAGGGTATAGGTCTGCAAGGTGAAGTCCCCAGTGGCTTCAGAGTCAGCTGGAATTGGCACGGTCAGAGCAGCAGCGTGCCTGCTTTATTTCTAGCCCAGCCGCGTGGCCCGGTCATCCCTATGGGGTGCATAGCTGCCTGCTGCTTCTTCCTTCTTACCATGGATCAGTTTCATACCACCTGCATAGCTGCTACATTATGGCTCTCTCTCTCACCAGACCTTGTGTGGGTCCCTCCACATCCTTTCAAAACCACATGATTCTGCCCCCCAGATGGCTGCCAATTTATTTTTAAGCCCTGACCCTGGCCTGTGATACAGTCAGTGTGGTGACCAGTCTTAGCTAGTCAAATTTTGCATAAGCCCCATAAGTACTTTTGTCACCATTCCTTGGTTAAAGCTCCTCCCATCTCCTTGGTGCCTTGGGGCAACAGTACTATTTGCATAACTAAGAAACTAGTTACCAGCCATAGTCACGCAAAGGCATCTCTCAGGAAAAATGGCTGTGCTCCACTAAGTCCCATCCCCCAAATTCTGAGGCTTCTGTCCACTCTCTCACAATAGGATAGGTCACAGGATCTAAACTGAATAACCAGTGAGATGCTGAGGGGGTGGTCACCTGGGGGATGAGATCACATGCCAGTTTTACTCATTGCTAGGCACTTGGGGCTTTCCACCCTGGTGACCTTCAGTACCTCTCCCATTATTCCCACTCTTCTCATGCCACCTAACTGCCTACTAGAGTCATTAAAACAATCTGCTCCTTAAGGACAGAGCTACATGGCACCAGGCTGTACAAGTTGTCATGAAACTCAGGCTGCCGCAGGTATTCAATAATCAAACCAACACAAAATATAGACTTATTTCCTCAATTTTATGTAAAAATCCAGGTTCTTCTGGAACTGTAATGAAATAATCTCTCTCTAAATATAAAGGGCAATATTTCCAAACAACATTGCTAATATGGCTTTAGGTTACTGAATCAAAATTCAGTGAACTTTTTAGCTTTACTGAGTCTTATTTGGAAACTATGTCCTGATGGAAAAAATGGGTAGTTCCTGATAAAGAAATGTGACCCCACGTAGAACTCAGAGTCACAGAATTTAAAGGCTTTTTGAACTACCTCCTGCTTTAAGTATTAGCTTAAGAAAACATCCTTCTTAGTCTAAAGAAACTGATCATTCCTAGCCTGAGGCAGCTATCAGCCTCTGTAATTTATCAAGTGTAATTTCTCTCAAGCCACACCTCATTTGGTTTCAGTGCCCTTCTTTGAGATTCAATCCTAGAACAAAGAAGTAAATTTGAATAAACAAATATTGGAGATGATTTGCAAAAACAGATTTTTAGCAGTTCAACCAAAAAGAACAGACATAATTTTAGTGCCTTTTGAATTATTTGATATGAGTTATCTTTTCTCTAAACTCAGAGCCACATATGCTGATTTTCTTCACATCTGCAACTGAATTTATAATAGTCATCTCAAACTGAATATGTCCAAACTTGATTTCCTGAACAGAGCATACTGTATTTCCCAAAGCCGGATATTTATTCCATCTCACATATTTTTCTTACAAAGTAGTATTTACTTCCTTCCATCAAGAAGGAAGTAAATTTATTTTTTTTCCTTTAAGTAGACCTTTGTGAAAACCAAGGTGGATAAAATATGGCAGAAGTGACAACACACAGTTTTTAAAGCCAAATGATGAAAAGTAGCATTGCTTTAGCATGGCTCTCCTGAGGCACAACAGTCTTTGAAATCTCACCACCTCATTGGTAGGAGACACAAGTTCCATGAAGTGGTCACCTTAGGTAAGTATGCAGGCTATGATTACCTTCAAGGCCTCCGGCTGATATCAACTGAATTAAAGAAGTCTAATCTCTACCATTTCCACCCTGAACTGCAATGCTATCAGCATCTTTTTGTTTAGTTTAAATCACTAATTTTATGGTAAATTGTTCCACAGTTGCAATGATTCAGAACTGCTCTCTCTTCAAAAGTAGTCTCACTTTTCCATTGTTTTCTGTATAAATTAATGGTAATCCAATTTTTCCAGTTGTTGAAGCTAAAAATATTAGGAGTTAATGTTCTTAATTTTTCCTTTTTTTCACACCACATCACTAACAAATCCTATTGGCTACGTTTCAAAATCAATCTAGAACTCTTTCAATTCTTACCTTCCTTCCTATATTTCCACACCATCTTACTAAAAGCCTTCCATTCAAAATACTATTCTTTGGAACATGAGGCAGCTGAAGCAAGATCATCCGCGCATCTTCAAGGAAGAGAGCCTGAGAGCAATCATCTACCTTCCTTTTATTTTAAATATCCTGGCTGATAATTCCACATATTCTGGAGACAATCAGCTTCTCAGCCAATCCTGTCCTAGACTGTTTACCATCGCCTGTGGGCGACTTTCTCCTACTGGCTGTCCCTACTTCTCCCCAGTGATCTGATCAAATCTCTCAGTGTCATTAACATCAGTAACAACAAATAACTTTCTGTAGAAGGACACAACTTACTACTGAATCTTTTCAATAGTAAAAGTTTGCCATCCATATGCTTCACCTGAATTAGGTCAGTTTATCAGTTTGCAGCATTTGCATCAAATATTAACACATGGCTCAAGCACATGAATAGTGATAATGTTGAATTGAAGAGGGTACCCCCAAAGGTCATCCAGCTACTGTTCTGGCAGTTAATCAATGAACCCTCAGGTAAGAAAAAGAAGAAAAATAAAGCTGATTAAAGAAGATAAGGGCCAAAACATTCGTTCATACTCTTAAGGGAACATCTTCCTTGAGAACAGATTAAAATTTCTTTCAAATTAGCTTCTTGGTAAAAAAAATATATATCATTTTTATCAGACACAGGAAATCTGTAAATCTGATAACCATGAAAACCATACACATTTAATTTCAAGTTTAGAAAGCAGTGTTAATGGGTAATGTTTATGTATAAAATAGTCTTCTATTTCCTTGCTTACAATATAATAAGGAGTTGGGGTTATTTATATTATAAAAGAGTGTTTAATGTAAAAACATTAGTAAGTTAGAGATTCTACCTACATAAATATTTTGTAATGATTATTTTCTGAACAATTGTTTCATGTCTATGAATTCTTTATTTTTAATATATATTTTTAAGATTTTATTTATTATTTTCAGAGAGAGGAGAAGGAAGAGAAGCAGAGTGGAAGAGAAACATCAATGTATGGTTGCCTTTCACCTGCCTCCAGCTATGTACCTGGATGGAGACCTGGCTTGTAACCTGGTTATGTTCTCTGGCTGAGGAATCAAACCAGCAACCTTTGAGTTCTTAAGACTAATGATGTTAAAAAATACCATCACCCAAAGAAGCCTGAGACACCAATTCATAAGAACCTATGCACACCTATGTTCATAGCGGCACTATTTACAATAGCCAGGTGCTGGAAACAGCCTAAGTGCCCATCGGTGGATGATTGGATCAAAAAACTTTGGTACATTTACACAATGGAATTCTATATGGCAGAAAGAAAGAAGGAACTTGTACCCTTTGCAACAA
>PVIW01000779.1:224263-397588 GCA_004026585.1 Noctilio leporinus | reverse complement strand
TGGCCAGGTGGCTCAGTTTGTTGGAACATTGTCCCATACAGCGAAAGCTGCCAGTTCAATTCTCAGTCAGAGCGCACCCTAGGTTACGCACTCGATCTCCAGTTAAGGCCCAGTTAAGGCACATATGGAAGGCAACCTGAACAATCTTTCTCTCTCTCTTTCTCTCTCCCTTTCTCTCTCTAAAATCAATAAGCATATCAGATAGGCCCTGATGAAACCACTGGTAATCATTGGGTCTTAAATTAAGAAATAATGACATTATTATTAATAACAATATTAATTCACAAGGCCATATTGAGAGTTAAAAAATATGTACTCTCTCCTTATTGTATCAATTGGATTTATAACATTTCCTTTGACAGCTCTCAACTGATCTTCCATCAGGAAATGTTTGGGTAGGTAGGAAAAAAATTACCAGATTATCCTGCTCTTTTCACTTCTGTCAGTTTTCCTATTCCAGGAGTATTTCTGGCAAAGGCCAAAATGTGTCCTGTGTCCTTAAGTCTCTACTTTGTTTGTCATTTTGACTTCAGTGAAATGTATACAGTGATGATGGCATATGGTGGAGGAGAAAGGGCACTGAATTCAGTCATCCAGGAACCTGAACTTGAGTCCTAGCTCCATCACACTTTCCAAGTGAGGCCCTGAGTAAATTTCAACTTTCACCAATAATATGCTGTAGGTGGTGTCTACCCCTTGGTAGTTGTTCTCTCTGAGTTCGGTCTCACTTTCTTTGCAGCCTTAGTCTCCCCTCCCCATCCACCAGCTGTGCCCAGCTCCTGTGCCATGATCTTTCCATCTTGGCTTTTCTATTTTTTTTTTTTTTATTTTGCAACTTTGAATATGATAGTCTGATACTACAGTACTACTGACTAAGCTTTTAACACCATCTTTCACAGTAATAATAGTGACAAACATTTGAGTTCTTTACAGCGCAGGAGGCATTGTGCTAAATGCTTTACAAACATCATTTTATTTAGTTCCAACTAAAGCTCTATGAGGGAGGCATGTTAGTATCCCCATTACATAGGCAGAAAAACTAAGCCTTAGAGAAAATAAATAAGTGTTTTTGGAATATACTTCTAATTAGTAATAGCAAAGCTAGTACTTCTGTTTGGCTTTTATAATCTGCTTGTTTGAATCAGGATCTAAAAATGTGGCCCATCCTTTCAAATCGGTTAATATGTCTCTTGGCTCTTCAGTCTTTGTTAATTAAGTGACCCTCTCTTTTTCTTTTGTTTTTTGCAATTTATTTATTTAGGAAACCAGATCATTTGTCTCTTACAACTTCCAATAATTTGAATTCTACTAATTACATCTCCGCAGTATTGTGGATGGCAGATCTACTTTAATTATATAAATCCAATCTCAACACCAACAATTTCTAAGATTGGTGAAATTTCACCTGTTTCCTAGGAAACATGTTGACCTATACAAAAATGCCAAAATTTGAAAAAGCCATTGAGAGTTCTCCCAACAGAGAATGAACCCCAATCTTCTTCTCTTCCTTCTCTGTACAGTTTCACTTCTAAACGTAACTAATGGTAATTTCAAGGACTTCACACCTTCCCTTCCATCTCTTTTTTTCTATCAATAGAGTGAAGCAACATTTTGTATATAATTTATTAAATAGTGTCACACTATTCTGAACCACTTCGAACTCTAGCAGAAGTGGATAAGAGATCCTGTCCTATTTCTCAGCATCTCACAAATGTTTGGTAGAAAGAGACAGTTTAACATTTGCCAATCTGGTAGATGAGCAATGAAATCTCCTTATGATTTCAATTTGCATTTCACTGAACATTAATGGGGTTGAGCATCTTTTCATGTGTTTATTGGTTATAGGTTCCCTCTACTCTGAAATTCGTATTCATGTTTTTTGCCCATTTTTTAATTTAGGGGCTTTTTCCCTTTTGCTTAATGATTCATAGAGTATAAATTCAGGATATTAAATCTTTGTCAGTTACATTTGTTGCAAATATCTATTCTCAGTTTATGCTTTGTCCCTTTATCATATCTTTTGATGAACGGAAGTTCTTATTTTTAATGTAGTTAAATTTATCACCTTTTTTCTTTATGTTTGTGCTTTTCAAATTGTTTCTAGATTTCACAGACAAAAGAGGAGGAGGAGGAGGAGAGAGACACTGACTTCTTGTTACTTACTTATGTATCCATTTGTTGATCCTTGTATGTGCCCTAACCTGGGACCGAACCTTGATGTATAGGGACAATACTCTAACCAACTGAGCTATGTTTGTGCTTTTTCATTAATATTAAGAAAGAAGTCATTCACAGACACTGCTGATATATTCTTTTATTGTTTCTTCTCAAATATTTTTAGAGTTCTGACTTTCTTAACTTTCATATTCATCCTTAATTCAATGGGTATGTATTATTGTGCATGGTTTGAAGTAGAGATCTCATTTTACTTTTGTCCACATGAATTAGTTCCTTAGGCCTATCAATTAAGAATAAATTATTTAACAGCTAAGTTTTCCTATCATTCTCACTGTTAGTTTTAATTACCTTGTTTCTAGAGGGTTAATTTACAAAGTAAAACAACATGAGATACAAATGCTACACAATTTTGGAAGAATGGAAGGCTTCCAGAGCCTGTTCCTTCTAGAATACCCAAAGAATAAACCTACCACCCTCCGCCAGGCCAGAGTTCCTTCCCATGCCAATATAGGCAGCCACAGCATGATCATCAAGGCATCCTCAAGGAAGAAGAGCCCAGGAGGCAGAGAGAACCCATACCCCTCCAAAATCCCTTCTTTTATTCCAGATCTTCTTGCCCATAATTCCACACACTCTGGAGGAATTCAGCCTCTCAGCCTATCCTCTCCTAGGCTGTTTACACATTGTTTCAACAAACTCTTCCTACGACTCCTACTCTTTCTCCCCAATGATCTGATCAGATCTCTCTGTATCAGAATTCTATTTTCAAATTCCATAGAAATATTTTCTGAGACTTTCATTAAAATTTACTCAACCTATATAAATTTAGTTCAGTCTGGAAATCAAATTTAATTCAACCTGGGAATAACTGATGTCTTTATTATACTCCATATTTCCATCCAAAAGCATTATTATATATAATTTAGAAAACATGAAATACCTTGTTTACTACCTAGTCATAGATATGTATTAATGAAAAGTATAAAGAATAGCCTCCAGGGTGCACAGAATTGTGGGCGAGAAGATTTGAGATAAAAGAAGGGCTCTCAAAGGGGTGTGGACTCACTCTGCCTCTTGGGCTCTCTTCTATTTTTTTCTTTTTTTATGATTTTATTTATTATCTTTAGAGAGAGGGAGAGAGACATCAATGTATGGTTGCCTTTCACCTGCCTCCAGCTACAGACCTGTCTGGAGACCTGGCTTGCAACCTGGTTATGTGCCCTGGCTGGGAATGGAACCAACACCCTTTGGGTTTGCAGGCTGGTGCCTTATCTACTCTGCCACCAGCCAGGGCCTTTCTTCTTCTTTGAAGATGCCTGGATGATCATGCTGTAGCTGCCTGCATTTCCCAATGGATGGCATTTTGGATGGGAAGGAAAGCTGGGCATAGCCTAGGATCAGGCTGACCTGGCAGAGGGTGGCAGGTTTATTATTTGGGTATTGTAGAGGGAACATCCAATGTTACCTGTTAGGGTAGGGAAGGACAAGGATGTGTCTACAGAAAAAGCACTAAGACATCTCTAAGGTAATAATTTATTTCATAACCTTGATAATGAGTATACAGATGTTTATTCTACTATAACTTTTTAAACTAGACATATACAGTTTATAGATCTTTTTGTATATAGTTATGTTTCACAATAAAGAAGATATTTGCCAAACTATTTGATTTAGAATAAAAGTATTAAAGTTTTTATTTTTCCTCACTTTATATAAACCTACAGATAATGAATTGTAAGTCCAACATTTTTGAGAATAGCTGTGCCTTTCTATGTACCATAGGCATAGCTGTTTTTTTAAATCAATTTTGACATTCACCTTTTGCAACATTTTAGAGTGTAGTATATCTTTATGAATTTGAGTCACTCCTCTTGTTATACATGTAATCTAGTACAACTCAAATTGAGTTGGAGCCCTGGCTGGTAGCACAGTGGATAAGGCACCAGCCTTCAAACCCAAAGGTTGCTGGTTGGATTCCCAGTTTGGATTCCAACATAACCAGTTTGCAAGCCAGGTCTCCAACCAGGTCTGTAGCTGGAGGCAGGTGAAAGGCAATCATACAATGATGTTTCTCTCCCTCTCTGCCTCTATTCCTTCCCCTCTCTCTGAAAAATAATAAAATCTTAAAAAAAAAAAAAAAGAATTTAAGAAAAATATATTTAAAAAAAACTGAGTTGGTATACATTTATTCATTCATTCATTTGCAAAATGTATGCATAATTCATTGTGCTAAAGAACTGGAAAATATAAAAAGATAAAGATGAGCATTTCTGCATTCAAGAAAAATATATGAAGTAAAATGAAATAAGACAAGTGCTCAAATAACTATAGTGTCTGATTGAAGAAGTAGAAGTGATAATAATAAACACAAAATTGTAAGATTTCAAAGGAGGGCAAGTTGACATCTATCTGATTGAAGGTAATTGGGCTGGGAAATACTCACAAATCATTAATTCTTGATTTTGAAACAGACAAAAATATGCATATGTTTCAGCTTTTTTAATCACATTCCAATTTTCTGTCCTGTTAAAAGAGGCCAATCGACATCTGGATTCATGATCACTAGGCCCATTCTCTTCTGGCTCCAAATTGTTTTGGTTGGGGATTTCAAATGAGAAAGAATTTCATCTCCATTCCAACCCTACCATACAGAGGACTACACATCCTTAGGAACTGCGAACATAGCACATTTTGAGAGGGCCAAGGGACTTTCATTGCAAAGGTTTTACCTGCCCAAAAGTCTGTAACCAACCCTGCATAATTTATAGGTACCTCTGAGAACAAGCCTGAAAAGAAGCCAGGGCTAATTGACTGAATTGACCCTGTCAGCTGGCTGCTTTGGTTTCATAGAAACCTGCTCACACATTCAATAAGTGCGCTGGGGGAATAAATGAAAAAAACTGATTATCTGATATTGTGTTGCCTATTCCCTGCTGTCCACTGCCTCCCCAAACCCCTCACCTGAACTCTTCTAAATGGTTGTTTGACTAAATTTTTCTGTTTTCAATAAATTTCACTGGTTCTCTGTTTGCTTAACCTGTTAATATCTATAGTCGGTAGACAGTGTGTTTAGTTGCCAGAGGATCTTAAAATATTTGAGACTTAGATATGATGGCAGAAAGAGCATGAACACAACACAAGGGGACCTACAAACATAATGCGTATCCCAGAGCCAAAGCTTTCCATTGGACACATTCAGCAATCACTGATGTTTCCAATGTGGAAATATGACTGGTATAAAAAGTCCCTCTCTTTGTAAAGTGCTACCAATTTTTAAGCCTTAGCAGATATTGAAGACTGTATTTTTGGCCCAGTAGAGTTTCATTTTCACTTATCAATGCAAGAGTTGGTAATAATCAAAATCATGATCAGTAGCAACTGCTATCCTGAGAAACTTGTCTCCCAAATGTGTACAAAGGGAGAGTCAAATTGCCCATTGAAAGGATTAGTAAATTCATATACTATCCTGGATCCTGGGCACTGTTTCAACCTTTCCTAAATTATGTGAATCTATAATAAGGAGTGGTCAGAGATATTGGCAGAGTAGGCGTGAGCTAGGAAAACTAGAGCAGATGGAAATTTATCCTGCCTCTTTGAAACAATTCTTCCTTTAGGATATTTTTAAGACCAAACTGTATGGGATCACCTCACTTCACTATGCACCAAGTACAGCTTTAGGAAAATTATTTTCTAGAGATTTTAACATGGACCATATAGTAGACATGGAGCTATGCCTCAACAAAGCTTTTGTGATGGTCAGTTTCATGTGCCAACTTGACTGAGCCACAGAGTTCCCAGATATTTGGTGAAACATTATTCTGTGTGGCTGTTTCTAGATGAGAAATATTGGGGATTGCCCTCCCTAATATGAGTGGGTCCCATACAATCTGTTGAAGACCTGAATAAGACAAAAAGGCAGAGTAAGAGAGAATTTTCTCACCTTATCTATCTTCAAGCTGGCACTGTGGTCTTCTCCCATCTTTGGACTCAGGTTCATAATGGAACTTACACCTCCACTCTCCTGGTTCTCAGGCCTTCAGACATAGGCTGGGCCTCCGGCTGGCTGACTACAAGTTTTAAGGCTTCTCGGCCTTCATAATTACATGAGCCATTTCCTTATAATCTCTCTCTCTCCCTCCCTCTCTCCATTTCTTTCTCTCTCTCTCTCTCTACACACTCCCCAAATTAGTTCTGTTTCTCTCAAGAGCCCAGACTAACACAGCATAAAGTCACACAATTTCTGAATGCTGCATCTCCAATAGCTTAGGTGTCCGCACATCCATTAATCAACTGGAGATCATAGCCATTGAACTTTAAACAATCACTGATTTCTTTTACATTGAGAAGAAATGATATTATTGCTTTAAAAACTATTACTGAATAGCATATATCACTTAAGTACAAAGGGCCTAAAATAAAAGCATTCCACTGCTCTGCTTCATAGCATCATGACACAAAATGTGAAACCTTCAAACTTATTAAATCAAATCCCTCTAATGTTTATTTGATTCTTTTCATTTTTCACTTTGCCTCTCCTATTTAATTTGCACAAGCCTTGCCCCTGCCTGGTTCACCACATTTCCACAAATCATGAAGCAAATGAAACTTAAGTCACCCTGAAACAGGGGCTAAGCCTTACCACTGAGCTGACACTGAGGATAGTTTGAACAATGATAAATCAACATCCTGATAGAGAAGATTATTATGAAACTTAATAAGGGGGGGATCTTTAAATTCTATACACAGAAGTTCTGTTTAAATCAAAGTTGGCTTGATAGAGTATGACTTTAAATGCATAAAATTGTATCGCTAACACTTCCCTTTCTCCTCAAATGAAGATATATGTGCAAACAAAGTACTGGTGTGAATTTAAAATATGTTTGACCATAGAAGCCTTTTTAAAAGGAAATCTTTTTACAGTATTTGGAATACAGTCAATAATAGTATTGACAGTGTCAGAGGACACTAGACTTATCAGGGAAATCAGTTTGTAAGACATCTACCCACTATGCTATCCACCTATGACTCATAATACTGACTGTCAGCCATAATTTAAAGAATAAAGTAAATTTTAAAAAGTGAACAAATAAAAATAAAAACTTTCTAAACTGGCCTATTTTAGAAAGTAAAGAAGCTTCCTTTGTTCTCCATGTTGCCTTGCTCTTCTACCTCCAGTGCTTCTCAGTGAGTTCCAGCCAAACCTGAGAGTCCTTTAATTGTTATACTCAGTGGTCAGCTCTGTAGTACGTGGCCAACAACACAAACAACAAAGGAAAAGTATAGGTAAGTTAGATTTCATCAACATTAAAAATTCTTGTGCTGCGAATGATGCTATTTTAAAAAGTCAAACATTGTAAGGGGAGAAGATATTTGCAAATGTTACATATAAGGGAGTTATATCCAGAATATATAAAGAACTCTTCAAACCCAAGAATAAAGCAATAAATAACTCTGATGATTAGTGACCTTCAGCTGCTCTTCATATGTCTATTGACCATCTTTATGCCCACTTTGGAGAAGTGTTTATTCAGGTCCTTTGGTCATTTTTCAATTGGATTGATTGGTTTCTTTGGTGGTGAGCTTTTAAGTTTTTTATAAATTTTGGATATTAATCCTTTATCAGATTTACATTGGTGAATATGGTCTCCCATTCAGTGGGTTGTCTTTTAATTTTATTGACAGTTTTCTTTGCTGTGCAAAAAAAAAAAATTTATTTTGATGTAGTCCCATTTGTTTTTGTTTTTTTTTTCTTTTGTTTCCCTTGCCTGAGGAGATACATCAGAAAAAAATATTGCTGTGAGAAATGTCCAAAATATACTGCCTATGTTTTCTTCTAGAATTTTTATGGTTTCAAGTCTAACTTAAGTCTTTAATTAATTTTGAGTTTATTCTTGTGTATGCGATAAGTTGGTGGTCTAGTTTTATTTTTTTCACATATTTGCCCAATTTTCCCAATGCTATTTGTTAAATAGACTACATTTACCCCATTGTATATTCATGCTTCCTTTGTCAAATATTACTTGACCATGAAGAGGTGGGTTTATTTCTGGGCTCTCTATTCTGTTCCATTGATCTACAGGGTGCACACAATCAATTGGCAAAATTGTAGTAAAATAAGCAGCATACCACAAAAGTGTTATATTTTGAAATAAATTTATTCTTATATGTAAATACATAAACACAGCGTTATTTTTTTAATTGTTAAGAAAAGTCTCCATTTGCTGTAATAATAGATTCAATTCAACTTTGGAATCTTGAGCACACTTTAATTAACTTTTCTTTATACATGGACAGCATGGTGTTTTCAATCTTAGCTTTAACAGCCTCTTTATTGGAATGAGGTTGTTTATTAACTTCTCTCCCACAAATGCTGCATACATAATATAGTCTAAAAGATTTGCATCTGGTGAACTAGGTGGCCAGATTTCCTTTGACCAGAATTCAGGGACATTGACTCTGAGAAATTCTTGCACCTTTTTAGCATTATGTGCTGGTGCACCTTTTTTTTTTTTTTTTTTTTTTTAAGATTTTATTTATTACTTTTAGAGAGAGGGGAAGGGAGAGAGGCAGAGAGAGAGAAAGACATCAATGTATGGTTGTCTTTCATCTGCCTCCAGCCACAAACTTGGCTGGAGATCTGACTTGCAACCTGATTATGTGCCCTGGCTGGGGAATCAAACCGGTGACCTTTGGGTTTGCAGGCCAGGGCTTTATCCACTGAGCCACCAGCCAGGGTCATGGTGCACCATCTATTGGAAGATAAAATGACATCCGTTTGCAACTTGCTTCATCCATGGTACAACTACTTCTCTCAACATATCAAGGTAAACATCCTGGATCTTCATTGATGATCTCCTGGATTCTGTACAATATCTGGACTCACATAAGGTATGTGAGATCCTTGCATACCTTATGTATTTTCCTTGTTGGTGTGGCAACATCAGGATCAACATCATACACCTTCTTCACATTGTCAGCTGTACCTAAAGGAATGTTATTGAAATCCACAATTTCCTTAGCAGTTCACCCTGCACGCAGTCCAGAAATTATGGTTGCTCTAACATCATATTACTTTGACATGACAGTTGCTCTCAGAATTTAATACTTTATATCTGAAACAATGACGTTAAATCATAACCTTAGAAATAAAGTTTTTCAAAATTAATAAGAAGCATGTGAAATAAGGAGATGCAAAGTTATTGCCAATTCACTGTGCACACCCTGCATATGTCTATTTTTATGCTAATGTCCAGTTATTTTGATTACTATGGGGTAAGAATGTAGATTGGTGCAGCCATTGTGGAAAGCAGTATGGAGTTTCCTCAAAAAATTAAAAAGGAACTGCCTTATGACCCAGCAATTCCACTTCTGGTAATATATCCAAAGAAACCTGAAACACTAATTTGAAAAAATATATGCACCCCTGTGTTCATGTGTTCATTGCAGCATTTTTTATAATAGTCAAGATTTGGAAGCAGCCCAAGTGTCCATCAATAGATGAGTGGATGAAAAAAAAAAAAAAGCTGTGGGATATTTACACAGTGAAATACTAGTTGGTTATAAAAAAAAAAAGAAGGAAATTTTACCTTTTGTGACAGTATGAATGGACCTGGAGAGTATTATGCTAAGTGAAATAAACCCATCAAAGACAAAATACCATATGATTTCACTTATGTGTGGAATCTAATTAACAAAATAAACTAACAAACAAAATAGAAACAAAAGCCCTAAGCAGCATGGTTCAGTTGGTTGGGCATCATCTCGCAAAGCAAAAGGTTGCCAGTTTTATTCTTGGGCAGGGCACATACCTGGGCTGCAGGTTCGGTCCCTGGCTAGGGCACATATGAGAGAGAACCAACTGATGTTTCTTTCTCATGTTGATATTTCTCTCCCTCTCTTTCTCCCTCCCTTTCCTTCTCTCTAAAAATAAGTAAGTAATATCTTTTTAAAAATAGAAGCAGACTCAAGATACAGAGCATAGACTGACAGCTATTAGAGGGGAGGGGATAGGGAACTGGGTGAAAAAGGTGAAAGGATTAAGAAAAATACTCACAGACACAGATACAGTATGGTGATTACCAAAACGGAAGGAGAGTGGGGAGTTAAGAGTGGGTAATGGGGAGGCAAATAATAATGGAAAGGAATTTAACTTGGAGTGATGAACACACAATAATCCAATATACAAATGATGTATTATAGAATTGTACATCTTCACCCTGGCTGGTGGCACAGTGGATAAGGCATCAGCCTGGGAACCCAAAGGTTGCTGGTTTGATTCCCAGCCAGGGCACATAACCAGGTTGCAAGCCAGGTCTCCAGCCAGGTATGTAGATGGAGGCAGGTGAAAGGCAACCATGCATTGATATTTCTCTCCCTTTCTGCCTCTCTCCCTTTCCCTCTCTCTGAAAAATAATAAATTTTTTTTTAAAGTTGTACATATGAAACCTATATAATAGTATTAACTAATGTCACCCCAATAAATTCAACAAAATAAAGTTAGATCATATTGTTCAAAAAAGATAAATGACTCAGTTTTACAATTGGCAAAATAGAATAGACATATCTCTAAAGAAGATATACAAATAACAAATAAGAACATGAAAAGATAGTCAACATCTTTAGTTACTAGATAAATGTACATCAAAACCACATTAAATGTCACTTCATGACTATTATAATGGCTACTGTAAAAGACAGACAATAACAAGTATTGGTGAGGATATGAAAAAATTGAAATGCTCATACATTGCTGATAAGAATATGAGTGGTGCAGATACTTTGGGAAACAGTTTGGCAGTTCCTAAAACTGTTAAACATGGAGTTATTATATGAACCAGCAATTTCATTCCTGGGTATGTAGCCAAGAAAATTAAAAATATATGCCTGCACAAAAACTAGTACACAAATAACAAAATTATTCATAATAGCCCAAAAGTAGAAACAACTGACGTGTCTACCAACAGATGAGCAAGTCAATAAAATGTGGTATGTCCTTAAAATGGAATATTATGGCAAAAAATAAAAATAATAAATTACTGACCCTTGCTACCACATGAAGAAACCTTGAAGACATTATGCAATGACAGAAGTTAGTCACAAAAGATTGCATACTATTTGCTTCCATTTACAGGAAATGTTCAGAGCAGATAATTTAGAGTCAGAAAGTAAACTAGCCAATTGCTAGGAACTGCTAATGGATATGGGTTTTGTTTTTGTTGTTGTTGCTTATTTGTTTGTTTTTTGAGTGATGAATTATTCTAAAATTGGTGTGGTAATGATTGCCAAACTCTGGAAATATATTCAAAACCACTGAATTGTACACCTTACTACATGAATTGTATAGTATGTGAATTATATCTGAATAAGCCTGCATTTTTTTAAAGTCTTCTCAGGAGCAACTGTTCCATTACTCTGTGGGCCTCCTTTTAAATGGTGTTTGGAGGCACATTTTGAGAGAACGTGGGAGTGCTTTGGTTCAGCATTTGTTGAAATTTGGAACCATACACTTCTAAAGGCTCTTGACGGCTCTAACCAAATTTTCTTCCTTACCACTCAGAAAATTTCAGAATCACTTATACAACAGCAGATACAGGAAGGTGTCCAGGAGTAGATGAAGTCCCTTCATTTTAAGTGTGGCCAGACTTAGAAAGGAAGACCTTTGTCCTAGGTGGCTGTGAATTTTATGAGTGCCACCAAGAACCCATCCACAGTTTTGGAGCTGTGAAAGCCACTCAGGGGTCCCATGATTTTGATTTTGACAGATGTGCTCTCAGTATGATGCTTTCTCCCTGGCGTCTGACATGCAACCATTGATGTACTCTCTCATCCCCAAACCAGAAATGTTCACTGGCTAAGCTGCTGAGAAAATATTATAAGAATGACTTTTCCATTGATTTACTACTCCCAAGTCTCACCCAGAAGTTAGAATTAAAATTTGTCCACATTAGTTGAAGCCACTCTAAGTTATAAGGTGAGTATTTAAAACTGTGCATTAACCTCAGTGACCTTCAAATGTCAATGCACTTGTCCTGAGGATCAAGAATCCCAGGACTTTTGCTATTGCCCCAGAGGCTCAATTTAGTTTTCAGTAGGCATTGCCCCAAATGCCTTGTACCTTACAAGCGCTCCTACTGAGAGAATAAATTGGATTATCATTTTAATTTAGCATATTGAACTCTTTTGCAAAGTGAGTGGAATTATTGCAAGACAAGGTCCTTTTACAAATGTTTAAATGGGAGGTAGGAAAGGATTTAATGATCCTCTCTAAGCCACAACATTTGATTTTCAGAAAACATTTTCAAAGTTCCCTATCTGGTGAAATATGAAGGGGGACCCCCAAATAACCTGGAATTATCTTCTGGAGGGCAGGTCCCCTGGAGTACAGGCTTCCCCCACTAGGTGAGTGTTCATGGAACCCATCTGTATCAGTACACCAGATGGCATTGTTGTGAGAAGCTGAATTCAGCTTCAGTGACTTTTTTTCAAGATTCTTTCAACGTATTTGCCCATTTCGTGATGGGTGATTTATGAGCATATCTGCCCACCCCATGCTGACTGTTCAGGAGTTTTTGACCAGAAATAGCAATACCCTTATGCCCCACCTTCTCTATTCACCTGATCTTGCCCCAAACAATGCTTTTTGTTTCCCTGGATGAAAAAAAGTCCTCAAAGAGAACCATTTTGTCAATATAGAACAGGTGAAAGAAAAGATGACAGAAGCAGTAAAAGGCATCAGAATCGATGAGTACAAAACCTGTTTAGAGCAGTGGGAGGGGGGAACATCTCAATAGGTGTGTTACATCAAATGGCAAATACTTTGAAGTCACTGAAGTTTTAAAATGTAAAAATAAATGCACAACTTTTATAAAAATTCCATTTTTCCCCCTCACATATGATATGTTCACAAGAAGCTTTTCTCTGCACCCTTCTCCCTCCAGATCTGGGTAATAGTTGAAGGAAGCCATCCCAGAAAGACGGCTCTCTGAAGTGTGGATGTACCCATCACTCCCAGACTTTGGAGAAAGCAGCTTTCAGAAATGAGATGAGGCAGGCCAAAAGAACCAAGTCCTGAGGGTCTCACTGATGAATCCTAGCAACAGCAGGCTCAGATGGAAAGTTAGTGAAACAAAGAACATACATCACCCCTTTACATTTATTACACATTAAATGTCCTTGCATACACAAGATAATGCCAGATACAAAACAAGCACGGACCGCTGCATATCTGTCAGTGGGGCATGGATGAGGTGCCAGCTCCCCAGATTCAGCCAATCAAGCAACTGCAGGCAGGGTTCATGTGACCAGGAGGGGGTGGATCCAGGGCCTCCAGGACTGCACTGAAATTGGCATTTTCCTAAACCAGAAAATTAAACCTATTACAATAAATCTATGGCTGCAGTGGAGGGTGAGGTAGGCTCCAGGAATGGAGTACTAGCCACTTAATCCTAAAATAGGCAGAGAATAATCTTGATTTGGCCTTTTATAGACCATCTTCTGCAAAATCTTCAATCTAGGCCAGGTTGTCTATTAGATGCAAAGTCACTTGAAACCCAAAAAAGGGAGAAGCAGGGCTGGTATTGAGGGATAGGTCCGGTGAAAGTCCACCCAAAGGGCTTATGTTCCAAGCAGCCCAACCTGCTCCAGGAGAGGCTGCAGCCTGCCCTTGGGACACCTCTCAGTTCCCACTTAGGACATGCAGTTGGACTTCCAACAGCTTGGAAACCCATAGGCAAAATTCCTGAAGCTCTTCTATCAATGTTTCAGTACCATCTATTCTGAAGGAACATTGCATTTGTGATGTGTGATGGTGGGCTAATGGGAGCGTAGAGGCTATTTATTGAGCTATCCTGGGTTCTTCTCCTTTTCCGCCAACTTTGAGCCCCCGTGTCTCTGTCCAAGGTGCCCACTCTCTCTAGCAACTACCATGGACAAGCTGGGGCTGGGCCAGAAAAATAAAGCCCTCAGGGAGACATCTCAGTGCTCTCTGGAGCTGCCCTGGAAAAGAGCACCTAGGCAGGTATGAGCTTGGGGAACCCTTTAGCTCAGTCCTGCTCGGTCAAAGCCAGGGGTTCCACTTTCCTGCCCAGCTGTGGTCTCCCGGGTGCAATGCCTGCTGCAGTCACGTAGCTGTGGTCCCAGCCTCTCTT
The DNA here is from genome assembly GCA_004026585.1 of Noctilio leporinus. Taxonomy (NCBI): domain Eukaryota; kingdom Metazoa; phylum Chordata; class Mammalia; order Chiroptera; family Noctilionidae; genus Noctilio; species Noctilio leporinus. Next base: position 383,264 of record PVIW01000779.1, on the reverse strand, counting down.
CTCAGATTCTTGCAAGTTCCCGCACAGCTGGGAGCAGAGCTGCAGCCTCCTCAACACAGCTGAAGAGAACAAAAGCTTCCAGGGGCTAGAAGATAATGAGCTCCCCATCCCTCCCACAGCCATCCTCACCCATCCCGTCCCCTTTCCTCTGACAAGGGGAAAATCACCCCCACCCTTCTCTCACCACAGGGGCATTGATGTATTTATTTCCTAATGGGGGAGATGCCGTTGCTTCCCTTGATTTTTAGAAGCTCAAATGCTTTGGCAGCCAAAAATGAAAGTGTTTGTCTTAATTCTGCCCTCCCGGCATGAGCCTGAGCAGAAAATGGCTCAGCTGCCTCCGTGGCTGTTGGGGTGGCGAAGATAAACAGCCCATCAGCGCAGAGCTGAAAAGAAATATAGAAAAGGGGATGGGAGTAGTTTAATTACTTTGAATGGCTTTTTGTGTTCTGTGTGATTGCTTCCTATGATACAGTAGTTTCTCATTCTCCATGCAAGCAACGTGTTTCTATTCATAAGAATAAGATTGAAGCAGGAAATTGGCTTTCAAGAGTGGGAGAGAGAGAAAGGGCTGAGGGGCGGGCTGTTTCCATGAGAGTATTCTTACAATGGCTGAACTCAGCCAAGGGCTGGGCCAACTCAGAAGCATTTGTGTCTGCTTCCTTGTCCTGCCCTAGAGAATGGGGATGACCTGGTCTCAGGGCAAGTCACCCACTGGAGCAAAAAGAAAGTTCTCAAGCAAAGTCAGGATCTGTAGCTGCAAGGCCAATGTCATATCCTTTTCATACCTAAGAAAGTGGGGACTCTGTGTGTGCATCTGTGTGCCTGTGTATGTGCCTATGCCTCCATTTCCCTTTGAGGTTCTCTAGCACAAGAGAGATTATAGGCTTCAGGTAAAACAATTCTCCTTCCCTCTATGCTACCTATCCTTATTTGTTTCCCATTTCCATAAATTGAGAGCTTATGGTTCATAATAATGACAAAGTCAACTTCATATATAACATAACTATATGATCAAAAGAAATCATATAGTTATGACCAGTAGTCACTGAGAATCAAGTGTTCTTACCTATGCAATCACTGTGACACTTAAGTCAAATAAATACATCTATTTTTTCAGTATAATTAAGTTGCCCTATAAGATCAAAACAACTTGAATATGCCCAAGGAGTTTGCTCTTAGAGGAAGTCCTATGATAGATCCTTTTGTAATACAAATGATACATTTCTGTAGATTCTAATTTTATGTATTGGATTTTCTTAAATTACGTAGAGTAAATCTGTATTGGGGACATTTGAGTTAAGTACTAAGATTTATAAGCCCATCCAGAAAACCAAAAGTCCATTGTGTGCAGGGTATTCTTCTCCAAGGGGGTGACATTTGGAAAGGAGGAATTAGTGGCATCTCTACCCACGAGTTTATGATCATAAAAAGGGTAAAACCATCAGGTGCTTGAAACTTGTACACAGGCAGACAGGCAGGTTGAGCAGTTCTACAAGGCAAGCCCTGCAGATTCACTTTGCAATCTTCAAAGTAATATACAGAAGATAACATCTACCACTGTTATTACAAGACTCTCATAAATGTGAAGATACAAAGTTGGGGTAATAAACTCTTACAGACTCAACTGCTCCTGATGGAAAAAAGCAGAGGCACCATTCATAGACATATAGATTGTGAATGCAGAAGGACTGTTTCCTTCAAATTCAAAATCCAAACAGCACAGACAAATGTGAAGAACGTCAAAGGCCAGTGAAAACAAGTGGAGATCTGGAGTGAGTTCACCAGAGGACTCTTCCCTGGGACAATGTGACACAGAAAAATTGCTCAGTTCAAGAAGAAATATTCCTAAGAAGACATTGCAGGAAGCAGAAAAGAAGAAACACAAATACATTAAAAACTAGAAAACAAGACAAAAATGAAAAAGAATTGAACCAGAAACTGTGGGAGGAGATATATAATTTTAAAAGTGAGCAGTAGGCTACCGGGTGGTAACAGGAAAACCTGCCTTCAATGGTCCTTTTCTCCTCTCCAATCCCCACACACCCTCCCCTTAAGCACTCTTGCCTTTAAATACCCTCCCCTGGCTGGTGGCTTTAGTCATCAACCATACATTGATGACTCTGTTCCTCTCTGCCTCTCTCCCTTCCCCTCTAAAAATAACAAATAAATTTTTTTTTTAATTTAAAAAATAAAAATTAAAAAATAAATAAATAAATAAATGTCCTCCCTTAGTACCCTAGTGTTCTTCTCCACTGAGTTCTATGCCTAGTCGAATTAATAGTCCTTTTCAACTTCCATGCATTCCTCTGGGAAGAAAGGACTTAGGAAGGAAGAGGACAAAAATGACAGAGGTATAGCCTGTATGCAACAGGTGGGCTGTTGCATTGAACATTGCATTGCATTGAGAATCAGCCATATGCGAAGACTCAGCTGCAGCCCAGCACCTAAAAACAATAGGCAGCAAATGACCTCTCTGCCCAAAATTCTGTTCCCTGTTGGGCAGTCATGATTTCTGAAGCTGCACAATGTTCGCTTTGTGCAATTGTAATAAGAGAAAGAGAGTGGTTAGAGAAACACAAATTTAGGGTCCTGAGTATCTCACCTAGAAATGGTATATCCAACTAGAATGCCATTCTCAGGTCCCAAGGCTACACAATGGCACCTGATTGGGAAGTCTTGATGCAGGTGCTACACAGAAATTTGGTGGAACTGAGGATAAGAATAAGCAGCAGAAAAGGTATATGGAGGGCTGTAAGCAGTACTGTGCATAAGGTCACATTGGTATGTGCAGTGGCCCTAGATGGATTGAAAGTAGCATCAAGACATTGGGCATTTGTCAAACATGACCAGGAACACCTTCCTCAGAATGGGAGACACAGTAAGGAATGAAGATGCACTGAAGGCAAGCATAGCCTTCATTACAGTTTTATCCTTGATACCTTTTGACCATATATGGACAACAGCAACAACCAAAAAACCCACAATGGTGTCCATTGGACCTTAAGCAAAACCTTGGGAAGAATATCAATCTGAGATTCTAATCCAGGTCTCTCTTTAACTAATAATGTGACCTTGGGCAAGTCACCTTACTTTTTCAAGCCTGATTTTTATCATTCTACAATAACGTAGCCTCTAACATTCCCTGAGCCTATCATTGTTTTCATCCTTTAGTTTATTCTAGATTACCTGAGTCTAATCTAGATAAAGGAAACAAACTTATAGAGCAAAAAATTGATTGAATTAGTGAACAACTCAAATATTGCTCTTCTAGTAAAATAGCCTGAAGAGAATGTTTCAGCAACCAACTGGAGGTCCAAAGTCTTGGTATATAAGTTTCCTGAAAATGTGAAAGATAGTTGTCTTAAACTACAAAATCTTCAATAGCATCAATAATGTGAAAACAGACTCATTTACTAAATATCAAAAATACTAGTATAAGAGGACTTATACAGAGGAACTTAATAGAGGAAGTTGTTTATCCAAAGGGTAATAAACTTACCAAATGCATTATACCAGCAGGTGGTACAGGGAGGAAATACGTATATAAATGGCTTCAAATGTGGTTTGGGAAGGTTTTATAAATGACCTAGTCATTACAGACTAGAACATTACAGAGGGCTGGCAACATTTAAGGTTGACATCTGGAATACAATAAAGCTGTCCCAGATCCCTAAGGGCCTTCTAAGTCATATTACAAAAAAATCACTTCAGGGTTCTGCTGCTGAAAGCACTACAAATGAACACACACACACACACACACACACACACACACACACACATCATAACAAAGAATAAAGAAAAGAGGAAAGTACTCTGGATTAAGGACAACCAAAGACAGGGTAGAGTCTTGAAATCATACTGATGTTAGACATTTAGCCCCACAATGTCATCATGTGCTTGGATGATTGACATGCTAAATTCTCATTTGGGCAACATCAATCCAGGTCACACTAAGTGTTGGTTCTAATAAAGAGATTCTGAAAGAAAAATACCCATGTTAGTCCAAATTAGTACACATTTTAGTTGTTGAATTTAAGCCCTGTGAATGATTCCTATTGTTTCTCTTCATGAATTGGGGGCCATCAAATCCTTGGGGCCACAGCAGCTGTCATCTTGCACAACCACTTGAACACAGGAACCTGGATGCAATTTGACATGATTGGGAAGCAGAAAATTCCAGGCTCATCTTCTGAGACATGAGAGGCTCCTACCAGGTCTGTACAAGTAGCTGTTCTTAGGTTGAAAACATGTTAATGGGTGTTCTGCCTAAGTAAGGATTTTTGAAATGGGCCCTGAGTGCATTTACTTTTCTCCTTGCATTTGTAAGCAGCCTGTCATTTCATTATCTGCATTCAGTGTTGGCTGTTTAGGATCATTAGGCAAAACCTAGCTATCGCTGCATATTACTCAGTACGTTTGCTCTAATAAGCTTTTGTAAATAAAACCCGAAGAGATGAAAAAGGCCAGTGTCTGATTACATGCAACCAATTTGATCTCATTAGGTTCTTTATAAGGAGAAAAAGTAAATATAATCTTTATAAATCACAGCTATAACAAAGATGCCTGGCAAAATTCATTAGTTAAGATAAGAGTGAAGATCATTTGGTTTATGAAGCTGTTAAGTACTATTTCATCCATTATAAACTTTTACCAAACTCAGAGATGTAATCAGGCAGAGAAAATTATATATTCTTACACAATTCCCTAAGGTTTAGGCATAATAAATTGCTATTAAAACAATAATAAAAACTAATGCTTGTCTTCAATCTTTCATTCAAAGACTCCTAAGTGAGTCAAAATATGTTCATTAATTTTCCATAGATATTCAAGGCCTGAATAAAGTTTATTCAACCTATTTTACTGATTGTACCATTGAGGCTCAAACAGATAAAATAATGAACTAAAAATAAACTAAAATTAAAAATGAACAGCAAAATTGAAAGTGAACAGAGAATACTCCCTAGTCCTGTTGCTTCCCAAGTCAATGTAAAGTCAGAATTTTCATTTAATAAAACAATTATTAGTTCCTCTTTATTATTTTGCCTTAAGCATGGTATCTTGATTTTATTCTTGGTTGGCACGTAAAGTAAATGTTGATCAGTTAGACTTGAGTATTGCTTCCCAATCAAAGAATTTGTTCAAGGCAACCTGGTTTCAGGAACTGACTCTGTCTCTAACTCTGTGACCTTAAGCATCACTAAAGGGACTCAGTATCCTCCTGGTGACTTAGGGATAACAGTGCTGTGAGGAGGAAGTGAGATTCTTAATAGCAGAGGAAAAAAATTTCCAAACTTTACAGTGCTTCCCAAATGTGACCAATTTTCCCTGTCTCTTTTCCCCTCCTTCATTATAAGCTATTATGTTTTGAGAATTTGGGTGCTCCTCCCAAAATTCCTATCTTTTTTTTATAAATACCTTTAAGACTGTCCCCAGGATTTTTGCTTAACAGGTCAGTAGGGTGTCTGCTCTCAGCAATGGAGAAAGAGGCCATCTTAATGCATGAGCTCTGGGCCCTGGCTGGTGGCTCCGTGAATAAGGCTCCATCCTGCAAACCCAAAGGTGACTGGTTTGATTCCCAGCCTGGGCACATAAACCAGGTTGCAAGCCAGGTCTCCAGCCAGGTGTGTAGCTGGAGGCAGGTGAAAGGCAACCATACATTGATGTCTCTCTCCCTTTCTGCCTCTTTCCCTTCCCCTTGCTCTAAAAATAAAATCTTTTTAAAAAAATTTTGCAAAGTTAATATGTGAGTTCTTCCTCCCCCACCTCAACCCTACTACCTCTAACAAGATGTCAGAATGTAATTCTCACTCTTGGCCCACACCTGCCCAGAGGGGAAGAAACTGGTATTGTAGAGGGCCAGAAGAAACAAGGTGCAAGAAGCAGCCATTGGCTTTCCTCCTCCTCTCCCTTCCAGTGTGGTCTTCGCTGCCCTATCAGGGTGAAACATGCCAAGCTGCCAGCTTCAGCCCTCACTCCCACTACTAATCAGCGCCTCTTCAGGGTCCAGGGTAGGGGCTACCCCAGCCCTTCTTCCCCTAACACTCCAATCACTGCATGAATGTTTGCAGCAGCCTGGAAGGAAAGAACTGGGAAGCTCTGGGCAGGAGTAAAATGTGCAGAGACAGGTATTATCTTGAGCAGTTATGCTCTCAAATGACTCATCCCTGTGCTTGATGGGTGGTGCAAACAAGAGAGAACTACAAGAATCACTAGTTTTAAATAAGTTCTATGAGGTAAAACAACATGTAATGTCCATTGGGCAGCATGGAGGAGCTGAGCCTAGGTGGAGCCGGTTGTGATGTTAGCAGGTGGGGTGGGCAGAGAGGGGGAGTCGCATTTTCTACTTGTTTTCCCCTCCATCTTACAGAGCTGTGAGGGCTCCAGCTAAGCGCAGCTCCTCTCACAACAGATGCAACAGTGCCACCTAGAGGCCAAGAAGCAATAGTCTTTCCAGCCCGCGAGAGGCCAAAACTGAAACCCATTATCCCTGTCCCCTGCCACCGCAGAAATGAAGCCTCGGTGGTCAGGGCTTGAGGACTGCTTCGCCGGCAGCGGGTAAGTAAGACTTGGAAGAGGTGCTTGCGGAGCCCCGGACACAGGGCTGTCTTGGCTGACGAGACAGCGCGCTGCCGCTCCTCCAGTGTATTTCCAAAACAGGAGCGAAGAAAGGACCTCTTGGGTTCCAGCCCTCAAGCCTTCCCTTTGCCCCATCAAAATGCAAAGCAAAGTTCCTTGAGTGTTTCCTTCCTGTGTGTCCTATTTTTCGCATGTGCAGATAATTCATGCAAATTATATGCATTTTGTTCAGAGGCATCTAATTAGACAGATTAGCTCCTTGACACCGAAACCTTCTATTTTATTCTTCTGAAAAGAAGATTATGTCAGTTAGGAACCTCTCACTCTCCCTGGGCATCAGACAAAGAGTGAGTTTCTGTAGGGCAGGAGCTCAGGGGTGTGTGTGTGTGTGTGTGTGTGTGTGTGTACAGTACATAAACAACTACCTTTTAAGTGTACAGTACTGTGTGTTTGCTTTGGGGGCATGTGTTTGCATGCTTTGCGTCCAACGTGTGGCAGATGTACATGGGCACCCCTTTTTATTTCCATGAGAAAGGGGAAATAAAAAGTTAGCTCTTAAAGGTCCAAGAAGTATGAACATCTGATTGGCATAACACATGAACAAAGGAAATGAAAAAGGGGAAAAACATACGCAGTTCCTCCTTTGTTCTGAAAATGGATTTCAATTCTTGTTGGCACACTGCCAGTCCACATTCCAGAAGAAAAGAAAACTCACTTATCAGGGGAAGATAAGCCAGAGACGGGATGCTAACAAGCTCTCCAACTGACAAAAGCATTGCAGGTTGCCAGGGAGAGAGGTTTTTATCTCTTGCCTCTAAAAATCCACCAGGTGTGCCAGCCTAGGCTCTAATCAGACAAACAAGATTCCTCATGAGCAGCATCTGGGATGACTTTCTGATACTTTTCCTCTTTTGAAGATTGCCAATTCCCAAGAGCCATCCAGATGTGTGGTCAAGTCAACCACTGTATAACAAATGCTTCCTGCATCAGACACCAGCTGTCCTAGCATGCAGTAGTATGTAAGCTTCTAGGTCAGAGGGTATAAGCTCAAATACCTGATTATGTCATTTGACTGTGGCCAGTGACCTGGGGGGTGGGGGGAGGGGGGTACTGAAGAGCTCTATTTGCCTGTCAAAAAAAAAAAAAAAAACCAGCCATTACTCAATTCCAACCAATTGTCTCCTTGAAGAAATGCAGGCACAATATGGCTAGATTATTTTCAAAAGATGCCTGAAACTCATACTGTGGATGTGAAATCTCCTGATTTTTAAATGTTGGACGCAACCCAAAAAATGTTCAAACATTGTGCTGAACCAAACAAGACTTGGCCAAAGGCCTGATTTGACCCAGAAAATGCCAGCACAACCCCTGCCTGGGATCATTCACAGCTCTTGGAAATCTGTATTCAAACCACATCCTAATATTATGCCTCCACTGCTCATTTAGGGCAGAAACGTTCACACTTTCATGCCTTTGTTTATCCTGTTTCACCTGTCTGAGTCGGTCTTTCCTCCAGCCTCTGCTTGTCAAAATCCAATATCAAGGGCCAACTCAAATTCAATTTGTTTGCGAAGCGTGCCAGAATCACTGCAGTCAAAATTAATCATTCCAGCAACACTGGCTTTCTGTCTCTGTTCTTGAACTTTGTAGAACCTGTCTCATTCTGGGGTTAGCAGTGTCCATGTGAGTCCCAGTTGTGACTCTTTGACACCTAGGAATGTATCTGATACATTCTCTCTCTCTCTCTCTCTCACTCACTCTCTCCCTTCCTCCCTCCCTCTCTCCCTGCTCAGTGCCCAACAGAGGCTGAGTTGATGGCTGGTTTGAATTTACACTGGCTAAGTTACTATATGGGAAGCAATGCATGCCAGTCATTGACTAAAAAGCTCAGGGCATCTCATCACTATTAATTTAATTCCAGCCTTGTATTAAACATACCATGGGATGGGATGACCATGCCCAGGTACATCCGAAATCAGGGCTACATACTGATTAAATCAATAACTACTTGAACAAGGTGCATCTCCTGCCAGACCCCAAGGATATGTTATTATTATCATGCCATATATGACTTTCTAGAGGGCAGAGTTCTTTTTTTAATGTTTTCAATGTATATACCCAGCCCACTTTCTGGCATAGAGAAGAAATTCAATAAAAGATTTGCGGAGTTTAAAGATCATCATCAAAACAAGTCAATAATGAGCACCTACTTCGTGTGAAGAACAGCACACTCTGTAGTGGGATGTGGTGCTATGCTCTCAGCCAGTTACAATCTGCTTGGAAACATATTTAAATGAAAAGAATGTAGTTGCGCCATCAATACATGGTAACTGCTGGAAATAGTTCTTGAGCTCCACACATGTGACGTGCCTCTTGCTAAGTGCTAGGGATCAAAGAGAATAAGAAACATTGGCCACCCTCGTGGAGACCTGGTGTTGGATAGGGGAGTTTGAAATGAAAAAATCATTGTGAGTTGAGCAGTCAGAAAAAGTATGATTTAAAATCACAGGCAGCAGGAACCTAATAAGTTCTCAATGGTAATTGATGGCCTATTGCTTGAACATTAGGATGTTAATGGAGGGAAAGTGTCGAATAACTTGAAATGTTGCTAAAGGGAAGACATTCTAAAGTGATTCTACTCCTAGATCCCAGTGGTCTTTCTGGGCTCTAAGGTGTTAATAAAGTCAAGCTGTCAATCTCAGGACCACATCCTGTTAGGAGCTATATTGAAGCTCCAGGGAAATAGGGAATCAGGGTGCTGTGAAGTCTTAGAGGAAGGACAGCTCTGCCCAGTGTGTGCAGCTGCCCCAGACTCTAACACTCTCGGTCACAGGTGACAAAGGGGAAGCAACACAGTGGGAACCACTCTCTGTTCTACCCCAGTGTCATCATGCTTCCACCTATCATGTCACCAAAACACTGCTCCCTCTATGTCTTAGTCTGTCCAGGCTGCTATAACAAAAATACCTTAAACTAGGTCGCTTATGAACAACAGAAATTCATTTTTTGCAGTCTAGAGTCCAGGGAGTCCAAGATCAAGGCAGCAGCAGATTGGGTGTGTGCTAAGGCATTCTTCCTCTTTGACAGCCATTTCCTCACCATGCCCTCCTGTGGCAAAAGAGATAAACTAGCTTTTTACAAGGGCACTAATCCTAATCTAGAGCACTCCATCCTCATGACCTCCTCACTTCCCAAAGGCTTCACCTCCTAATGTCATTCCCTTGGGAGTTAGGATTTCAGTACATGAATTTGGGAGGGACCATAGCCATATAGAAACTCCCAATGTTCTCCTGGATCACCTCCATCTGTCCACAAACTTCATGCCCCTGTTGTGGGTAGGAAGAGTGCAACAGCCATGACCACTGTTCACTTTCCCTTTGACTAAGCTGAACTGGCTTGAGTGGTCAAGGAAAGCAGTGACAAAAGAAGGAAGAATAGTTCTGGTTCCAGTGTAAGCCTTGTTCTTCTAAGCAGAGACATCAATGTCCTAAAATCTAGTTGTGACTTCCTAGTCCATCAGCAGAGCAATCCATTCATGATATGTTAGAGTGCTTAGCTTAGAATTGGCCTACACAATGGAAAAAAATCTAGGAAGACAATAATAAAAGAAGGGGAAAGGGAGAAAAAGAAGTGAGGAAAAAGGAGATTGGTCTGACAGGTAAAAATTAAAATAAAGATTTATTGAGAGAACTTGAGGTGGATTTGGCTCTCAAGATCAAGAGTTGCTAGAAATAAGCAGAAACATGAGGAAAAGGAAAAAGAGAGTTAAACAGACTCAAATCCCTGCTTTGAAAGCCCATGCTCTGTCAATAATTTATTCTTTTTAAAAAAGGCAGAAGGAAATCAGAAGATGAGAGAAAAATAATCAACACCAAAGTGGAGGTGTCGACCTGAACTGATTTCAGACTGAAACAAAGACTCTGCAACTGCGATTACATGGAGATACATAAACATCCCAGGCAAATGGTACCAAGCAAAACTCTAGTGCCTCACAGTGCCCTATGTGTAATTGAGTCTTTTGATATTTATTTTACATTCCACCAGCAAAGTTTTTGTCATATCTGATTTGTTTTTTCCAAGGCCTTTATGTGGAATGCTTCCTAATCTAAATATTTTTAGCAACAATGGTGGGTTTTGTTTTTTTTTTCTTTTTTAAAATCTCAAAGGTAGCATTTCAAAAGCAATTATTTTATGTTCATCCAAAAGCAAAATAGAAGCCCAATCTAAATTCACCTGCAATCATCCCATTTGGGAGGAGCACTGTGGGAAAAGACAGAAAACTACCCCTGAGGACTGTTATATGAAGGGATTTGAAATTTCTCTTGTACAATGATTAGGGGGAGAGGGGGTGCTGTGCTTGCTGTCTCCAAATGTTGTTGATTGAAAAGGGCAAATTGCACCTTTGTCTGGGTTCATCAGAAATAAGACCCCTTGACTCTTCCTACCCTGAAATCAAGCCCCTTCACAATCAGCCAGCCTTCTGAATGGCCTGCAATTTGGACAAGAGGTATGAGAATGGTTGACTTTCTGGAAAGAAGTATAATGTTTTGCCTTGTCATTGTTTTTTCAAGGAAGCAATACCATGGTTTTGGGTATTAGTCCCCTGGTTTGGGGTTTAGAAGCTCAGAGCTAGCACCGGGAACCAAAAGGGAACTGAGCCTTCCATACTGACCTAGTTGAGAGCCAACCATGGGTGGGCATCTTCCTCCAAAGCCCACTCTACAGGGCCAGGTGCACAGCCACCTGTTCCCAAAAGGAGCAGCTGCTATTTCCCTGGTGGCACTTGGAAAAGACAGAGTCAAGTTCGTCCTGGTAAAGCGGATGAAACGCAACTGTTGGGTAACAGTTGCATTCAGAGATGCAGACCCTGAAGCTTTGGCTGCAGGGACATCTTGATTTTTCAAGCCCATGTATAGGCATAGAGTTTCTCCTTTCACCACGTCCTTCATTTCTCATATATTAAGCTAATCCAATAAAGTATTGTACAAAGAGGAAACCTGTGGGACAACCAACACAGTCATTTCTCCAGCAAACGCATTATGGGCCAGGAGAGCAATGTGCATCTTTTTTCCAATTATTGGTAGGAGCGTGTTCATTGGGAACCATTACAGCCTGCATCTGTCAGCAGGAATCTCTGCAGGTGTAATGATGCACGTTAACTTCCTCTGCTCCACAGAGAGACCAGTGGCCTGACTCTGTGACAGCTCCCAATCAGTATCACGCTTAGATCCAGCTCTTCCTCTCTAGAAAGTCCACAGCCAACCAGGCTACAGTTATCTGGACAGTACCTTGGGGGAAAGTCCCTATGCAGGATAAACAGGGGCTCCTTCCTACGGCTCTGGAAGGAAGCCTCCTCTAGCTTGTAGCACCAAAGAAAGGAGATGAAGAGGAGAAGCGTGAGGTCCCACCCAGCATTTACCCTGCCAACGTTCACCCTGTCTTCCTGCCTCTCAGCACAGCCTGCCGCAGACGCTGATGTTGGCTAGCTCTCTCAGCATGTCCCCTTCCTGTGCAAAGCCAAGTCCTGATCTCCAAACCAAGTTCTCAGGAATGGGCACCGCAAGCCCTTCCCTGCCTTAGCACTTTGGGGTTCCCACTCTGGTCACATACCTTCCATCTGCCCCTCCAGATCCACACTCTGCCTGCCTGTCTCCGCTGACTCTCAGCCTCTGAGCCTGAGCATGAAATTTCATTCTGTTCCCATGGATGGTGTCACCACTGTGCTCCCTCAAAATCCTGCCTCTTCCAGGAGGAAGGGGTCAAGCTGCCCCTCTTCCATGGTGCTTTCCTTAGGACCCAGTGACATTGTTAGCTCAGCTTCCATTAAGCAGTGTCTGTGCCATCCCCTTGTATATGAAGATAACACATATGCTCTACCACACCCTTTCAGGACTCATGTGCATGGTCTTATTTCTCCAAAGGATGGAAAACCTCTGGGAGGGCAACCATTGTAGTTTCCATATAATTCCCATTATCTACAGTAAATACAGTGGCCTGTAGTTAGCTGAATCACGAACAGAAAGGGATTTCTGTGGCTATCTATATTGTCTGTCAAAGTGAATAATTACCCCAGTGACTCATGGGTTCTTCTTAAATTTAAATTTTTAAAAAATGGAGTCATGGAAGAGAAAGGTGGCAAACTCTAAATAAGTAATAGTTGCCTAGAAGCAATGATAGCACTTCATTTACTGGCAAAACTTGCTCAAGATGCCTATAAAAGTCTCATAGTGTATTACCTGCTACTGAAGAACCATTATGGCTTGGTGACTACAGAGAAGTTTCTGGGACTAAGTTGCTGGGGTTCAGATCTTGGTTCTGCTGCTTATTCGCTGTAAGCCTTAGGAAATTTAGCAATGTTAGCAAATTTAACCTCTCCACAGCTCAGTTTTCCCATCAATAAGAGGAAAATAACAGTACTTACTTACCTCATCTTTAATCATTTAAAGATTAAATGAATTAATACACATAAGCACCTAACAGAGGCCCTGAGGCATTGTGTGCGACATGTGTCAGTTATTACTGTGGAATATGCATCAGCCACATGATAATCCTGTCCTGTCAAAACTCTTCTTAGGACCCCCTAATGCCTGGAAGTTTCCATGAAAGGCAAGGTAATACTCTCATGTTCGTTTGCAAAGACTCTACCTTAAGGAGTAAATAGGCTCTACAGACTTCACCTCTGTCTAGTGAATAACATGCTGATGAAGTATTTTCTTGGAGGAATTTTGGAGGAATATAGGGAGGATGGTTTTAGTAAGTTATACTATATTACAGCTGAGGAAATGGAGGCATCAAAGGCATGAGAGAGACTAATTTATAAGTAAATCTTTACTTGACATCCACAGCATACCATTCCCAGTTGTGTTCTCAACGTGGTAGAGGATGCAGACAAACTGCACACCAGCTATCTAAGGTGACCCAGGACAGCAACACAGAACCCAAGATTTGGACCCAGTTTGCAGCCACACCAGATAACACTCAAAAACCAATAAGCAGGTTTGCTTGTTGAGAACTAGGTATCAATCTCTTGAGAGGTACACAGGCAAATTTCCATCAAAAACTATGACATCGGGAACACAGCAAATGTACTTACTAAGCCCACTGGCTCTCATTTGCTCTTCTGTTCTGTATCTGCCATGCAGCCAGGCACTTTTTGTGGGTAGAAATGCCAGTAGAATGGGAAGAATACCATGACAGGAGAGCAAATAAAGAGCCACCTTTCCCTGATAGGCCTCTTTCTTCCTTATAATGTTACCTTTTCACTACCTTTATTAAGCACGGCATGCACAGAGGGCCCCAAACAAGAAAGGAGGAAACTATTTGAGTATTGGCTTTGCAGCAGCTTCCCTTCCCTTGAGAACAAAGCTTATACACACAGTTTATTACCTGCTCATGCTCCTGAACACTGCTTAAAGCCATGTAATATCTTCTAGTGGGTAAATGAGTAGCAGCTCTCGCTAGTGTGTCAATCAATTCCATTTCCCCTTCACTAAAGGAAGTTAACATCTTACCCTTCTGACAGTTGAGAAAAATGAGTTTCTTCTTGCTCTCTGTCCAGAGCATTAGGGCAAGAGGAGAGAGGAGAGCATGTGCCCTGGCAGTGATGGTCATGCCTTGGACATGTGGGCCACAGCTATGGGGAAGGGTCTGTGTGCATTCCCACAGCAGCACTAGCTGGACTTTGGCTGCTGAAGAGAAAAGTCACAGAGTATTTCATCCATAGCCTGAGCTCAGCCAAGGCACAAAAAAAGTGGTGACATTTCATTGGAGTGATCAAGACAGAATCCAGGGTGGGAAAGTGAGAAGAGTGGAAATATGTGAAGAAAATGGTGTCATATCAAGGATAAAATTAATTATCTACTTTTCTGGGAAAAGCCAACCCACCCCATGTTGCAAAAAATGTTTGGATACCTTTAATTTAATTTACATCAAGAAAGGTTTATGAAGCCACTACTGTACATAAAGTGTGTGGCTAGACTCTTAGGAGAAAAGGTGCAAAGGTGAACAAGTGGAGTTGCCATCTCTCCTTGGTGACATTCTAGCCACACCTCCCTCAGTTTCTTGCTCGGATCTCACCTGACCAATGAGGTCCATGTTGTCCATCTTTTTCATACTGTGCTCCCACCCCCCACCCTTGCACTCCTGCTACCTTATTAGTTTTCCACAGCAGATATCTCCTCTTGATTAACCTTATATTCACTTGCTTTATTGTGTTTACAAGTTATTATCAATTTCATACACATCCTACCCTAGGACAGGATTCTTGATGAATTTTTTTCCTGATACACTTGAAATGCATTGAACGGTGGCTGGCACGTAATAAACATTCATAACTAGATGTTGAGTGAAAAAGTTAATGTTGCTCCCAGAGCCCAATTACATTCTTTACCATTTCCTAAAGAATCTTCTGAAATTATTGGAAACTTATTAAAATGGTGACTTTTCCAATGAATGTGCCAGGAGTGAAGGCTGTGAATGGTTTTGGTGAATGAGTGGATGCATCCTTACAGCTCACTGATCTCATGGTGCAACTGGCTTTTTGCAAATCACTATCCATGGTTTCTCCTTCACAGGTCACCCCTCAGTCAACATGCAGTGGGGTTATCCATTAGCTCCGCTCAGATGTTTCAATGAGACCAATGCTATACCATTTCTTCTGTGGTGTGAGTATACTTTCTCATGGTTTAATACAGGAGATCTATGCATTTAGAAAACATGTTAAGGAAGTTTCATCAAACACAGGAATGTATTTCAAAGGTATGTTAATAGCCTTCAACATATTACACAGTTTAATCATGAAAAGATGTCTCCAGTCCAGCCCATGTGGTACTATTAATAGACACCCTTCCTCCAGGATCAACTGGGTTCTAAACAAAAGATAACTCCCACTCCAGCCAAATACACTCATGGACCAGTGCAGACTTCAAATGGCTCCAATCCAATGCTCCTCCCTTAGGCCACTCTATCAACTGGCATGCCTCAAGAGAAGACAAGTTCTAAACTATCCACCCAGAACTGTGGTGGCAGCCAGATATTCGTGTTTTATAATAAGCAATCTGAAGTTCCTAGGTATGAAAAGATTCACTCAAAGTCCTGAAATTGGCTCATGGCAGTGAGATCAGATCATGTTTCCTGCACTGCTGGGCTTCACAAGTGACCCCACTATGAAGGGCTACACAAGCCTTTGATTTGCAATTCTTCTCACAGGGGTCCTCTTGCATTTGCTCTGGGATTACCCCTGAGATGGTCAGCTCCAGGGAAGGGAAATGGCAGGCCTCCTGGATGACACCACTTGGTCCCTATTCTAATTTCTCAACAAAAGCAAACTCTATAGCCCTTGTTCCTAAAAAGCATTAAATAATTCTCTTGCTAATATGATCTGTCATGCTTAGGTTCTGAAGCCATAAAGATACACATGCTTTGCAGGCATACCTTTCTATTTCTGCCAGGGAAAGAGTACCAAGAGAATTAAATAGCATTAATTCTCTGCATTGACGAAGTCTCATTGAAGGCCATGAATATCTACTCCACAACGCAGCAGTGATAACCTTACCCCTGAGGCTTGACTTTGCTGTTGGAACTATGATATTTTGAACCAGCATCTGCTAAAGCCAACTAAAATCTCTTGCTCTGTTTAACTACTGCTTTGTCTTTTCTTACATATGTATTCAGCCATGAAATGGACCACTCCAAATTTGGTGGCCTAAACAGCCATTTAGGTCATCATTCTGCAGATTACCAATTTGGATCAGTTCTTTTGATCTCAGCAGGAAACACTCAAGTGTCAGAAGCCAGTGACTCAGCTTCTAAGAGTTGGGCTGACAGCCAGCTGGAGCAGTGGGGCAACTGAGCTACCCACCTCTTATGCTGCAGACTAGCCAAGTCTTGCTCACATGAGGGTCCAGGGGTTTAAGAGCAATAGAGCCTCATTATGCAAGTATTTCTCAAATCTGTGAGTGTTCCACACCAGTTAGTGTCCACAGTAACATGTCTAGCCCAAAAGTTGAGAAACACCCAGTTTTTAAAGGAAGCTACAAAGTCACATTGCAAGAATACAGGGAAGAAAAGAATTGTGTGGTTATTTTGTGCAATTTTTCCATCAAGATATGCACTGAGGGAGTTGTGCTAGAGGGAGAAGATTAAGGAGTTGGTGATTTCTTTGTTTTGTTTTGTTTTTAAGATTTTATTTATTTACATTTAGAAAGAGAGGAAGGGAGAAAGAGAGAAAGAGAAACATCAATGTGCAAGAGAAACATCAATTGGTTGCTTCTCGCATACCCCCAACCCAGGAGCTGGCCCACCACCCAGGTATGCACCCTAACCAAGAATCAAACCCTCGACCTCCAATTCACAGGCCAGCACTCAATCCACTGAGCCACACCAGCCAGGGCATGATTTCTAAATTATCTAGTCATACCTGATCTCCTCAAGAGGCTACTAGTTTACAGCATTTTATGTATTCATTCAGTTCTTTTACAAATATTTTTTGAGCACCTACTATGTGCCAATCCCTATGCTAGGCACTGATGATAGAAACAGACAATGCCTCTGCTCTTATTAAGCTTACTAGCTAGTGGGAAACAGTCAATCAATAAATAAATAAATAATTGTAGAATAGATCTGACTGTAAAGAAAAGTAAAAATGATTTTCAAAGCTGTAGAGGGCAATGAGAGTGAGCTGTTATTTTACTTGGGGTAATCATGGACAGTCTCCCTGATAACACCTTGAAGGAAAACACTTGAAGAAAATGTTCCTTGAAGAGGGAACAATCCATACAGTTGGCTGCAGAGCATTCCAGAGAGAGAAAAGATTAAATGGGAAGCCCTGAAGCAGGATCATCTCTACTTCTTTGAGTAACGTAAGAGGTTAATGTGTCTGGAGCAATGCCAGTGAAGGGGGAAAGAGAGAGGATATGAGAGAGGTGTTAGTGGGCCAAATAGTAACGAGAAGGGCAGGCCATGAGAGGAAGTTCAGAGTGAAAAGAGAATCTCTAGCCAGCTGAGAAGGGAGATGCAGAATGACCTGACGGAAGTTCTGAAAGAATCACTCAGTGCGCTTTGTGCAAAACACGCTCTGGGAGGAAACCAGCTGTGATGCTGTGTTGGGTCACAGAGGGTTCCCAGGCTTCACAGATCGCAGCTAATAAATACATTGCTCACTTCTGGTTATGATCCCCTCTCTGGAGTGCAGCTGAATTTGGAAAGTCTTCAAGACCTGGCTTACAAACAGAAACACGAGTTTCCTTCCGCCCACCTGCAGAGCTCAGGGAGGAGGAACAGAAGGGGCAGGAGGGACAAGTCCATCTGGGAGTCTAGCCACTTAAGACCCTACCCCAGCCTCCTTCCTTCCCCGAGTGACCCACAGGAAGGCTGGTGGCTGATGAACTGTTGCTGGGGACAGGAAAAGAATAGGGTTACAAAGGAGTCACTGCCATGTGAACAAATGCCAAAGCAAGACAGATGGCTCAATGGCACTGACATTTATCAGACAGCAGAGCCAGGTCCAATCTTTCAAGAACAGGAGCTCGGATGAGTGACACACATCAGGACTACACCTCGGGAGAAGTGACCGCTGGACCAGAGGAGGGGCTTGGTATCTGTGGCCCGATCTCTGTTTGGGAGCTGAATTTCACCAAAAGACATGGATTAGCACCCAAAAATAATGTCTAAATCTTCCAAGTTCCATCCTCTCATTTCCACCCTCCCCCACATTCTGGCACACTCTGAAATCCTTTGCCTGCTAGCTCAAGTCAAGTGAAACTCAGGAGGAAACTGAGGACTTTCCATTCTCTTGTTAACTGGGGCCAAGAAAATGGCTTTCTTTCTACCTTCCAGACTTCTCCATCTCTACAGCCCAATTCTGCTTCTTTCTCTCCTCTGTCGTCTCTATTTCTAACAAAGGGACCATGAAGCCATTTGCAGTTTCCAAATATGTCTCTAACAAGAGGAACAATGATGGTCTACCAGCACCAGGACCACCCTTTCCAACTCATACCCTGTGAGACATGCCTGTTGGAGGTAGAAGTGGGCAGTTCAGGCTTCAAAGGGCAGACTGGGTTTTCAAGAGAGATGATAAAACTTACTGATTAAGAATATGGGCCTGGGAATCCTGAAGTCTTAGCTTAGGCCCTGTCTGGACCACTTACTGGCTGTGTAATTTTGGGAAAATTATTTGGTCTCAATAAGCCTCTGGATAACAGTCACCAAATGGTGATCACACTACTAATTCCATAGGGTTTACATGTGGAGTAAATGAGAAATTATACATGATGTTCTTTTGGCAATGGGATCCAATACATTGAAAGAAATGAGAGATAATATTTCATTATCATTAATTTTATTTTATTTACCTGCACAGAATGCTGATAAACATTCATTTGCATAGCCTGGGAAGATTGACAGGCAGGTGCCCGCAGTGTGCAGAGTAGGTTTGCTGGAAGGTGCTTAGAAAGGAAAGTTCCTCTTCCCCACTGTTACGCTTCTTGAAGAATGATATAAATACACATTTGGTGGTGTGGTGGTAAGTATGATCCCTATAACCAGGACGTTTCTCTGCTTGCCCTGTCCTCAGCCTTGTAACCCCCATGGGTAGGGATAGTGGGCAGAGGAAGGGGCTGCACAAGCCCCCACAGCAGCACAGTGTGGTCACTGAGGCCTTCCACCTTCTCCAATCCTTTCCACATGGGCTGAAATTATACTACTCACCCAAGCCAATGTCTCAAGATCTTTTAAAGGATTTACTTCTGCTGGTCAAGCTGGAAGCTTGAAGGAAATAGCTGCAAAAGCCTGAGGGCCAAGAACTGGGGAAACAAAGGCCATAGCACTGAGTTGTGGGACATTCGCACCCCAGAGGCCTCCTTTACAGAGCCCAGCTGCTAGAGAGAAGCCTGTAGGAAGCCATTAGTCTGCCCAGCCCCCAGCACCTGCCGCCACCAACATGATGGGTGCTATGCACCTCATGTTTCCTCATCTCTAAAAATGAAAACCATGTCTGAGTCAATGTTCCTCAGGTTAAGCATCTACTTCAGAGTCACCTGGGGAGCTTGTTTGAACATGTAGAACGGTAGGCCCACTGGAGACCATTGAAGACCAAGAAGATAGACTGGGAATCTATGTTTGTAACAGTCCTTTCTCAGTCAAGGTTGAGAACCAACCTGAAAGAGATTCTAAGATACACAACAGCTAATTCATACGAGCTTTCTGCTATTCTCTCAGGGGAAGGCTCTGCAAGATTGGTTACTCTTCTCAGGCCATTTGTGATCTAAGGAGGTTGAAAGCAAGGTGAGCATAATAATAAACATAGCTAACATGAGAGCTGTCCTTGGCAGTCTGCAACTCCATCTCCCGGGCTGTTCCCTCCCAGCCAAGACCACACTGGACCACAAAAGTGGGCCAGCTCCTACAGCCCCTGTTACTACATAACTCAAGTCAGAAATGCAAACCACACATGTGTGCACACACACACAGTAAAGGCTTATTGAGTGGTCATCTTGCATCATTCTCTCATAAGTATTCTTTTTTTTTTTTTTTTAATTTTATTGTTGTTGTTCATATGTATTTCTTATTAATCATCAGATCAATCCTGCGAGGCGGGTTCTATTCTGTCCCCATGTTAACCGTGACAACGCTATAGCACAAAGTTCATTAATATGTCCATCATCACCAGCTCAGAAATATAGAAACCAGGATGTAACCCAGGTAAATAAGATGCCAGAATGAGTGTTTTTATAATCCCATACATAACTTAATCTTCAGTGGTAGGATTTTAGGCATCCATTTTTTTTTAAAGATTTTATTTATTATCTTCAGAGAGAGGGGAAAGGAGAGAGGCAGAGAGGTAGAGAAACATCAATGTATGGTTGCCTTTCACCTGCCTCCAGTTACAGACCTGGCTGGAGTCCTGGCTTGCAAACTGGTTATGTGCCCTGGCTGGGGAATCGAACCAGCAACCTTTGGGTTCAAAAGCTGGTGCCTTATCCACTGGGCCACCAGCCAGGGCTGACATCCATTTTTTTTTTTTCTTTTCCTTTTTCTTTTTAAAGATTTTTTTTTTTTTAAGACAGGGGAAGGGAGGGAGGGAGAAAGGGAGAGAAACATCAATGTGTGGTTGCCTCTTACACTCCCCCAACATGGGACCTGGACTGCAACCCAGGCATGTGCCCTGACTGGAAGTCGAACCAGTGACCCTTTAATTTGCAGGCCGTTACTCAATCCACTGAGCAACACCAGCCAGGACTAGGCATCCACGTTAAGAGAATATCCTAAAAGGGTCACAAATCCCCATACTCCATCTGTGAAATAAGAAGAGTTGAAGTCACAGATCTCAGCTATCTTTCCAACCTAAAAAGTCAATTAAACAATGAAGCTTGGTAAACCTTTCCCACACACACACACACACACATCCTTCTCTGCTCCTTGCCTAGCCAATGGAGGGACAGCATGCAGAGACATTTTAGGCTGTCACAATGACTGGGGGTTAACGGCATATACAGGGCCTGCAGCCACTGAATGACCTGCAGCTCTCAAGGCAGGTCCGCATGAAGGCAACTTGCCCTCCCAGCCCAATGGAGAAACTTCTATAGGCAATGGAGATACTGTGTCCAGTTAAAGTGTTCTAACAGCATTCCCCAAGACAGGGTGGAATACTGAGCAGGTTATCTCCACCAAAAAATGGGTGTCGTCCTACTCTGTACCTAAATTATATTGAATGTGTTTTTGTCAGCTATATAGCACATTCAGACCAAAGCAATTCTTATCTGCAATTCTGCACAGAATTGCATATCAGTAACTGGAGCATAAAAGATGGCAACAGCATAAACAAAGGCAGGATAAAAATATGCTCCTTCTATGAGTCTGCACCCAGTTAATAGTTCTATTAATCACCATTATCATTATAGTTGCCCTCCTTGGCATCATCAGAATCCATTCAACAACTATCTCTCTTGGTGATGTCTCCTTATTACCGCATGGTATTAATTGTATCCAAGTCGATTTTCTGCCCCTACTGCTTAACAGCTGTGTGGGAGTAAATATCCCTCAGTGACACCCCAGCTCAGGCAGCAAGGATTCAGGAAGTTGATCCAGATGTTGAGCAGCATGATCACAGGACAGCTGCGGAGTAGAATACACCAGCGTCTGTGCCAAACTTCGTGATCAGTGTCCAGGGTTAGGCCTTCTGAGACATCCTTTCAAACACAATAAGCTGTCGAAGGGTTAACAGCTCGAGTTTTGCCCTCTGTTGGTTTAATCTAGGGAGGAAACATTCATTCTAAGGAATTTGTGTCTGGTTCCTTAAAAAGAAATATATATATATATCTCCAGCATTAAAAGAATAGCCTCATGGATTCCCTAAACATCTGATTAAAAACTGTAACTGCCCCAAATTTCTATTATGGTTATTGGGCAACAAAGCTGTCTCAGCACTTTGACTTTTTTTTTTAAGTACATTTCAAAGTGTTTTAGTTTGTGATTCCACAAATTAGAGCTCGCACACTTTTTTCCCTAAACAGACCAAGGCAATTACCTTGCAAAGCAACTGCTTTCTCTCCGTAGTCTCCAACTGGCTGGAGAAAGGACTGGAAGACCTGTTGATTTGTATCTTTTTTGTCATTTTTTATCAGTTCCATTGCCTCTGGGCATCACAGACTGTGTTTATTTTGTTTTGTTTTAAGCATCCAGCACTGAGTTAAGATTCAAGTCACTTAGCTGCTCCTCTTAACTGCTTGGTTGTCTGTGAACCTCTGGTGGGCTCACCTGGGCCACCATTTCTTCATCTATTAAAAAAGAGAGTGATAGCTGGTCTTTCCACAGCTCACTAGATGAGCAGCAGTGAGTCACAGAGAAAAGACCATGGGGTCAAGGCAGGAGGGACAAGCCCCCCTCAAGTCCTCCAGGAAGGTGTGTGATAGGGGACAGCTTCCAGAAAGTCACCTGCAGTGCTGGCCAGGAGCTTGGGAACACTTTCGTGGCCCTGCTGTAACTCCTTCTTACATAGCTGTCCTAAGTGAGGCCATCATGATGCACCCACGGGTGTTTACATATAATTGCAGTTAGCGTAAGTATTTATGACAGTGAAAGGTTGCAATGAATCTAAGGAGCAAAAATATAAGGTCAGGTAAATTATGGTACATCCAGCCAACTAAATATAATGTTGCCATTCAATTAAGATTTTTAAAGACTGGAATATCAGTTTAAAAAGTTAAAAATCAATCAATTACATTTTTTCATAACTTGGCAGATCCACATATACAGGTAATCATTGTGTGTGTTCTTTGTTTATGTATATGTTCTTTGTTTCTAATTTTACAAATTTTCTAAGAAAACTATCTGGTACTTTTGTAGCCAAGAAACATTAATATCATTTTTAAAACTACTTTGTGCATAAAAATACTGAAATTATATTTTTAAATAGTTTTCAGATGTGAGAAACTGCCCATATTTTTTAAATTAAGATGAATTCGTATTTCACTTAGTGATATGCATTTCTGTTTCCTCCATGTCTTCAGGGAGGATAAAAGTTTCATATTACAACTTGCCAAAGGTATGAATAAAAAAAATAAGTAAATACATTAAAATATCAACACTGGTTATTGCTAAATGGAAGGATTAGGGTGATACTTTTTTCTTTAAATGTTTCTGAATTAGAACACAACAAACAACAAAGATAGGTTGTTAGATAGTTTTTGAGACAAAAATAGAAGCACTGATATTGGCAAACATGGGTATTATTATTTTTTTTTTTTTTTAATTTAAAATGTAAGCCCTGGCTGGTAGCACAGTGGATAAGGTGCTGGCCTGCGAACCCAAAGGTCGCTGGTTCGATTCCCCAGCCAGGGCACATAACCAGGTTGCAAGCCAGGTCTCCAGCCAGCTCTGTAGCTGGAGGCAGGTGAAAGGCAACGAACCACACATTGATGTTTCTCTCCCTCTCTGCCTCTCTCCCTTCCTCTCTCTCTGGAAATAATAAATAAAATATTTTTTTTAATTTTTTTTGAGAAAATAAAAGCCTTTGTACCACATGCATAGTCTTCATTACTACACTTTAAAAATATATATAATGTAAAATATCCTTCAAAGCTTTTGTATATCTAGTTATACAAATTCACCTTTTGTATATATGCTACATATATTTTAATAGACGAGACGGCCAAGCAAAGTATCCGCAGAGCCACTGAGGATAACTGGGCCAACCATTGCCAACACCAACCCTGCCATCCAGCCTAGACTTGCAGTTACATTTCCACCTGTGCCAACGAAGCTGAGACAGGTCGAGGCTGACACATAAGAAGTGCAGTGCTCAGACGTTTCATCTCAAGATCCAGCATCAACTCTTCCAAAGCCCATTTTTCATAGCTTCCTAATATCTCCTCAAACTAATGATGTGATTAATTAAACATACGATGTTGAATGAGACAAACGTCACTTCTTGGCTTGAAGAAATGTTACAGAATGGAACTGTCATTTAAAAAAATACTTTAAAAAAATAATAATTGAATCCTGAGGACTTGTGAATCATTTTCACACACACTATAAAATGTACTAGTCCTTTTATCCCATCATCTATGACATATATACATACATTTGTACCTAAATTGCAAATTTAGACAAATGGATATAACTTATTCATCCTTGTCAAATATATATATATATATATATATATATATATATATATGCATAGTAAGGCAAAGGAAATCTCAAATTTCTATTAGAATTATCAAAATTGCATTTTAACTTCAATAAGCATTTTTGAGCTTTTTCTCCTGTACAGACGTGAGGTGAGGAATTGTTTCTTTAGTCATTGTGGTTTGCTGCTGTCTTGCCTGGGACAAAGGACTTTTGCTCCCTCCTTGGGTTTCTGGTCTCCTAGCCTCAGCTCAGCCTGTGCCTGCCTGGCCCTTGTGGTCTCTGGTCGCCCTCCTCCAGAGCAGGAAGAAGACTGATCACTCCATATGTGACTGGAGTTGCTGCCTACCCAAAGCATATGTGTTTAATCAACTTTAATACCCCTGCAGTCTGGAGGAAGTGAAATGCTCAGAGGTGGGAATAATTATCGTTTCCATTACATTACCAAGATGGGCTGCTGTGCTGGGGGGGCGGGGAGGGGGCGGCAGTCTCTCCATCACTCCGCTAATGCTGGCCAGCGCTTAGAGAAGAGCAGAGGTAACTGTTGGGTCCCTAACTGAACGCACACATGCCAGCCCTCTTCCTCATGCTCAGTTGCTGTCCCTCAGTTTCCCCCTCACCTAGAGGTCACAGAGTTGACCATGCTTATCGAGTGAAGTGGCTGATTTTTCTCATTTTCCTCGATGTGACCTTGATACTGCCCTTCATTAGCAGAAGGAACTCAAACCCCATGGCCTTTACAAGCCAGTGAAAAAGCAGGAGGCTCCTGGGCAGTCCTTATAAGCTTGTTCTAAGGAGCATCAGGAATCCAGCCCAGCCGATGGGCCAGCAGCCACCAAGCAGACAGGGATCCCCAACATCACACACCTCTGGGAGCAAGAGTGCTGGAGGCCTGGCCTCCACATGGTTCTCTCTAAGAAGAATATTTGGGGGGTGCCTGACTGCCAGGAAGAAGGCCCAGGGGACCTGGGATCTTTTCTGGGCTCTCTTGCTAACCACACAGACTATGTGAACTATTTGACCTTTTTTTTTTTTTTTTTTTTATCTTCTCTTTTATAAAGTGAGAGGAAAAATATCTATTCTTCCTACTCTTGACTTTGTTGTGAAGATCAGTTTGTGCAGACTCTTTATACACCATAAAGCACAAACGCAATAATAACGAGGAAGTAGTTAAAGGAGTATCCAAGTTGTCCCCAAAAAAACAGATTATAGCAGGTAGATAGATAGATAGATATTTCTAATCTTAGCAGGATCAGGAGAAATGTATCTCTATCGCACTGCAGGAACAAGGATAAAACAGGTGTAAACTCTGCAGTTTACCCATACATATCAAAATATGCATACTCTTGGACCTTAAAAATCCACTGCATTGCTCTTATTTAAGTTTCAGTCATAGCATGTCAGAGGGACATGTAGATTTGTAACATAGGAATTACTTTAATAGTAAAGGTTAGAGGCTGGAAGTGAAAAGGATTAATTTTATAATTTGAACAGCTGTAGCTTTGAATTAGTTTTACAATGAATACATTTGCTTTTGCATCTAAAAAGCCACTTTTAATTTAGAATACACCATAAATCAATACGTGATTAATAATACAGATAACTCTAATAGTAACTGCCAAAGGGATGCAGAAAAGGAAAACCAACAGGGGATGTATGATTTAGTCATAAAAGAGGAAAGGTAGTCTAGTTCAAAAGAACAGCTAGAGTTAAAATTGAGTTAAAAAGAAAATAACACGTAGAGAATACAACAGAAGAAATTTTCTGGTATGGAAGTTATGCGTAAGAACATCTGATAGGGAAGATAGAGGCAGAATAGAAAACATTACATTTTAATCTATCAGCACTGGGGGCCATTGATTGGCCTGTGTTGAGCTTGAATGTTCAATTTTAGAATACAGATATTTAAGATATAGGCACAACTCTTTGGATGTTCAAGTAAGATTTTGATAATACAAACCCAGGGACTTCTGATGTGGCTGGTTTCTGCCCAAACTTTTTGTCTGTCACAAGATCCCCTCTTGCGGGTTGTCAGCAGTCACTGGTCATGGCTGTAGCTCCAACCCACCATAGTGAGCGACACCTCAGAAAACAGCTGTGTTACTCTAGGCATCAGTGCCAGGAAGAAAAGGAGTCACCGCAAAAGCTCAGCTCTTCAATAAGCAAAACAACAAAACAACAACTGCCATGAGTGGTCTCTCTTGGCCGGTGGAGGAAAAAAGAAAAAGAAAAAGGCACCATGAGGTTCCAGGAGACTTCAAGAAAGTCAGCATTTTAAAATTTGAGAATTAGGGGTCCAGCCCCGAGGCACTTTGCAATTTCTGTTTGGTCCCCCCTCCACAATCCAGATTGGCCCCACAGGCCTGTTCTCAAGTACAATAATCATGCAGGTGGAAATGTAAAAACTAACTACTGCTTCTAGACCAGTGTTCAATGCCATCATCTGTCAAACAAATATTTTTACCTGCCATCTTTTGAGCAAACATATGTTTCTAAGTGAAACAAGAAAGACTTCTCAAAATATTTATAGTTCACATTCCTGTCATGGCGTGAAGAAACAATGGTCAAATATAAAGATTGCAAACTGAACTCCCGAAGGCTGGTTCTACATGCTTTGTGGGGTCATCACAAGCTTTTTCAAAGTTGCATTAATATCTTAAAACTCCACATACAAATCAGATTTCTGGCAACTCCTGAGAAGTCAAGAGGCCTGGGATCTCTGGGCTCACTCCTTAAGACCACATCTGAGCTGTTTTGACTTTTCTCCACAAGGTATGGCACATGCTCTCTAAACAACATGCTTCCCACCCCAGTTCACTTCGTGGTCTCTGAGGCACCTGAGTTTGCCTCCAGAGCTCAGCAGTGGATCCCTCTAGAAATCCATACCCAAGAATATCGGGTACGTATTCTGAGGGGACCAGACAATGTGAGACTGTCAAGGCTAAAGGAAGTTTTAGAGCAAAGGAGAAACTGAGGTCAGCAGGGATGAGCAGTCACCAGCCCAGTAGTTAAAAGGCCCAGGTTCTAATCTCAGCTCTGCATCCAGCTAAGAGAGATGCCAGCCATGTCATTCAAAGTCTGCGTGCTTCCAAGTCCCCACCTGTGACCCGAAGGAAGGAAGCAAATTGATGTCTTAGCATCTTGTAGATCCAAGACTGGAGCCAGCCAACTACAGCCTTCACGTCAAATCTAGCCAGCTGCCACTAAAAATGTTTTTCAATGGGGGTGGGGTGGGGGGGACCAAATGAAGAATAATATTCATGTTACAGGAAAAGTATATGAAATCCTCATTTCATCACCATATATAAAGTTTTATTGGAACACCACCATGTTTACTCACTTGTATATTATCTATAACTGCTTTTGTAATATAATCATAGAGTTAAATATTTGTAGCAAAGACTATGGCCCACAAAAGCTTAAAATATTTACTATCTGGCTCTTTACAAGAAAAGTTTGCTGAATCTGATCTGAGACATTATTCTAAGCTGCTCCATTAAAATGTACAAACTACCAGAGCATTTCTCATTTATATTTATTCAGAAGTTCCAGGTGATTATTTCTAAGTATAGGTATTTTATGTATGACCAAGTGCTGGTTTGCATAGGTCTTTTTCCCAGGAAAATAGTAATAATGGTAGCTATCACTTATTAAACACACACTATGTTCCAGAAATTTTATAGGTGTCATCTCATTAAAATTGTCTGAAATCCCCCAGGTAGATTTCATGATACCTCTACCCTCCATTTTAAGGTAAGAAAACCACACTTAGGAAATTTAAATAATATTCTTAAGGCCAACAGCTTTGCTCTCAAGAGCAAAGTGAGAATTCCAAATTCAGTCTAACCAAAAACTAGTTCAGTATAAATGTGTTCACTATAAATGCATTGATGAATTGAATGCCCACCCCAAGGAAGGCCCACCCCACCATCCCAGTTCTAAAACCCCACACAAAATAGATTATTCTGACCTACTTTCCCCCTAAATCTCATCTTTTTCTAATCAAAAACATTGCCATGGAAGCTGAGGATACTCAGTATTTCTTGATTTGATGATGGGGTGCCGACCTGTGCTACTTAACATGGCCTTGAGGTCATTCCCTTTTACTGCATGCTTGCCACTCTCAATGGTTGTTCATTTCTACCCTTCATACTCTCACTTTCAAACTGGCAGTATTTTCTATTTTCTTCACTTTTTTTTAGTTAAATCAAATGTTCAGGAATGAAGAGAAACTCATCAAGCAGTACATTTGTGCCTTCAAGCAATAGATAAGCCATAAATAATAGAAAGGGGAACTAGAAAGCAAAAGTCTAGAGAGAGCAGTGGTGAAGAGAGAGCTGGCAGGAGTAAAAAGATGACAAACAGACATCCTATGGGATAAGGAGACAGAGATGGGCAGAGGGAAGGAAGAAAGGAAGGATGGCCAATGCAAGACACATATTGAGGTAAACAATGTCACCGAAGAAGAGAACAAACAGAGGAGAAATAAAAGATAATCATTTTTCCCAGAGAAGAAAATTTTCCCTAATCCTTTTCCTCCCTGGAGCCATCTGCAATTGTTCCAATTTGAATCCAAATAATGTCTGAGATTTGGGATTCACCAGTAAACTAACTCTGATTCCCTAATCTCAGCACCGGATGTTTGGGGGTGTTGGGATTTGGAGTTAATTAATTCATCCACCTGTAACATTCCTTCATATGTTTGCTACCTTTTCATCTAGAGCAAAGTTATTTGCAAATGCTCAGCAAATACGTTTCCCTACTCCTTACTTCTGTGGCTCTGAAAAGCTGTCCATCTTCCCAGGCAATCTCATTAGCCTCTCACTCCTTTGTTCCCAAACATAGACTTGAACTTTGTGTAGGGATCCTAGAGAGAATGCATGATTTTCTATACTCTTTACATTTGTTATTTGTGACCTCTTTATTGTGCTGGCTGCATGTGCATCTTGCTATGGAAAAGAGAGGAAGCAAATCCTCTGTTTGGTAAAGAGTGTTAGATTTTAATTTTGCACATGGAAGTGCTCATAACTTTGTGAGATAAAGCAGATTGCAGATAATTTTGCAAAGGGGACTTGGGACCAGCCAGGTATTGCCCCCTCGGCTTGCCTTCAAACAGACTGTCTCCTCAAGCTGTTACATTCAAGCAGAGTTGGTAGGTTTTTGCCCTACAAACAGTTATGGTTATCATTAGGGTTTTTTTTAATACTAACCTAACCTCCCAGTATTAACTGAAAGTCTTAAGAAGTGCCATATATAGGGAGGCTTGTGTAAAGGAATCAGTTAAAATCATTCCTCGGAATGTTTGCTTAGCAGATAACAGGGTCTGCTTTGCCCCAGCTAACACATGGGCATCTTTGAGAAGCAGGCAAGCTGTCCAAGTGCTCTATCATTCTGATCCCATTGAGTAGGCCACAAACCCTTTATGTCGTATGTCTTCTACCTACTTTATAATAGGACGAAAACCACTTTCTCAGGCTCTCTTTCCCAGAGCTGGTTGGGCCCCATAAATCTTGACTGACCCTACTTGTTTCATGAGCCTTTATCCTCAGGACTAGAAAGTTACTGGAAGTGCCCTGAAGGCTCAGAGGCTCCAGGAACTTAGGAAACAGGACATACCAGACCACAACAGTGACCTCTGGACCTTCTGTCCGCATAACATCAAAACAAACATCCTCCTTTACCACCACCCCATTTCCAGTAAAAGCTCAGAACCCTCTTCCCTCAGGGCTGGTGCATTTATTTCTGCACCTAGCTCTTTCCCTCTGTTGGGAAAATAAAATAAACTTTACTCTCCGCACTTCCTTCACTTTGTGAACTCTTTCACAGCCTGAGTCTCCAACCAATCCTAACAGTTAGTTCATAGTTAAGAAAACTGATACTAAAGTTAAATGTGTGGAAGAATCAGAATTGAAGCCTATGACTCTGACTTCAAGCTCATTGTTCTTCCCACTATCTCACACCCCTCCTACCTTTAGAAATAAAATAATTTCTTCCAAGAATACAGATTGCCTCTGGTTTGTGAAGTACTTGTCTTTGTCTGATCAACAAGCAGTTTAAGAATCTGAAAATATCCCCACCCAGCCTTGTAAAACAAGGTTGGGAGGTAAACAATCTGATCAAACAGAATTGTAAGATCCCTTTAGAAACTGAAGGACATTAATGAGAGCAAGCATCCTGGGATTGTTACCCACATTTTAAAGGATCACTTGAGAAAAGGATAAAGGTTGGTCAAGTACAATTACCTCGTGTCGCAGCTAAAAATTTTAACTACTCCAATATGTTGATGGTAAGAGTTAATCTTAGTGGAAGGTAACTTTCATCAACCATTGGGATTTATTGCACACACAAAGCAATTTAGATTCACATGTTTCCTGCCTTTAAGGGTCTTTCTAATATAGAATTCCCCTTCTTGGCTACTCACATGTATTGGTGGAATTTCCTGCTAAGAAAACAAAGTGTCTTTCAAAATCCCAGGTTGTTACCAACTTGTCATATTGGAAAGATAATACGATTTCAGCTCCAGCCAGAAGTTAATGAGATAATGAGCTCGGTTTAATTTCCTGATAAGGATACCATTTGCAAATCACAAAGCCCCTGACAATCCTGGCATTTCTCACCGCCTTCAGTCTCGAAGCCTTCTTTTTTGGTGCCCTTTATTTTCAAAGAAAAACATGAAAGGTTCAAGTGCTAGTTTTAGCACAACTCTTCCCCAATTTGAATTTTATCTTAGCCTATATTTTATTCACATATCTGGTCTCCCCCGCCCCATCCATATTGTCCATGCCCTTCATTTACAAACACACACACACACACACACACACACACACACACACACACGTATGGAGATTAAGAGAGACAGGGAGGGAGGGAGAGAGGAAGGGAGGGCGAGGGGGAGAGAGAGAGAGGCACTGCAATGAACAAGTCATTGTGCTAGAAACCGAGACTACAAACTGAGTAAGAACCTGTGTAGAAAACTGATTGAACACTCCCAGCATGCTGAGCTGGGAAAGGAAACACTAAGGAGGACATTTAATTTTGCTTGGAGAAATCAGAAAAGGCTTCTCAGCAGAGATACAGTTAAGCTGTCCTTCAAGGATAGGTAACGCCCACGATGAAGGCAGAAAGAGGCAAATGACCCCGAAACTTCTTATGTTTCAGGGACTGAGGACGTGTGGCAGGGAAGTGGAAGCGAATGAAAGTATGGTGACCTGATGAGGAACTTGAATCCTGGGTAAAAAACTTGGTACTTTATCTTTATGGTCCAAATCAGTTGCCATGAACTTTTCAGCAAGGGAACAGCAGCTTCAAATTTCTCTTTGAGGAAGAAAAGTGGCAATAGTCATTAAAGTACAGTGACAAAAGCGAAGTCAGAGAAACTTGGCAAGGGAAAAATAAAAAACGGAATAGGAGATGAGAATGAAAACCAGGATATTGCAAATGGAAAAAACAGAAAGGGGTGTGTAGTAGATGCCTTCCTTCTGCCTGACAGTGCAAAGTTCCTGTGAGCACTTCCGTTCCCCAACCCTCTTCCCTGAACACTCAACAGTTCCCCAACTGTCACACACGCTTTGGCTGAGAGTTACAAAGATCAGTGCATTCATTTGAATCTCTTTTTATTTTTGAAAATGAAGACAGGCAGATAATAATATCTCATCAGCTCAATCCCCAAAACACCAGCTGGTGGCCTCTTCATGGTGACCTGGATCAAGCGACAGAGAGCAAGGATGACGGTGTGTGCTGCTGATTAAGTCTAACTCCTGACTGGGGAGGGCTGTGACAGCCAGCTGGAACGCCATTCCCTTCCAGCAGATAGCCCACGTCTATCTCCATTATTCATCAGAATAATGGCAAAGACACCCCCAGTAATGAAATCTGCAACCTTCTTTGTGAGAGCCTTTCTCCTGCATCATTCCATCTGCCTCAGTTATTCACTGTCTCTCCGTCATGCCAGGAAGGACTCAGGCACATGAATACCTTCCCTCTTGAAGATTTCTCCCAGTTCAGGGTTTGAATTAATATTCTGGATTTAGTACAGCAAAGTCTCCAGGATAGTTTAGGGTGGGGGTCTCCCAGCAGCATAAGAAATGCTAGTGACATAGTTAAGTCTGTCTTACTTAACCCTCTTCCCTGGTGTCTGGGGGATTTCTCTGGGAAGGTTAGCTCAGCCAGGTAAGTAAACAACTGTTCTGCCTTCTTACACACCAAAATCTTACTGATATATATTTTTTGGTTAGAGCTTTATTGAGATATGAGTCACATACCATAAAATTCACCTTTTCAACATGTACAATGCAGTTATCTTCAGTATATTCATACTCATGGAGCCATCATCACTATTTAATTTTAGAACATTTTATCACCCTAAAAAGAAAGTCCATACTCATTAGTTGTCACTCCCTATTACCCCTTTCTCCAACCCCTGCAACCATTCATCTGTTTTCTGTCACTTTGGACTTACCCACTCTGAACATTTCATATAAATGGAATCATACAATATGTGACCTTTTGTATCAGGTTTCTTTCACTTAACATATTATTCCATATTATAGCATGTACCAGTATTTCAGTACTTTTTATTGACCAAAAATGTTCCGTTCCATAGATACACTATGTATCATTTATTCATTCAGTTGGTGGGCATTTGGGTTATGTTCACTTTAAGGCTATTATAAATAATGGTGCTGTGAACACTTGTGTAAAAGATTTTGTATAACATGCGAGGGGCACCCAAAAATAAATTATCTTCTGGCTGGTGGACCCTTCCCATATGGAATTCCTCTGCTAGGCGAGTGCTAGGAACCCATCTGTATCAGTGTAAAGAGCACCTGTTCACATCATGCTGGGCATTCATCAGTTTTTGGCCAAAAAACAGCAGGAGGTCATGCCCCACCCTCCGTATTCACCCCATCTAGCCCCGAGGGACTTTGTTTACTTGTTTGTTTGTTTGTTTGTTTCCCTGGATGAAATAAGTCCTCAAAGGGAAGCATTTTGCCAATATGGAAGAGGAGAAACAAAATATGGTAGAAGCAGTAAAAGGCATCAAAATTCAAAAGTTCAAAAACAGTTTTGAACAGTCGAAAAAAATGTCTGGATAGGTGTATTCTCAAATGGAGAGTCCTTTGAAGGTGACTTAAGTTTTAACATGTAAGAACAAATACACAATTTTTTAATAAATAAATTCTGTGGTTTTTAGGTCCCCCTCATATATTTTCATTTCTCTTGGGTACAATTGCTGGGTTATATGGTAACTCTAGAGTTAACATTTTAAGGAACTGACAAACTATTTTCCAAAGTAGCTGCACCATTTTACATTTTCACCAGGAATGTATGACAGTTCCAAGTTTCCGTACATGCTCACCAACACATTATAATCTGTCATCTATAGTTTAACCATCCTGCTGGGTGTAGAGTGGTATCTCTTAAGTTTAATTTGCTTTTAATAATGACTAATAATGTTAAGCATCTTTTTAAGTGTTATTGGCAATTTTTATATCTTCTTTAGAAAAATCTCTGTTCAAATACTTTCCCCATTTTTAATTGGGTTATTTTTTTTCATTGTTGAGCAGAAAGAATTACTCATAAATTCTACGTACAAGTTCTTTACCAGATATATGATTTGCAAATATTTTGGCTGATCCTGTGGGCTGATGTTTTGACTTTCTGATGGTATCATTTGCAGCACAAAATCTTTCAATTTTAATAAAGTCCAACTTATCTATTTTCTCTTTTATTAACTTATGCTTCTGGTAGCATAACTAAAAACCATTGCTTAATCCAAGGTTACAGTGATTTACTCTTATATTTTCTTCTAAAAGAGTTTATAGTTTTAGATTCATTTTGAGTTAATTTTTCATATGAGATAGAGGTGAGGATTATTCATGCAAATGAATAAAGAAAAGCCTTTCTTTCTCCTATCCTCATGGTGCCAATATACATACACATACACATTTATATTCTATTTATTGATATAACCTAGATCTATCTCCATCTGTATCTATCCCCTGTACTTTCCTGGAAGGTGGCATTCCTCAATTGAAATACCAACTCCAATTCTTAAAAACTGAGCAAATTACTAAACAATTTTGGGCCTCAATTTCCTCAGCTATCAAAAGATAATAAACAGACTTCTGGCCAAGATGAAAGTGTAGATAGACATGTTTTGCTTTCTTCCACAGCCATAAGAAGGAATACAACTACCTCAAAACTAAAAACTACCAGAAAGTCAAATTGCATGGAAGTCCAACAAACAAAGATATAAAAAAGTAACCTTCATCCAGACAGCTGAAAGAGGCGAAGTAAATGCAGTGGGGCAGTGGCAGCAAGGCAGTGGTTGTGATTGGTGGAAAGCACAGTCACACATTATAAAAGCAGATGGGAAGTGATCCCATCCCCAGACCAGACTGAGCAACTCATTGTTACAGCATCAGGGAAAATAAAGCCTCATTGCTTCTGGCTGTGAAAACCAGTGAGTGTTGGGACAGTGGAAGAAACTGCTGGTCTCTCAGCAGAGTCTATTTGTTTAGAAGCCCCCACAGTCCTAGAATGTCCACAAAACTACCCACTCTGGGAACCACAATCAGGACAACAGTTAGCAAAGTGCCAGTCTGATACAGGAAGCAGAAGAAGTGCCCGAAAAGGGTGTGAGTGCTAAGCAAGTGGCATTGTTTCCTCTCAGACCCCTCCCCCATGTACAGTGCCACAACCTGGTAAAATAGGTTGCCCCAAACTGACCTTAACCTCTTCCCCTCACAACATAACAGGTGCAACCTAAGACACAGAGGCAAACACAGGAGCCTGTCAAGCT
The DNA here is from genome assembly GCA_004026585.1 of Noctilio leporinus. Taxonomy (NCBI): domain Eukaryota; kingdom Metazoa; phylum Chordata; class Mammalia; order Chiroptera; family Noctilionidae; genus Noctilio; species Noctilio leporinus. The sequence continues at coordinate 348,259 of PVIW01000779.1, read as the reverse complement.
GAGGAGACAGAGAAGTATAGCTAAAGTCAACAAGTACAGAATGAAGAAATGAGAATTGAAAAAATGAGGAGAGGCTTAGGAACCTTTGAAACAACTGCAAATGTACCAACATCTGAATCATAGGGGTGCCAGAAGAAGAGAAAGAGCAAGAAATAGAAACTTATGTGAAAAAATAATGAAGGAAAACTTCCCTAATTTGGCAAAGGAAATAGACATACAAATCCAGGAAGTACAGAGAGTCCCAAACAAAGATAACCATACCAAGACACATCATAATTAAAATACCAAAGATTAAAGATTAAGAGAGAATCTTAAAAGCAGCAAGTGGAAGCCCTAGCTGGTGGCACAGTGGATCACTGGTTCAATTCCCAGCCAGGGCACATAACCAGGTTGCAAGCCAGGCCTCCAGCCAGGTCCGTAGCTTGAGGCAGGTGAAAGGCAACCATGCATTGATGTTTCTCTCCCTCTCTGCCTCTCTCTGGAAATAAAAAATAAAATATTTTTAAAAAGCAGCAAGAGGGAAAAAAGATAGTTATCTACAAAGGGGTTCTTATAAGACTATCAGCAGACTTCTCAAAAGAAATTTTTCAGGCAAGAATGGCCTGGCAAGAAATATTTAAAGTGATGAAAAGCAAGGACATACAACCAAGATTACTCTATCCAGCAAAGCTATCATTTAGAATGAAAGGCAGATAAAGTGCTTCCCAGACAAGGTAAAGCTAAAGGAGTTCATCATCATACACCATCATTATATTAAATATTAAAGGCACTTATTTAAGAAAAAAAAGAAGATCAAGACAAATACCATATGATCTCACCCACTACAGGACAATAATGAACAAAACAAACAACTAGCAAAACAGAACCAGATATATGAATACTGCAAATAGGCCTTCAGTGGGCAGGGGGAAGGAGGAAGGGGGGAAGGGGAGGAAGAATCAAAGGGGAGCAGTCTAGACAAGAACCTAGTGTGGAAGAACCATGGAGAAGGACAACAAGTGGGATTGACTTTGTCAGGGAGTGGATAGGTGGGGAAGGGGACAGAGGGAAGTAAAAAGGGGATGGATGTAATACAACAACAATAAAATTAAAAAAAAAAAAAAGAAGAAGAAGATCAAAACTAAGAACATTAAAATTAAAATGACAACTCACAACTATCAAAACCAGAATCTAAAAAATAAAAACAAAAACAAACTAAGCAAACAATCAGAATGGGAACAGAATCATAGGTATAGGGATCAGTTTGAGGATTATCAGCAGGGAGGAGGAAAGGGGAGATATTGGGAAAAGTTGCAGGGATTAAGAACAATAATTGGTAGGTAAGAATACACAGGGGGTTATTAATAATAGTATAGAAAAGGGTGAAGCTAAAGAACTTACATGCATGACCCATGGACATGAACTAAGAGGGGTGGGATTGCTGGAGGGAAGGAGGGTATTGGGCAGAGGGAAGCAAAGGGGAAAAAATTAGGACAACTGTAATAGCATAATCAATAAAATATACTTTAAAAATATAATAAACATATTTGTCTCAAAGACATGCCAGAAGATTAAATGCAAAGGATCTTTCCATTTTCCATCAAAAATTGTGTTGTAGTTTTTCCTCACAGAAACTTTGAGAGCTATTGTTCTACAACAATGCTTATCAAACTTGACCATATGTCATAATCAGCTAGCAAGCTGGTTATGATACAGAGTGCTGATCTTCACCCACATTGTTTTTTCCCCCGAGAGGACCTAGGGTGGGTCTTGATCATTTGCATTTGTAACAAGTGCCTCAGTGATGCAGATGTTGATGGTCTGGGGACCACACTGTGAAAATCATTAGGAATATAAAATGAGCATGTGGTGAAGAGGAAACCACTTGAGACCAAGTAGGCAAGTAGCAAAAGCCCAAGACCATAAGGAATCTTTTTGGGGAACCACAAGGCCAATAGGAAAATGAATAAAAATCACCTTGTAAATTTAATCATGTTTTAATGTCTATACTGATGGAGAAAGCACCAGGAGATGGGCTAAGAAAATCACACTGTTCAAATCCCTAGGTAGTATATGAAACTTAATGAATCTGAATCTAATCATTATAAGTAGAAGGACAGTGTTCTGATAATATTATTCTTAAAATACTTAAGACAGAATGAGAACACTTGACCCAGGCCAAGCCAATGTCAATCCTGCCTCTGCCTGTGGGATATCCTGGGCAGGTGAGGGTTGCACAGCATTGGATCCAGTGCTGAGTAACCCAGGCCCTCAGGCCTCCCAACCCACGGCCTCCTCTCCTTCTTACCTGGTCTAGCTTACACTTTCCAGAATCTCATCTTTAAAGTTTTACCCCATCTCTAAGACCCTATCATTTCTCCTACTTCTGACTCTGTACACTTGACATTTATTCCTGATCTCCTTGATGTCTGAAACATTTCCATTTCCTATGAACTTGGACTTGCTTCATCCTCTAGCACCAAGCATCGCATGCCTCCTCAGCACGGAACACTTCAGGGTGTCATAGTAAGATGTTCATGATGCATTACAAAGCAGATGGCATAACAATATGTGTAATATAATGCTATGTTATAAAAATAGTGTATATATACATAGAAATAGGCCTAAAAATTATACAACAAATTTGGGGTATTGTCAGGGTAAATTTTTTTTTTTTGCATTGAACATGTGCTAGTTGTGTAATTAAGATAATTAAAACCATAATAAGCACCTAAATATCAAAGCAACTTCATCAGCTGAAAATGGCAAAGAACTTTAATAATTCACAGAAAAGAAATACAAATGGACCTTAAACATATGGAAATATGCTCACTTTATTCATCGTAAAAAAACTGAAAAATATGCAAAATTTTGACATTATATTTTATTAGCAGAAGTTCTGGGGAAACATACTTTAATACCATGCCAGATGAACTATAAATTTGTTCAACCACTGTGGAGGGCAATTCGCAAGAACTATCAGAATAACATATTCATCCATCCTTTGACCTAGCAACCTCATTATTTCTGGAGAATGGTTCTAGGTAGATTTACATATGCACGAAATGGTATGTGTACAAGTTTGTTTTCAGCATTGTCTTTAATAAGAAGTTGGAACAACCCAGAATCAACCTGTACTACTATTAATATTTTTAAAACAAATAGACAAGTAAGGATCATAGACCTTCTCAAGGTAAGAAAAGACATTAATCTCCCTTTCCTTTAAGAGAAATTTCTCTTCATAAGATTCTCTTTTGGTGTGTATGGATTAATGTGTGCATATAATCCCCATACATGAAGGAAAAGACTTGAAGAAAAGCATAAACTTTCTGTTAAATCTGTTGATGGGATGGAAAATTCCAATGCCATTCAGAAGCTCTTGGGCACTTGAAAGAGATAGGAAGAATATCTGTCAGCCATTCCCAAAGATTGATAGGTCTTTTCATTCTATTGCTTCCTCATGACTCTCTCCAGTTGATATGGCCTAAGGAAATGCCTGCTAATACCTTACTAAATATAATATAGGGAGCCACAAAAGAGAGAGAGATTTGACTTACATCCTGAAGTACCGTGGGTGATATGAAAAAGTAATCTTTGTCCGGAAGCCATGACTTACTAGCTGTGTAACTTGCTTAAATTTCTGCTTCCACTTTTGTAAAACGGGAGAAATGATAATCCAGGACAATCCATCTCAGAGAAACATTGTCAGGATCAAAGCAATATTGTGTGACAGCCTTTTAGAAACTGTAAAAGGCTACATTAATGATAGGCATGATGGTTATTTTTTAAAACTGCCTCTGATAACTAGATCTTACAAGGGTCATAATTTCTCAGAAGCTAAAATATCATATCATTTCCTTTGCCCTTTTCCTCACTGTCATCAAGAAAGTGTAGGCTTGGAAAAAGAAAGAAAAGCATAGTATTGGCTATATGACATTTGCCACTATTTTATAAATCTTTACATCAAAGGCTAGTATTTTAGAAGCCATTGTTCTGAACTGAATAGAGTCCCACTAAAAAAAAAAAAAATGGTATGTTGAAGTCCTAACCCCCAGTGCCTTGGACATCATTACAGATATAATTAATTAAGACGATGTTATCCTGGAATAGTGTGGGCCCTTATTTCAATATGACTGGTGTCCTTAGAAGAAGATGATGTGAAGATATAAAGGAAAAACACTAAGTGAAGGTGGAGGCAGAGACTAGAGCTATGCAGCCACCAGCCAGGGAACATCAGGATTGACGGCCACCACCAAAACTAGGCAGAGACAATGAAGGACTATTCAAAGTCTCAGAGGAAGCATGGCCGTGCTGACACTCTGATTTCAGGCTTCTAGCCTCCAGAATTGTGAGAGAATAAATTTATAGTACTTGGTCATGGCAGTCCTAGAAAACTAACACAGCCACTCACTCATTTCTCTCTTAGCTCTTCACTCTATCTGAGTAGTTAGCTCTAAGTGAAGAAAGGTGCCTAGACTCTTTATGTAGCTCTAGCCATTTCTGCAGAAGCCCCTCTATCTTCGGACTTCAGAATAACTCCCAGGGGCCTTCAACCCCAAGCACTATCAATAGTCCAATTAAAGAAAATTATAACAACTATTGTGAACTGTTGGATGGTCAGTGAAATTAATTTACATTAAAACATGTCCTGCCCTGGCTGGTGGCTCAGTGGATAAGGCACCAGCCTGTGAACCTAAAGGTCACTGGTTCAATTCCCAGCCAGGACACATAAATCAGGTTGCAGGCCAGGTTTCCAACAAGGTCCATAGCTGGAGGCAGGTGAAAGACAACCATATGTTGATGTTTCTCTCCCTCTCTGCCTCTCTTCCCTCCCCTCTCTCTAAAAATAATAAATAAAATCTTAATTAAAAAACAATGTCCTCATACCAGTAATTTAGACTTTCACTAGACATTGGTTAAAGTGGGATAGATAGACTATAGAAAGCTTATTCTAGCTATCACTATACATATGCAATCTCAAGAAACTTTTTTAAAAGATAAGGAAATGTTTTTCCTTGATATATGTAAATAACCATTCAGTGAAAAAAAAAAAATTGTACTCTAACAGAAAAAAAACATTTGAAGTTTAAATGTTTAATTCATCTCTAAATTTAGTCAGAGTTCTCCAGAGAAACAGAACCAAAAGCAGATTAATAGATAGATTAGATAGATAGATAGATAGATAGATAGATAGATAGATATTACAAGGAAGTAGCTCACTCATTTATGGAGGCTAAGTCTGCCCTCTGCAAGGAGACCTTAAAAAGCCAATGATGTAAATGCCAGTCTGGTTCTAAAAGCCTGAGAACTAGGAGCATCAGACAGAAGACTGAAGTCTCATCATGCAGTCAGGCAAACAGAGTAAAATGCCCCGCCCCCTTCCTTTTTGCTCTGTTTCGGCCCTAAATGGATTGGGTGTTGCCCACATCCAATCTACTTTACTAATTCAAATGCTAAACACCCTCACAGGCAGACCCTGAAATAATTTTTAATCTGGGCTTCTAGGTCCCAGTAAAGCGGACATATAAAATTAACCATCATCATCACCATCTCTATGCAAGTCCCAATGTTGTCTCTGACACAAAGAAGATAAAGAACAGGGTGCTGATTTCTCCTCCCTGCTCTTCATGTTTTTGAGGGAGAGAGAGAGAGAGAGAGAGAGAGAGAGAGAGAGAGAGAGAGAGTTTAATAATGTAAAGTCCTTGGGACTATTTAAAATAAAAGTACTACTTGATGATAATATTATTTCAGATCACCCTGATTATGGTATTTTCTGAATTGGTTTTAAAAGGCTACACTAATTTAAAATACAATTAAAATATTTCCCAATAATGTTGAGTTTAAAATTCAGGCTACAAACAATATTATAATCATATCTCTATTTTTTTTAAGATGTTTTTTATTATTTTTAGAGGGAGGGGAAGGGAAAGAGACAGAGAGTAACCAAGCCATCAATGTATGGTTGCCTTTCACCTGCCTCCAGCTACAGACCTGGCTGGAGACCTGGCTTGCAACCTGGTTATGTGCCCTGGCTGGGAAATTGAACCAGCAACCTTTGGGTTTGCAGGCCAGGGCCTTATCCACTGTGCCGCCAGTCAGGGATCATACCTCCATTTTTAAAGATAAGTACATTTTTGCTGTGAACAGTGACAGATTATAAGAAAACAAAATCATCTCATTACTAGGATTTTAACAATTCTTAGCTCTGAGAGGTAGAATTTTGGAAGAGAGTTATTGATTGCTTCTTGTTTGTCTATATTTTCTAAATTATATATAGGGAACATGTTTTATTTTAAAGAACATAAAAGGTTTTTAAAATATACAAATGTCTCAACTCCTCAAACAATGGTGCCAGAGTATGTTTAATCAGTACCTGTATTTGTTATCAACCTTGGATTCTACCAAATGCAACAACTCACAAATATTTTTTAACATTCTATTCTCATAAAGTTATTATCAGGAAATTAGTTGAGTAAATATTCCCAAAAATACATGGAAGAAACCAAGAAAGAGGGTGTCTTTTGGTCCAGACAACACAAAATTCAAACCAGGAGTGTAATAAAAGGCAACAGACTGACCTGGGTTGACTCAAGAAGATTGACATACGAAGTGAGATGGGAAATGTCATTGAGAAATGTATTGCAATCTTTAGTTTGAACTTTTTTTAAATGAGGACTTGAACTGTGAAAAGTATGGGTACAGAAGAGAATGTAAATGTTCTAAAGACAGACACTGTAAAAATAGTAGTTGAGAGGTTGAGAGAAGTGGCCCAAGACTCCAATCTAAAATGGAAGAAAAGAACTATAAGACACACACAAGGATTTCAATTTCTTTATTTTTTCCTAGTCTTTTCTTGTAACCTTAAATAAATCATTTAAAAAATTAAAACCTCTTGAGGTCAAGACACATTTATGTAAGTTCAGTAATTCTTATAAATTCACTTCTTTCTTTTTATTTTCTGTTGACCTCATATTAAGCTAAAGTTAACATGTTGTTCTAAAAGCAACATATTGGTTTGATTTCATTTTATGAAATTATTCTTTTCCCTCCATGTACATGTATAGTGTATACAAATAGAGTGATGAACAAAATATTATTGCTGAAAATATCTGGGTGGTAGAATTGAGATGCAAGAATTTTTATTCTTTTTATGCTTCTATGTATAATTTTCCAAAAGACCTTCATCCAAAATAAGAAGTATAGGTATACTCAGTCAATTTGATTCTTTCACTCAAGGTTGACTTAATTAAGAGTATTTGCCAGGTACTAGGGAAGTATCGTCTCCCTCATAATGGAATCTTTCTTTTTATTGAAATGAAATTGCAGTATTGGGCCTTCTTCGTGGCATGTTGCATATTGGTCAATCAATGCAGAGTAATCAGTCTCCCAAAAGGCATGGTAAAGAGTCCTTCATCCAACCTAGATTCAAATTGTAAAACTGCCTCTTGGTATGGATTGCCTCAAGAAATTTGATGACTGATTATGTTATGAATTGGAAATTGACTTAAGATGATCAACTGGAATAAGAAAAAATGAGCACAGGCAGAAAGACAAAGGATAAAGCTTAATACAGTAATAGAACATTTGAAAATATGTTAAATGTTGGTATAAATGAGTCCATTACATTTAGCAGTGTCATGGCAAAAAAAAAAAAATGCATTGTACCCAGTATGACAATTACTATTTTACCCTTTTACGTTCATGAAGTTTGTTCATAATCTAACAACAGAGATGGCTAACCTCTCTTTTAAATCTCCGGAAGAGGACATTTTTCCATAAATGTTTGACAAACTATGCCACCTTTTCAAATTCTGATAGGGATTTTGATTGGACAATCAAAACCTAGGCTTTGAATTTTAAGAAAGCTACTTCTGCCTTTCTACACACACTTAGAACATTATAAAATGAGTTCTCAGAATTCTTCCTCTGTGCCAGCAATTACCTTTAACCATTTTTGTAAAAGCTTTATTTTCCACATAATGAAACATCCAACACATTGAAGTAGCAAGAGCCAGTAATTGAATATTCAGCAAGTTCACTTTCCCATTTACCAATTGAATGAAAACTTGTAGGTGGCTGCAAGAACAAACTTCATATGTGACTATTATTTCCAAATTTACCCCAATCCATATCACGTGTTAGAACTTCAAAATAGGGACAAAGAGAAGAACATCTCCCCAAAGTGTTTGTTTGAATACCACCCCTCCAAGTCATTGACTTAGCATTGCTGCTTAAATTTGTTAAATGTTTAATGTTTCCAATGTAAAATCAAGAGAGTTTCTGTCCCTGGTCACCTGGAACAGGATATAGAATAATATTAAGTCTGAGTTTTAAAAACCTGTGAATGGTTTAAAGGTGTTTCATAAATCAAAGGTCTGAACAGTTCATTTTAAATACCACAGAATCACCAAAGGGAAACAGCCTTAGATTTAGAAGTCACATGGCCCTGGGTCCCAATTGCCCCTCAGCCAGTACCTGTGCTCTCTTAGCCAAATTACTTATCGTTTCTGAGTCTGCATGTTCACAGTTGTAAAAATGTGTCTTCCAACTCTAACTTACAAATTTTATCCAATTCTCCCGGGCCAGGAGAGAAGAAGCTATTTCTAATAGAGAGGCAGATATGATGAGGACCCTGGGACAATGGATCCAGATAGAGAACAACTCGGTATCCACCACTGCTGCATGGGCCTGTTAGGGAGGAGTGACAGGACATTGCATTCACCAGTCACCAAAGTGCCAGCAAGAAACCACTTGAAGCATCTCAGTGAAATGAGGAACCCAGGTTAATTCTTTTGGCTCAAATTAGCAACCCAAAGCAGCCCAGATGATTCTCAGTGGTCTGGGGTGCAGGCTTCAAATTAGCAACCAAAGCAAATATTTTCCTGTAGGTTTTATTAATAGAGCAGTTACCTCAGAGTTAGAGGATGGCTCCAATTCATCAGAAAAGGACATTGACTTCTTTAGAATAAGCAATAGACTCTTTCCCGGCTAGAGCCCCATTACCAACGCTCTCAGTTGGAGTGAAGAGAAACGTGGACTCGACCCAAGTTTCAGCGAAACTCAAGACCACAAAAGTAATTTAATTGTACTTATTTGGGGAAAAAATGTAATCATTTACTAGACCTTTATCATCCTATGTCCACCATACCCACATATTTCTCATTTCTGCCCAAAAGTCATTCATGCACATGCGGACACACACAAACATATCCACATGCACACCCACTACCACCCCTTTCCTATCTCTTGACAATGCTTATTTACCTTCTCACAGATTTGTGCATCAGATTCCATTACATAGCCCAGAAAAATCCATGAAACTTTCAGACAGCCACTGCCCCTTCATCTGCTATTGGCCTCAGGTCAACCTGAAGTATAAACAAGACATACAGTACTAGAATAAAACTATCTAACCTAGCCAGTTAACCATAGTTACTCCACTCCCTGACATCTCCAACAAGAAGACACAGGCTGGAATTAGTTCACCCAAGACAAAGAACATCCACATGCACTAGCTGTGATATGATCAACAGAACTCTGGATCCCACCCTCCCAATGTGTACGTGGGTGAGGGAGAAAATGGGATAACTAGAGGAAATTTTCCAGAAATAAAATGGAAGCCCTCTGCCTTTCTTAGAACCTACTAACTTCAAAGTATTCCATTTACATTAGATCTGGGTTTTTTATGACTTCAAAGATAAAATAGCTCAGAGTCAAAGTGGTGGGAATGATTATATTAAACTTCACATTAGCCTGAAGCACTCTTTCTGTCCTTATTTTTTATTTCTTTATATCTGGCCTCATTCCAAAAAAAAATTTTTGCTACTGAATAAGGAAATTTACACAGAACCAGTCAACCTCAGGTCACACAAGGTCCTTAAGGAAACAGTCTCCCTGACGCTGGTTCCCTAAACTGACCTTAAGGAGCACAGTTTACACCCTCAGCAGATAGCGTATTGTTTGTTAGCATCCTTGCCAATCCCAAGTGCTATTATTCTCTTAAATAGCCATTCAGACAAGTGAAGAAGTGCTATTTGAATCTAATTTACATTTCTCTTATTACTGGTAAGACTGAGGATCTCTACCCATTTTTCTTTCCTTTTATTTATTTTTTATTGAGATATAAGTGATGTTACATATTAGTTTCAGTTGTACAAAATAATGATTTGATTTTTGTATATATTGCAAAATGATCGCCACCATTGAGTTAGCATCCATCATCACACACACTTCTTGTGAAGAAAACTTAAGATCAACTTTCTTAATAACTTTCAAATATACAAACAGTGGTATTAGGTATAATCGCCATGCTGTACCAACTGGCTTTCTCCAGATCTTTGAGCATATGGAATAAAATAACTGTCACCACTCCACCCACTGCTATCTAGTATATCAGCCCCTGGGAAAAGAAAAACCTATTGGCCTGCCTTGGGTTTAGGATCTACCTCTGGTCCATTTACCTGAGGTCAGGAAAATGATGTCATAGGAAATTATGATCACTGGGGCCTTGCCATCATGAGAAGCAATTTTCAGAGACAAAGGACATGGGTTTAATGGGGATCCGAAGTGTCTTGTGGTGGATTCTGAACTACACCACTCAAATTCCCCCTACAACTGAATGACTTTTTCCTCAGTGTCTGTGGGTGCTGCGGGCAGACTGCCCTCCACTAGCACCCATCTTTGGAAATTGTCCTTCAAGAAAGAGAGTCATGGGGAGGGGGACAGAGGGGAACAAAAAAGGGATGGATGTAATACAACAACAATAAAATTAAAAAAAAAAAAAGAAAGAGAGTCACATTACTTTGTCCAAGGTGACCTCCTTTCCCAAGGGCATCACACATCCAGTCACTGTTTGATGGGGTCATAGAGGCCTTGGCATGTCTTCCAATGTGGGATTACTCTGAAAGGCCAGCCCAGCTCTTGAACTTCCCATGAGATTCCTGAAGCTTTTGTTGTGGCTGCTACATAGCACCCCAGCTTCTTGCTCTACCTTGTGCCTGCTTCCTTCCTTTGTCCCATGGACATCAAAGACAGGAACTCTCCTGCTTCCTGAAGAAGCCGACCTGCTACATCTGTGTGTGCAACATGGAGTTGCCGTTTTAAGGGTGGTAATGCCTGTCACATTTGCATGTAGAAGGCGCTCAATAAATGTTAGTTCCTTTTATTTCTCTCAGCTTTCCAGGGGCAGATTCACAGCAAACCTGTATTAAAGTCTCCAGGATCAGGCACTGTTTCTGAGTGGCTCAGGCTTGAGGCCAGAAATGATGATCAAGCCCAGGGTTGGCTCCCCTCTACTGGTGACAAGAGCCAAGCAGAGCATCATCAACTGAGCCAAAAATAGGAGCCAGGAGAGGAACAGTGACCTGGGGGTTGTTCCTCCTTCAGCACCATCTACACTATCCCACCAGGCCTCTGGAGAGCAGAAATCTTTACACATTGCTTTAGAAAGATACATCTACAATAAGGCATCAAATGCCCACTATGTGCCAGACTAACATCTGAGGCAGACAGATGAGGCTTGCATTTATAAATGCATCACAAAACATTGTCATGGTGGATGAGTGGCCGACTGGAACAGACCATAAATATAGACATTTAGAAAAGGATAATTTCATTTCTTACTGAGACAAGGGAAAGTTTTATGGGAAGATGCCATCTGGGACTTGAAGAACAAAATGAATTAGTGGATTTAGAGCTATTGGTAGCCAAAGAGAAGGGAGAGGCATCCCTGAAAGTGAGCAGTTGTGCTCCAGAAAGAACAAAATCCAGGTTGCCTGATTGTTCAACTCCATGTGTCTTAAAATTCCTGGAGCACAATATAGAATGAGGCCCCAACATTGTTCAGGCTACAGCTCAGAACAAAGCATATTTGAGAAAAGGTGAATGGCGGGTGGTGTTGTGTTGATGACTTAAGTAATCCAATGGCCCCCACACTAGGATGGGAGGATGGTAACAAGGAGAGATGCACTTGGTCCCTAGACTGCACTTGGGTCTTCTTCAGAGAAAACTGTGTACCATGGCACCCAGAATTTGAGTTCTGCCACTAGGACTATTAGGCCACATCATTTTCCTCATGCATCTTAGAAAGAAATAAACTGAGTACAGTTGCCCCCTAAACCCTAAAGAACTCATTCAAAGTTCAAAACCAGAGAAGACTTGTTCAGAAAACCAGATACAATTCATGGTTTGATCAAGACAATGGGCTGGGCCCTCAGCTAAGTACTTCATAGACTAAGCAGAACAGGATTCATATTCACAACACAGATGAAATGTGCACTAAATTATTCTCTTTTGCAGGTGGGGAAATCAAGGCAAAGAAATGTTAAGTAACTTTCCCATGATCAAAGTATTGGGGCTAGAGCTCAAAATTGGACAGTCCACCCCTAGGACCCAAGCTTATAACCTCTTCATTTCACAGCATTCTTGTCCCTACTTCAAGGTGAGAGAGGTACAGTCTAAGGCCTAAAACAGGAGACCTAATATGATGTGATGTCCTGACATCTGGGGACATTCTCGAATGACCACAAGTTCTACTTCCCACTACACTCTGTGAATAAAGCCCTGAGCTAAATGACTGTCCCTATCATGGGGACTGGGCACTGTTCCTATTTATCCAAGTTTCAGTTCTCCACCAGCCCATAGAATTATTTAAACAAGCCAATCATTCACTTCCTCCTATGGTTACCCCAGCCTCTTGATATTACACAGTCTCCCTTCACAGCCCCCAGTTTTTCACAAGTACAAGTACTCTGTGTGCCCTGTGAGTACATATGACTAATAAAAAGCTATCGATAGCATCTGTCAGTGTCAGATGTCATGTATTTGGCCATTCCCATAACCCTAGAGCAAGAATTCCTACCTCAACAACAGGACCCATGCAAGGCAATTACAACATGTCAGGCCAGAAATGAGAGGCAAATGACTAGAGGTCAGTGAAATATCATAATGAAATGTAGGACAGAAACTAAGGTAAGAACAAACAGAGAAGACCATGCATCATGATTTAGAAGTTGGGGGAGGAGGGGCGGGTGGTGTAGAAACAGGCATATTAGCTCTATCAACTCTCTGAAGCTGGAATAAAGAAAAACATTCAAATGAAGCAGGAATGAGTAATTGACGATCATAACTGTGATTATAAGGCATAATTACAATTAGCTGCATAAGAGTGTTAATCATGAAAATAATTACATGTCAGCTTTCCTCCTAAAGAAGAGAGAATGTAATTAAGTGGCCCAACGGGGGCAAAAAAAACAAGTCTCTGGATGAGAGAGGTGTGGGGTGAAGGGCTGATGTTTTAAGGGGTAAAGCTTTCTTAGTGTTTGAAATGAATCAACCAGTTTCTTCCATCAAAATATAGGAAAGTAGGTAACAACAAGTGTTGTCTCAGATTTTTTTTTCCAAAGAAAACAAACCCAAATTTAATGTACAAAGCAGAAAAATGTGACTAAAACCAGATAGACTTGAAACTTAACATTTGGGGGAGGTGGAGAGATTTGTTGTTTTTAGTATATTTTATTGATTATGCTATTACAGGTGTCCCGATTTTCCCCCTTTGCCCCCCTCCACCCAGTACTCCCTTTTCCTCCAGCAATACCCACTTAGTTCATGACCATGGGTCGTGCATATAAATTCTTTGGCTTCTTCATTTCTTATACTGATCTTAACATCCCCATCTCTTTTGTACCTGCCAATCTGTGCTTCTTTTTTTTTTTTTTTTTTTTTTAAGATTTTATTCATTATTTTCAGAGAGAAGGGCAGGGGAGGGAGGAAGAAAGGGAGAGACGCATCAATATATGATTGTGTTTCACCTGCCTCCAGCTAAGAACTTGGCTGGAGACCTGGCTTACAACTGGGTTATGTGCCCTGACTAGGGAATCAAACCAGCAACCTTTGGGTTCACAGGCCAGTGCCTATCCACTGAGCCACAACAGCCAGGGCTCCAATCTGTGCTTCATAATTCCTGCACCTTTCTCCCCATTTTCACCCTTCTTTCTCCCAATTGATAACCCTCCAAAAGATCTCCATATCTATGATCCTGTTCCTGTTTTGGTTGTTTGCTTAGTTTGTTGTTTAGATTTAATTATTGATAGTTGTGAGTTTATTGCTATTTGAATATTCATCATTTTTATCTTCTTTTTCTTATATAATTCCCTCTAGCATTTTATATACCAATGGCTTAGTGATGATGAACTTCTTTAGTTTTACCTTGTCTGGGAAGCACTTTATCTGCCCTTCAACTCTAAATGATAGCTATTGGATAGAGTAATCTAGGTTGTCTAGGTTTTTCTCCTAGACAACCTTGCTTTTCATCACTTTGAGTACTTCCTGCCATTCCCATCTAGCCTGCAGTTTATTTTGAGAAATCAGCTGATAGTCTTATGGAAACTCCTTTGTAGGTAACTACCTTCTTTTCTCTTGCTGCTTTTAAGATTATCTCTTTATCTTTAACCTTTGTCATTTTAACTGTGATGTGCCTTGGTATGGTCCTGTTTGGGTCCAACTTGTTTGGGACTCTCTGTGCTTCCTGGGTTTGTATGTCACCAAATTAGGGAAGTTTCTTTCATTATTTTTTCAAAGAAGTCAATTTCTTGCTCTTTCTCTTCTCCTTCTGGCACCCCTATATTTGGATGGCGGTATGTTTGGAGATATCCCATAGGCTCCTTAGCCTATCCTCATTTATTGGAATTCTTTTTCTTCTTGATGTTCTGATTGAATGCTTTCTTCCTCATGTTCCAAATTGTTGATTTGATTCTCAGTTTCATCCCCTTCAGTTTGTTCCCTGTAGATTTTTCTTTATTTCACTTAATATAACCTTCATGTCTGCCTGGGTCTTTTTTATGCTTTTGCATTACCCAATGAGTTCCTAGCATCCTGATAAATGGGTGTTATGAACTCTGTATCTGGTAGGTAGCTTATCTCTATTTTGTTTAGTCCTTTTTCTGGAATTTTGGTCTGTTCTCTCATTTGGGCCATATTTCTTTGTCTCCTCATTTTGGCAGCCTCCCTGTGCTTGTTTCTGTGCATTAGATAGAGCTACTCGGACTCTCTGTTTTAGTAGCATGTCCTATTCCAGGAAAGCATACCTATAAGTTGTATAGGGTGGAGCCTTAGGTAATTATCAGGGCACTGCAACCCATGTCACTGTTCTGTGGCTCTGTGTGTGGGAAGACTAGGAGAGGGGACAATGCCAATGCCTGGCCTGTGGCATTTTGCCCAGGACAAAGCTGTTTCCTAGCACTAGCCCTATCGTCAGTCACTTCACTTTCTCCCCATATGCCACCAGTGCCCCTCAGCTATTGCCCCGGTGCTGAATTTCAGAAGATGTTGGTCTATGTGAGTCCTAAGTCTGTTGCAGGCCCTTTAAGAGGAAACTTGAGTATCCCACAGTTTCTCTGCCACTGCAACCCCCACTGGTTTACAGCCAGAAGTTATGTGGACTTATCTTCTTGGTGCTGAAATCCTAAGCTAGGTGGTCTGGTCTGGGGCTGGCATCCCTCACTCCTAAGGTGTCCCTCCCAATTCTTATTTACCACACATGGATGTGGGACCACCCATTCCACATCTCAGCACCTATGGACCACTCTATACTTATCCACATCTCCATCTCTCCACACCTCTCCCTGTATCTCCATGTCTCCACCCTTCCTACCCATCTGGATGAGTGTGGTTTTTTAAATCCTTGATTGTCAGACTTCCATACAACTCAATTTTCTGACAATTCTGGCTGATATTTGTTTTGTAGTCTAGTTGTAATTTTTGCCATAGCTGTACAAGGAGGCAAGGCATGTTTACCTATGCCTCCATCTTGACCAGAAGTATCAACTTTTTGTCAAATGCTGGTTACCAGCTCTGTGACTTGAGTCAAGTTATTAAAACTTTCTCCAAGCCTCAGTTTCCTCAATAGTAAAATAACCACTGTATATGCCTCTCTGAGTTGTAAGTAAATGAAGCCAGCAAAACTTTCATGTTAGTACTTTACACATAGTAAGCTCTCAGTTATGTCTGCTGTAGTTATATAACTGGAAAGTTAAAAGCAAGAAAGATAGAAGTGAGGAAATTCCAACCCTGTGTGGCTGAGTTTTAACTTGGTTGCCTTTCTAAATTCAAGGAGAACCTGGCTAGCATTTCCTGCCTTGTACTTCAGGAGTTTCTTGTATTTTCTTTAGATGTCCTCCTTTAGATTTTCCTGAAGTCAATGATTTTAAGGTGTGAGATTGAATAAAGGCTTATAACCTGTGTTTGGGGAGCATATGATTGATAAGCGGCTTAGAGAAGACAGCTCAGCCTAGAACCAGTAGGTTTTGACACCTGGGATGGTAGCTGTCAAGCTGTCCCATGCCATTCATTTATTCATCTATTCACGTATTCTCTTCAGTTTTGTCAGTAAAAGAAATGGCATGAATTGTATGCCAACTCTGTATACAACGATGTGTAAGATAAACATACATAAACATGTTTATCATATGTGAATATGAGGATCTTCCTATTGATGCTTCAACTGGGCCTTGAAGCTAAAATGCCACATTCTTAAGTGAATACCTTGTAGAAATTTCAAAGCAACTTTTCCCCCTTTCTTATATTCAGCACTGTGCCATGCAGTGCCCACTCACTCTGACTCAACACTTCTAGACCTGGCTAAGTGACTTGCTATAGTGACTAAGATATTAGCAAACATGACACAATCATGTCACAAGCAGAGGCTTAAAAAAGCACTTTTGTAATTAGACTTGCTCACATTCTTGCTCCTTTCTCATTCCCATGAGAACATGCACCAGCAAACCTTCTGAAGGATAAAAGACACAGAATAATAGCTCCAGCCATTGGCCCCCAGATTTGTGAGCAAGATTATATCGGTAGAACCCAACTGTGCACACAATGAAAATGCACATTGTTGTATACCATGGAGATTTTGCAGTTGTTTGTTATACAAAAGTATTGTGTCGATTACCTGATGAATTTTCTATTAATCAGTTAGGTAACTCTGAAGCCTATCACCCATACCAGGGGAATAACAGTGGAAAAAGAGGAGAGACTAATGAGGAAAATTTCTCTAAAAAGAGTTGGCCCACCTCCAAGTGAAGGAAAAAAGATTTTTGTGGGACCACTCAGAGAACTGCAGTTTGGGAATGTAGGCAAGGCATACACTGTTAGATGTTGACAGGTAAGCTGAAGGCGACTGACTGCAGTAATGCCCATCACAAGCCCAGAACTTCATGCAGAAGGGTGTACAAGAGTTTCTTTTGTACTAGAGTTGAGTTGTTCAACTATAGACATTTTAGGATACATAATTCCTTTCTTTGTGGAGTTGTTCAATGGGTTGTGGGGTATTTAATAGCATTCCTGGCTACTACCTACCAGATGACAACAGCACTTTCAAGTTGTGACAACCAAGACATCTCCAAATATTGCCAAGTATACCCTGGGAGATGAAGTCACCCCCGTTGAGAGCCTCTGTACTAGAGCAATGTTATTTTCATATTCCCAAGGGCTGTGAAATGTTCCAGAGACTAGACTACAGACACATCTGGCTGCAGTAAGGGAATAACTGGTGAGAGATCTCTGGCACCTGAGAAGTGAGAAGTCTCTAAAGACCCAACCAGCATAGCATAAGAGAGAAAGGTGTTATTCCAGATATCTATCAAGCTTAGAAAGCTTGAAGCTGCCTCCATCATTGTCTTTTAAGTAATATTCTGCTCTCTTTGTCTAACCTGGAGGAGTCAGAAATAACAGGCAGTCAGATGGAAGCAGAAAATAGAGGGAGAAGCTGACCACACCCCTCTTTCTTTGCTGCAGGCTTTGCTCTTACCCCTGGCTAAACTAGAGTCAGTCTGAGAAGTTTCAACCATAGGTGAGAATTGATTTCTTGGTTACAATTAAGACAGTAGATATTCTATTCCATTCTATTTTCTGTTATTTAAAGTAATTGTGAGATTTTATACCCTTTAAGAATGACCAGAAAAGCCTGAGAAATGCCTGCATGGTTATCTAATGACTGGGAAACCAGCTACTGTGAATAGATATAAGGCAGCAAGGGGCAGGTAGGGAATGCTGCTTTATGGTTAATTCCCATTAATCTCCATGGTCCAAAGGACCAGAAACACATGCCACCTCATAGAATCCCTCATCCCACAAGATCACAGCATAGATTCCATTTTTGACAAACCCCATTATTTCTAACTTACACCCAGCATTCTCTTCTTTACAAAACAACCCCCCATAGCCTCAACATACACTTGACAGCCAACTAACACAACTACCACCAATAATAATGGCTAAACACAACAACAGTAAACATTGGGTGTTTGGGACGTTTGCTTAAATCATGCCAGGCCTCTCAGAATAGCATGGATAATGATATTTGGTTTCACCTGGCCAGTGGTTGTGAAGACCATCCCTCCTTGTTGACATGCCCCCAGCCAGTCCTGCGGACAGTGGTTTCATCTGAATTCCTCCCTGGCCCAGTTGCTTGAGCAGCAGCCTCGTGACAAGGTCAGCAGGCCACAAGTAATCAGTCAGCAAGGCAGGTCCTCTCCCCGCCTCAGGCTCCCAGGGGCAGAAGCCATGAATCACACCAGTGTCCTCCTCTCAGAGCCAGGGTGACAAGGTCCTATAATTTATCTCACATGAAATGAGCTGGATTATTCAAACTGGCTAAAGAAAAGCAGTCCATTAATTCTCAGAGATAGCTCTTGGTTCTTGGGGGTTTTATTCTGCTCTCACATGACTGACACCCAGCCCGTCACTGTTCCTTTAGCTTAATGACATGCCAAGGGCTCAACGTGCCCTTCCCCAATGGCTTGGTGATAAAACAAGGCAGAAGATCATCTTTCACACATAGAGAAAGGAGGACAGAAGGACCACTTTGCCTCTTAGCATTTTGAGGTTGACCCCCATGTTCTTTCCACACCACTGCTCCCTGCCAACTCCACCCTCCTGGAAAAGATCATTTCATTTGACACCAAATTCACAATCCATAAAAGAATGTTTTGCTCAATTGAACCTCATGAAAAAAATTTTTTTAACTATTACTCTGAAAAAAAGAAAAAAGAAAAGCCTGTGAAGAAGATAACAAAACAAGTTACAGAGTGGGAGAAAATATTTGCAAACTGCATATTCAACAAAGGCCTCATATGGAAAATAAAAAACTCTAAAAACTCAACAATAAAAACTGAATGTTCCAATTAGAAAATGAGCCCTGGCTGGTGGCACAGTGGATAAAGTGCCGGCCTGCAAACCCAAAGGTCGCCGGTTTGATTCCCAGCCAGGGCACATAACCAGATTGCAAGCCAGGTCTCCAGCCAGGTCCATAGCTGGAGGCAGGTGAAAGACAACCATACATTGATGTCTCTCTCCCTCTCTCCCTTACCCTCTGTGTAAAAATAATAAATAAAAAATCTTTTTTTTTAATGGGTATAACATATGAATAAGCCTTCATTGAAAAGGATATACAGACAGCCAATAAGCACATGAAAACATATTCAGTGTCATTAGTTATTAGGGAAATGCAAATTAAAACCACAATGATCCATCACTATATACCTATAATTGTTAAAATGAAAAACAGTGGTAAAACCAATGATGGTGAAAATGCAGAGAAACTGGATCATTCATACATTGCTAGTGGAAATGTAGCAATGGATCAGCCCCTGTGAAAATTCATTTGTCAAGCTAGATTTGGCCCATAAACCATTTTTGTAGTCACCTGCTTTCTAATAATATTTTATGTCATGTTCTACCAGAAAAAGCCTATGGTGGAGGTACCTTTATTATCCCCATTCAACAGGCAAAATATCCAAGGACAAAAATGTGAACTACCTGCCCAGGTCACATGAATGGTGATTGTATTGCTGGGGGTCAGTTGAGGGTGTCTATCGCCTAAACCCAAAACCATGGTCCCATGACCGTCTCCCTGGGCAATGGCTCCTGGCTGCATATGAGTCTGCCCCGAGGGTCTTCAGCCTCTTCCAGGGAGCTGCCCCTCACAGTGGTATGGCCATGCTACTGCCCCTGCAAAACCGCCCCTAACCCACCCCAGCCAGATGAGGAAGAGCTACATAAAATGCACACTAAGTCATCTCAAGGGGAGACTCCATTGGCAAGAAGAATTCACCTCTGTAGTAGGGACTTCATGGCTCATGCCCTTCCCTTTGGTAACTTTGAGTTAGCAGATAACCCACGAACAGGGCATCAGAGCCTGCCATGCCTTGTGAATATTGTACCTGCTCATCACAGACTGAAGTCATCTCTCCTCCACTTTCAGAATCGATTTCACTCATATGACAGCAAGCATTTTCTCCATCATTGATATGACCGCAGATTAAAAACTGTTTACACTGATTTATCTTGAGGATCAGAATCTCACTCATTCTTAAAGGTTCCATTCTGTGGAACGGTTCGCTTTGTGGCTACTTATATCTAACGCCATGGTTTCCTCTGGATATCATAACTCTCAGCCGCCCAATGGACCACTGTTGGAAGAATCGCCCTCCTAGACTATCATTTGAAGATCCTTGTCTTGGGGCTGACTCTCAAGGGTTTAATGGCTGCGGCCACCTCCGTGAATCTTTTCAGTACACAGTCTGTTTTCTGTCATCTCACTGATACTTTCCCCTGAGGCCCCTTCTTTCTTGCCCCTTGGCTCCATCTATACATCAACACTATAATTTTTTAATTAGCTCTGTGAAACATAAACTTAAAATCAAATCCCCCAAAGAAACTAGGACTCACGGAGTAAAGTAAACCTCAATCTGGAGGGATGGAGTGAATCCTGATTTCCCACATGATCACAGTCAGGCAGCCAAGTGCACCTTTAGCCACCTGCAGCTGCCAACATTGCCACAACCCTGCTAATGTGCTGCTTTCCTCTTGAGTTAAGAGGAACACAAAGTGGGTTGCGTGAGCCTTGACTGAGTCCACATGACTAGACCTTTGGGGATAAGGTTGCCAACAATGGTAGCTCCAAAACTCCCATTTGGGATTTCTAGGACCCTCTCATGAGCTATAACCAATGTCTACTGGGGGTCCTGAGTAGCCTGCACCAGGGCTAAATGTATACATACAACTCAAGTTCAGCCCAAGGCCACAGGCAGCCTCTGCAGCAACCCACCTCTTCTTCAAGGAAGATTCCTTCTGAGTTGTGATTCTGCTTCCTACTCCAAACATAGTCTGTCCCTCTTAGGAAAACTCCACAGAAATCCTCACAAACAACGACTCAGAAAATACCTCCTGCCCTACATCTCTGAAGCAGCAAAATAATGCAAAAAACATCAGAAAGACCCCAGTAGAGGTCTTTCAAGGTCAACCTTTATCCCACAGATACTGCCTAGTTTCTGAAGATGTATCTGTTGTGGGAGACATAGCTGTACTCTTGGACTAGCTAGATAGATTGAATGAATCTTTATAAACCACCTTGAAGAAATGTACAAATGTCTCGAGCTCAAACAGAAAGATAGGGAAAACATGATATTAACTCCTAGTTTCCATGGGGACTGAGAAAAAGCTACCCAGTCCCTTCTCTGTGTCTTAATGCACAATTACAACAAATTCAATATATCTGCATCAATTAAGCTCCTTCCACACCCCTGGCACCACACTAAGAGGTGAATGAGCACAGTGACTGCCTTAAGGGGATCCCCATCTAGCAGAGAAGAAAGATATACTAACAAATAACCATAATATAAGGCAGACTATAATAAGTGTTATAATAAAGCTAGAAAAGTTCAGAAAATAATAGGGTTGTTTGCTTTGTTTTTCCAAGGACCACAAATCTTTAAAATTTACTAAAGCATCCAGCAAGGGCAAGGGCTAATTGGCAATCTTCAGAGATCAGCAGCAACAAATGAAATGAAAACCAGGTTTCTCATTCTCCCAAATAAAACAGACTGAATTATGGCCAGGTGCCTTCTCAGCACTCCCAGAAATGATCGAAACATCCCTTCATCTATAACCTGAAAAACTGCGTAGTAATAAGTCAAAGTCGAGAGAAGAGGCCAAAATAAAAGATCACCCTCTTTTTCATTCATCATTCTTTCATCTCTACCTTAGCCACCCAGGTTATTAAAAGCTGCATTTCTTGGTTTCCACAACAGAAAAGCTTTGGTCTATAGGCCAACCTGAAATGACTCAAGGTAGTATCTTTCAGAAAATACTCAAAAGAGTTTACTCCTGACATTTGTTCACTTCAGGAACATGTATTAAGTACTTGCCATGTGCCTTGCACCACATCAGACTCTGTGATCAGGAGAAAAATGAGGCATGACTACTCCCTTCTCAACAAGTTCACAGTCTAGCAATGCAAGTAAGGGAGAAGGAGAAAAATGACTTAACAAATAAGGATCTTTGGAAGTGACAAATGTTCTAATGCTTTTATGTCCAAAATATGATATGCACATCCAAATACTCTTTCTTATGCATAATGCTAAAGAAAAAAGCCAGAGATCACTAAATATTTTGGAAAGAGTCAAGCCGTCTAATACTTAAGATTTGGTTTCCTAGCTGGCCTCTTGCCTTTTTTTCTCATTCTCCTTTTATCCTGCCACTATTAATACTCCTAAAGTTTAACTCTAATTGTGTTAATCCCATGATCAAAGCCTGACAATGTCTCTCCCCTCAGTTATCAAGTGAAGTCCATGCTCCTTAACATGACACCTAAGCACTCCAAAAGCCAGCCTCAACGTGCTGTTCCAGCCTTGCTTACTTATTCAATATCTATTAAATGAGGCACTGTTCTGGGCATGGCAAGCTCCAGGGAAAAATAAAGACAATCATGATTACTAATTTCATAACAGGGTAGTAGAAGGGAGATGACTTAAGCAAGCAAACAAAAATCCCAATATTGATAAATGCTATGAAGAAAAAGGAAACAAACCCTGGCTGGTGGCACAGTGGATAAGGCGAATCCACAGGTCGCTGGTTCAATTCCCAGCCAGGACAACATAACTAGGTTGCAAACCCGGTCTCCAGCCATGTTCGTAGCTGGAGGAAAGTGAAAGGCAACCATACATTGATGTTTCTCTCCTTCTCTTCCTCTCTCCCTTCCCCTCTGTCTGAAAAATAATAAATAAAACCTTTAACAAAAACAGAATGATAGGAAAAGGCAGGGGAGCTCTTTTGGAATGGGTGATTAGGAAGGCCACCTAAGCAAGTAACATTCAGGCCAAGACCAGAATAAAAAGGGCATCACCCTGGCTGGTGTGGCACAGTGGATAAGGCACCAGCCTGCAAACCCAAGGGCCGCTGGTTCAATTCCCAGTCAGGGTGCATAACCAGGTTGCAAGCCAGATCCCCAGCTGGAGGCAGGTGAAAAGCAACCATACATTGATGTTTCTCTCCCTTTCTTTCTCCCTCCTTGCCCTTCTCTCTAAAAATAATGAATAAAATCTTTTTTAAAAAATCCAATTGTGTGACCCTCTAGGGGTGAAGGTGTCAAACAAAGGTGCCAGCCAAGATAAAGAAGATGTCTAGGAATGGGGAGGACTATCAGGTACATGAGAAATAGGGTATGGGATGAAGGAAGGGAAGGGGAAGGGGCAGGGCCTGGACCACATAGGCCTTGTAAGACAAGTTAAGAAATTTGGATTTTTTACTCCATGTCGGAAGTGAAGCCATTAGTAGATTTTAAGTAAGGAAGCCAACCAATAGAATATTCTGTTTAAATGCGTCAGTTTGACTACTCTGAGGATGGGGATTGAACGGGAGTGAAAGGTAATGCAGGAAGTCCAGCTTGAAGCACATGTAGTGTTCCAGTGAGAGACAATGGTGACTTGGACCAGAAAGGGAGCAAGGGACATGTAGGGAGGTGAACTGAGTCATGAAATGTGCCCTTGCACTGCATGTCAGAGGCAGAGGAAAAAAGAGGATGAAAGACATCAGAGATGGCTTCAGAGGGCTTGGCTTGAACAAGGGATCAGTCACTGGTGCCATTCACTTAATTCCCCTGGTATCCCCTTCTTTGCTCTTTAGGCCCCCAAACACTCTAAAGTCAAGCTAGATAAAATGTCGCCTCTTGAACACAATGTACTCTTTTCTAATGTGTTTCATAATTCATTGCCTTAATACTGCCCTTTTTTAAAACCCTGGACATGATTCAAGATGCAAAGCCAATGTTACAGTTCCTGAACTTGACTACTGAAACTCTCTCTTTTATCCACAATGCTTTCCTTTACCTCAATTACTACATGTATCCCATTCCACCTTGTATTGCTATTACCACTAATAATATCATTGTTTTAATAGTATATATTAATTCAATCAATTATATTATTTCAATCAATATTATTGTGGCCATGTGAAGCAGGATAAATAGAAATTAGGGAGAGCTCCCAACAAGTGAAATAAGGAAGGAGGAACAGACACCAGAGTCCCTACCTCCACATAGGTGTGATCAAAGGGAAATAGTTCAAGGTAGAAAACTCCTACGATGGTCACAGAAGTCAACAACAACAAGAAAGAGCTAAAACCAGATCTATCCAAGATGGAGGAAAACCTGACCAGCTCATTATTCCATCCTTGTAATGAGAGCTGACATCACAAGTAGAAGAGGGGACAAGAGGAACAAGGCCATGATACCTACAAAACAGACCACATTAGGAGCAAGATCCCCTCCCAACCAGAAGGCAGAGACAGAATCTGACACCACACAGTTAATAAACACCCTACCCTTGGAATCATTAAAATCCCAAAAATCACTGACCACAGTGTGCAACTCATTTGCAAGTTCGCCTATGTCCATTGCGACATGCACTTTCTCTCTTTTCACAGTGGTGCCCTGCAAGACTTGCAACCAGAAGGTAGCAGGTGACTCAACCCCTGATCCTGTCTCCAGGAACTCATTTCCTAGTCTCTTTTTTCTCTACCTAAATGAAATTTGCTTTCACCCTTACTTGGACTTGTTCTTGAATTCTTTCCTATGGAAGTCAAGAGACCATGCCAGGACAAGGTCAGCCCTCTGCTGAGAACTGGTCCAGTGACACATGTATGCTACCTCTTCCCATAAACCATAAGCCCCCATCTGTGACCAGCTTTTCTTTACCTTTGCATCTTCCATGAATCTTTGCATTCACAACTGTTTGTTGAAGAAGGCAGAGACAATGCAGATTATGTTGCGTTTAATCCTTATATAGTCCCTCAGCCCTAGACTGCCTGATGACAATTCTTAAGGAGATTTAGGGAATTATTCTGTTTTCCAGAGGCATTATTCCAATTTGAATAACTTGTCTAAGTGACTCAAGGGTGTCAGGATTAGAATTCATGTCCTCATGGTCTAACAATATTTTAGAGAGCCTCATGGATTACATATATTTCCTCTTTAGATCTCTAAAACAAACCTGCACAGCACCTTATTTTATTAAGCCTAAAATGCCAATTTTGAAACCCAGTATTATTTTAGGAAATGGTGAGAAAGAAAAAGTGAGCTCAATTAGGCCCTGACACATGCTCAAACAGCATCCATTATAAGAGCATCCTGATTTCTGAGATGCTAAAAAAAAGAGAGAATAAGCACTGGCCCAATATCAGAAATCAGGTAGGTAGCATAATTAGAAAGCAAACTCAGATCTTCTGGCTCCAGGAACTACCATCTTTCCATATTAGCAGTGTGTTTCTTGGAGTTTTCCAAAGAGTTACACCCACACCAGGTGAACATAAAGAAATAAAGATCTCAAAAATGAGCTCAGATTGAATCTGTGTTCTACACTACTGCATTCACTCAAAGCCCACAACTTCCAGGCTTTTATTAAAATTAGAGGGGGGGGGGTGCAATGTATGGCTAAGCACCTCCTCTGTGGGTGGCACTGTCCAGAATTGTCAGGGATAATGGAAATTTATGTTTTCTCCCACACCTGCTCTCTTCCCTGCTTTAGTCAACTGCTAACACTCCTCTCCAGGGAAAGACGAGGGGTTGAAATGAGGGAAAGGAAGCAGCTCTTGTTTACCACAGCTCAGCTAAATTGCATTTGCCCTCTTTTGCATAAAGCAATAAAGTGGTATAGAAAGTGCAGCATGGATTTTTAATTTTCTCCTTGTCACTGGGTGCTGTAATCACATAATTAACCTAGTGGTAGAGATAGTCGTTTATAGCAAATATGCAAAAACAATCACAGAGGTCAACCACCCTGGGACCAAAGAGGTTACATTTCCCTCTCAAAAAGGCATGGATGGACAGACAGCTTCACCATCCCGTGGCTGTCTGGGAGCTGACATCTAAAGAACACAGCATGAGAGAAAAGCAAGGGCGTTGAGTCTGTCCTTCAAGACAAGTGCATTGTTACTGGTTCAGTGGTTTGGAAGGCCCTGAACTGTATGGAGCAGAGACGGGAGCCCAAGGCCAGCACTCTATGCATGCTCCAGACTGCCCTCCATCATGCAGGTTGCATGCTCTCTTGCAAGTGACTTTGCAGGGCTCCTCCTTCTGCCCGAAATGCCCTTCCTGCCTCCTGGGCTACTGTTCTTCTTTCAAGTATTAAACATTTAAGATGATTTCTTTGGAAAGCCTATTCTTCCTTCCACTGCCAACTGCCTCACTGAGACCCATAGTCCCTCATTGCTACCACAAATGTAACATTTCTCATAGCCCATCTTAAAAACAAACGACAACACAACAATATATGAATATGAGGTCTGCCCAGAAAAAGCCCAGCCATTGTTAATGTAACAAGAACAGTTTGTGTGACATCGATATGACCTGGCAGCCAAGGAGAGTGGGCTGGAATGAGCTTGTGTGAAAAACGGTGACATTGCCAGTGGGGCAGACAGCATTTAGTGAGCATGTGTACTGTGTGGTCATTGCATTCAAAATGACTGAGAAAGTAGAGCAATGATTCTGCATCAAATTTGGCTCTAAGCTTGAATATTCCTTCGAGGAAGCTATTCAGATGGTTCAGAAGGACACAGCTGTGGGCAACTGGTGATTGGCAGCTTCATCATGACAATGCACCCACTCATGCATCTCATCTGGTGCAGAGATATTTTTGCAAAACATCTAATCACCCAGGTGACTCAGCCCTGTTAGAGCCCAGATCTTTCACCCTGTGACTTTTGGCTTTTCCCAAAACTAAAGTCACCTTCAAAAGGGAAGAGATTTCAGACCATTGATAAGATTAAGGAAAATATGATGGGGCAGCTGCTGGTGATTGGGAGAACTGCGTGAGATCCCAAGTTGCCTACTTGGAAGGGGACTGAGGCACCATTGTCCTATGTACAGTATTTTTGTATCTTGTATCTTCTTCAATAAATGTCTCTGCTTTTCATATTACATGGCTGGATACCTTCTGGACAGATACACGTATGAAAAAACATATTTCTATTATTATATAGTGCTATTATATATACATATATAAATAATATATAATACATATAATTATACACATACACATACACATGACCACCACTACTAAGTCATGGGCAGAAACTAACAGAACCCCATTAAGGCCTGGGGAGTATCTTGCCTACCTGCCTTCTACCATAGAGAAGCCACTCCTCTGAGGAACATGCAATTGCAAGGATGGCAAAAATCCCCACTTGGTAGAATTCAGGGATGAGAACCGAAGAAGTGAACCGAGGGGGTTCTGAATACCACTACAAATCTCCTCTGCCCACCACCCCTCCAAATCAGTTTTGCCACATTAGGGTGGGTATTAAGTTTCACTTTCCCCTCAGAATGCACCTTTTAAAATGCAGCCCCTATGACAAAGGTAGCCCTCGACTTATTGTGCCCCGAACCTCAATGTCAATTAGCAGATTCTTACGTCTTTCTGCCCTAAAATGTGCAGGCAGACAGCAGAAACCACTTCTCACCTGGTCAGGCAGAGGGAATTGGTGAAGACGCAGTGAGAAGTGAGAAACAGGTGACGAAGTGCTAAACGAGATGCTAAGTAATAAGTACTGATGGAGCAGACATTCACACCGGGACTAGTCATTCTCCCACTGCAGCCTCAGAAAACAGCTATTATTATTATTATTACCATTATTATTTTCATTGCATGCATGACAAAGAAAGGTTAGGTAATTCACCCAAAGTCTAAGTGGAGTTGCTAGACTTTGACCTTGGGCCTGCCTGAAGCAAAGTCCCGTGCCTTTTCCTACAGCAAGGACGGCAAGTACAAAGTTGTTTTCTCCCTTCACCCTCCCCAACCCATCCCACTCCAGGGCCTCTGCTGGTGACCCTTAGGCTTTTCCCTCTTTTCTCTCCATCGAAACTTGCTCTCAGGAAAGAGTGTAATTATGTGTCATTTACACCTTAGCGATGAGATGAGATGCCAACAGCTCAGGGGAAAAAGACAAAACCCATTAACTTAAAATCACACGAATTACAGTGAAATATTAAGTCTCTTTTGAAAGCACGTCAGACGATGGAAAGGAAGAAGGGGTGAAGGCCCTGTGTGTGCCTGCAGCATGCTGGGGAAGGGACAGGAGGGGAGATGGGTTGAGGGGTGGGCCTGTGACTACAAAGACAGAGAAGGCTTCCAGAATACCAGAAATCACCCCTGCCTCAGTGGCCAGCCTCGGTGCCAAAGAGGATTTGAATCCTCAGAACCAGTAATAAATGGTGTCTAAGAGGAAGCTGGTAATCTTTCTCAATTTCCTTAACCCCTTGTGGGAGAGAAATAATCTTTCTTTCTTTTTTTTTTTTTTTTTTTTTTGATCTTATTTTTAGAGAGAGGGGAAGAGAGAGAGGCAGAGAAGGAGAGAGACATCCATGTATGGTTGCCTTTCACCTGCTTCCAGCTACAGACCTGGCTGGAGATCTGGTTATGTGCCCTGACTAGGGAATTAAACCAGCGACCTTTGGGTTCACAGGCCAGTGCCTTATCCACTGTGCCACCAGCCAGGGCTAACCGTTTCCCTCTTATCCTTCTAAGTTTTCAACTGAGGGTCCTGAAAGCAAAAGACAGATTAGCAAGGGAAAAGAATACAAATTTCTTTCATATAAATTGTACATGATACAGGCACCTTCAAAAGGAACTGAAGACCCAATGAAATGGTTAAACCTGAGCATTTTTGTATTATGTTTGATGAAGAGTAGAAGGAGTTGGAAAATGTGATAGGACTAAAAGGGGTAGGAGCTGAGAGCAGCAAACTGGGGGGATTTTAGCAAGGCGGGTTCATTCAGATGCCTGCCAGCACCCCTCCTTCTTGTCCTCCGTGTATGGAGAGGGTACCTCTTAAAGTGAGGATCTTAACAACCTACCTCAGGGGAAGGTCAGAAAATCCCTGCTGTACCTGCCATTTCGTTTCCCAAAATTCTGAGGCTTGAAACAGTCTATATGCCAAGGTGCTATATTTCAGGGTAGCATATCCTAAACCCATCCCCCACCACCCCTTGTGATAAAAACAACCTCACACTCCCTAAGGAGAAGAAAAATAGGACCTTCCTGTCCAGTGCTCCCACCAGCCAGGAAGTATATGCGGAGACCTAGCAACAGGTACAGTTTTATCTTCCAAACAGAAATTACAGTCCAACATTAAACACGCTTCTCCACCCCCTGTCAAATTCTGATCTGCCCCCTTTGTTTTAAGATACTATTTCTTCCTTCTGGCATCTTTCAACACTTTGACCCTCTCAGGAGGCCAGGGTAGGGCTCCCTCTTAGCTCAAGTTTCTGGCAGGAAGGATTAGTTTGCCTTGTAAAACTTGGAGTAGGGCGGCAACGACGCAAGTTCATAAGCACCTAATGTAGGTGCCTGGAGTTTGCTCTCCCTAGGTGAGCACTCAGCTAAGCACCTAGGGGTGGTCTGCCCTCCAGGGTGGATGCTCCTCCCACGTGGTGGACCTGCCCCAGGAGTCCGACAGACCCAGTGAACCCCTGGCCCGCAAGCTGGCCCACTGCCTATCCATCATGCGGGCTGCATTCCCTATATACCAGGCCCTTTGCGTCAGTTATGTTATTTCATCCACAAAGCAATTCTATCAAAAAGCTACATTTCCCATTTTTCTCTCTTTATTGTTGGTAGCAGTAGCTGAAGTTGTTAGACATTGGTTTACTTGTGTCTGTCCTCATTCCAGGACACATTCCAGGAGATCCAGACTATGTCCTTTCCCACCTGTATTCCCAGAAGCTGGAAGGATGGTCATGTAATACGCATATGTTGAATAAGTATAAGTATAGTTTACAGGTAGACAGTTGAAGCTCAAACAAGTAACATGTTTAAAGTTAATCAAGTACAAGGGAAGAGCTAAGAATTACACGAGCCAGGCCTAATTAACTCTAAAGCCTTGTGTGTTCTCCTTACAATCCCATGTGGCTTTCTTGAAAAGATAGGAAATTCACCCCCAACTCCCTCCTTGCCCAGCACTGTTTAAAGGGAGCTTAACTCCACCCTGCTCCCATCCTAGAGCCTCATGGATGGAAGGATCACTGCCACTGGCAATGGTGAATGCCCGGAGCTGAACACATGGCCTTTCACCCTGGGACACTTCAGCTCCCATACTGCAGGGTAGCCCAACAGTGCATGACTTGGGAGGTCTATGCATGAAAAAGCTTGAAAGCAGCTGGTTGACAGCCATGGCTTTCCGAGTGTGGTCCCCAGACCAACAGCATCAGCATCCCCCGGGGAACTTGTCAGAAATGCATAGTCTTGGGCCCCAGCCCAGTTCAGCTGCAGCAGAAACTCTGGGGTGATGTCTGGCCACCTGTGTTTTAAGGAGCCCTCCAGGTTAATTCTGACGGTCCCCAAAATGTGAGAACTACCTGTGCAGTAGACTGAAGGGAAACAAGTAACGGCAAATGCCATTCTTTTTAAATAGCTGTTTCCTCTAACCTAGACTGCAGTAATAATTAAGACAAGGCGAGAGTCGTGCACATTGAGAACACCAGACAAACAAAGGCACCCTTTCTCCTGACACACTGACCCGCCCTGCTGAGCCCCTGGGTGAAACGGAATGCAGTCCATTCAAAGGTGCCTCTGACAACCGTGGACTGTCATTTCCAGGCATGTCCTTCATGCCCGTTTCTCCTAGAAAGAGCTCAGAGCCTCCCTAAAAAGAGAAAAGAGATTGCTTGCTCCCTACCCCGCCCCCTCACCTTGAAATTGTTTTCTTCCATTCTAGCCCGCTGGCTTTAATTAGGAGGAGTGAAGGCAGTGTGCAGCCTGAAAACAGCAGGTAGTCTTAGCACAAAAATGTGTTCAATAAACAGCTTTGGATAATCAGAGGTCACCATGTCTCTGTGGGTGTTCTCCTCTTCTTCCTGGCTTCTCCTTCCCCGTCTTGTTTGTCTTACCATTTATACCTTGTTAGTTATAAAGAAATCACCAGTTCAGAGTACTGTTGCTATGGGCTTCAAAGGCAGTCCATCTTCACAATAGATTGAGGGCTGGGATAAGGGAAGTCAGAATAAGTGAAATCATATTGCGTGTGCACAATCAGCTATAATTAGGCATCTTATAAATACCTATTACACAAATGCATTTCAATGACAAAATCTGGCATGGTCAAATGTGTTGCACTCTGGGCAACAGAGGGTAATTTTTTGAACCCAAGATGAATCGGCCATGTTAAAATGAGTATGAAATGCATATCACTAAGTGAAAAAAGCCCATCTGAAAAGGCTACATACTATATGACTCCAACCTATGACATTTTAGAAAAGACAAAACTATGGCGGCAGTAAGAAGGTCAGGGGTTTTCAGGAGCTAGGGAAGAGGGAGGAATGAATAGGTTGAGTACAGAGGATGTTCCGGGCAGCAAAATTATTCTGTCTGAAGTTATAACAATGGACACATATCACTAATATATTCTTCCAAACCCATAAAATATACAACACCAAAAATGAACCCTTATGTGTCTATGGACTTGGTGGGATTCTGTTGTGTCAATAGGTCCTGTGGTCTGGGGCAGTTGTGTATAGAAGGAGATGGGAAGTATATGGGAACACTGAACTTTCAGCTCAATTTTGCCATGAAACTAAAATTGCTCTGAAAAATGTTTATTAATTTTTAATTAAGTATTTATAAAAGTATTAAGTATTAAACATGGACTGAAAGCTATAGACTCATTCTACCATGCTGGCTATGCATGCTTGGGCAAATTGTTTGACTTCTCTGTGACACAATCTACAATCTGAGAATGGTAATATCTTCCAGACAGAAATGTTGCAATGGTTAAAACAATAAGTACAAGCATATAGCCAACATTTATTTAGCTAATGATAATAGGAAATAATATGTAGAACTTGGAACAGAGGCTGGGAATAAGGATTCTAGACAGAGCTAGCTACCTATATTACTACCTAACGTGAAATGCAAATTTCTTTCTCTACCGTTGAAAATCATTTGCCCCACTGACTTTCTAGAGACCTAAAAGCTAAACAGAAGCAACTCCTGGGAGTAGTAGCACATTTGGTTTTTACAACCAAATTATATTGTACTGTAAACACCTCAAAGGGTAAAAAACTGAATAATAGCACCTTAGCATAGATTAATGAGTTGCATTATCTGCGTAAAAGCAAAGTCTGAAGAGAACAGAACTTTGTAAGTTTTGATAAAGGGGGTTCGTAGAAAATCTGAAAATAGCTAGAAGCTTGAGGCACTACCTAGGAAGGTAGATTTAGTTTAAAAGGTCAAAATAACAGTCAGAGGACAGTTTTTGCAGGGGCATCAAACTAAAAGAGGAAGTCAATTAAAGCACAAGATACAAATAGCCTGAGTAACACACTCTGCCAGGCATTGTTATAGGTATTTGGAATGCATCAGCAACCAAAACAGAAACTGACAGAAATTGATGGGTACACTTTGAGTACCCAGCTTGGATCACTGGGAAGGTTGTGCCACTGGACTCAACAGGACACCTACTACATTAGGCTACCCTTCTATTCCTGGAGGACATAGAAGATCTACCTAATAATAAAAACAAATAGAAAAAGGCTGCCAAAGTGAGGAGACAATGAATATGGCCCAAATTTTAAAAAAACAGAGCAAAACTTCAGAAAAAGAACTAAAAAAATGGAGACAAGCAATCTACTAGATACAGAGTTCAAAACACTGGTTATAAAGATGCTGAAGGAACTTAGTGAGGACTTCAATAGCAAAAAAAATCCAGTCAAAAATGAAAGATATGCTAATTGAAATGAAGAAAATTTATAAAGAACCAACAGTATAATGAATGAAGCTGATAATCAAATCAGCAATTCAGTATATAAGGAAGCAAAACACAATTAATCAGAACAGCAAGAAGAAAAAATCCAAAAATGTGAGGTTAGTATAAGATGTCCCTAGGAAAACTTCAAGTGTGCCAAAATTTACATCACAGGAGTACCATAAGGAGAATAGAGAGAGAAATAAATTGGACATCTATTTGGGAAAAAATGATAGAAAACTTTAACTTAGTGAAGCAAAGAGATGTATAAGTTCAGGAAGCACAGAGAGTCCCAAAGAAATAAGCTGAAGAGACCCATACCAAGACACATCATAATTAAAATGCCAAAATTTAAAGGCAAAGAAAGAATCTTAAAGGCATCAAGAAAAAAGCAGTCAGTTACCTGCAAGGGAGCTCCTATAAAACTGTCAGCTGATTTCTCTAAAGAAACTTTGCAGGGAGAAAGGGATTGGCAAAAAGTATTCAAGTGATAAAAAGCAAGGACCTACAACCAAGATTATTCTATACAGCAAAGCTATCATTTAGAATCACTGGGCAGATAAAGAGCTTTCCAGGCCAGATAAAGCTAAAAATATTCATCACCACCAAGACAATATATATGAAATGTTAAAGGGTCTTCTTTAAGAATAAGAGCAAAAGCATGAACAATAAAATGGCAATAAATACATACCTGTCAACAATTGATTCTAAAAAACAAAATTTAAAAGCAGAACAGAAACAGAATCATAGCTACAGAGATCTCTTTGATGGTTGCCAGATGGGAAGGGGTGCAGGGGATGGGTGAAAAGGTCAAGGGATTAAAAAGCACAAAGTGGTAGTTACAGAATAGTCATGGGGATGTAAAGTGCATCTCAGGGAATAGAGTTGCCAAAGAATATACATGTGTGACCCACAGATACGGACAATAGGTGGGGATTGCCTGAGGGAGTTGAGGGGACCTGGGTAGAGGGAGGAACAGGGGGAAACACTGGAACAACTGTCTGGAGGAAAGTGGCAGGAGAAGAACTGGGGACAGCGGGGATGCTGAAAGCAGAAACCCACATCACCCTGAACTTGTCCTCGATTGTGTCATGAACCTCAAGTTGCTCCAAAAAATAAAGTGTATTCATTTTTTTTGAATTTCATCTCCCACACTTCCCTGTAGCTTGGCCTGGGTATAAGATGGAGCAAACTTTTTGCCAATGCCATTGGCCTTTGGGCCACATTCAAGATCATTCTAAGCATTTCCTAAGCTGTCAAATTCCCCAATGCAAAGGAACAAACGAATCTAAAGAAACAAAGATCAAGGGAAGCATGAGGGTACTTGGTTACCCTCTAATGAATGTTCCCTGACCCCATGCCCACTCCAACCACCTCTGCCACCACTCCAAGGGATGGCACAGCCCCCAGGAGTCATATTTCATTACATTGTGAATTACCTCATCAGTACCCCTACAGAGCAATGCAAGTTATCTTCTAAAAAATTGGATTCCCACCCTCGCCCTCTCAAAACATGTTCACAGATCTAATAAACCAACTCACAATTAGGTATTAGTGAGTAAAGAAAAAAAAAAAAAACACTTGAAAGTATTCCCTCTACGAAGAATATTTTCATTATAAAGCAGCCAACACCCCAAACCAAGGGACAAAGTAATGAAATACCAGTCATCATTGAGGGAATGTAAGGGTCAGTGGCCTTGGGCTCATATTCTCCGCCACCTCTACGGAAAAGATGTGGGCCACAGACACAATTCAGAGTGACTTCCTTGACAGCTCTTGTCCCACCAGCTTCAAAAAGAGGAAATAAAGTTAGCACACTTCACGCTTACTGGTGTGTTACTCCTTTTAGATGGAATCCCTTCCTACCCTGCCTGCCGGTCCCTACAGGCAAGAGTGTGTTCTGAGACTGTACCCCAATAAATAAATAGTTCACAATGGTCTCCCTCCCCATGCCCTTGCACTGTAAAACCCCTATAGATGTGATATATGGGTGTGCGTGTGTGTGTGCCTGTGTGCATATGTGTGCGCGCGTGTGTTGCCTGCACAGTAACCTCCAGTGTTCTCGACCTTTCTGGTTGCTGAGGGGTTTGCTGAGCCACAAGGGGCCAGTGGAGCGAGCAGGAGCCCCACCAGGGCCCTCTCAGGCACCAGCCACTCACTCAGCGTGACGCTGACAAAGGCCGCCAGCAACAATTACAGCTCCTTCATGTTTTTCGGAGGCTGTAATGTTGAATCAATCAATCAGGGTGCCACTCACGGAAGCTCAGCGGCGGGCGCAGGCCGTGTGAGGGGAGCAATCGCCACATAAGCAGCTAGCCTTCAAGCTTTATTTGAGTCCAGTTCACTTGGTGAAGCCATTATCTTCCCACAGCTAATGAGGAAAGTTTGCCCCCCTCTGCGGCTCTGCACTGCACTTGGTAAGTCAGTAACAAGGGATGAGCCATCAGCACTCTGCAATGCACCCACACAGAAACACACCACCCAGGCGTAAAAGGAGTGTTCTCCCCTGGACCCACAGAAAGATGCACACACAGGGCACTGGGCCAGCCAGGCCACATGGCTCAGACCCCAAGGAGGAACCTGAGAAAACACCAAGTTGGGAGACCAGATCGATCGCCTTATCCCTTCGTGTAAGCATGCTGGCCACAGTAAATAAAAGGATTATGGTTTTGTTTGTTTAAAATAAAAAGAAGCCCTGGCTGGTAGCACAGTGAATAAGGCGCCGGCCTGCGAACCCAAAGGTCGCTGGTTCGATTCCCAGCCAGGGCACATAACCAGGTTGCAAGCCAGGTCTCCAGCCAGGTCTGTGGCTGGAGGCAGGTGAAAGGCAGCCATACATTGATTCTTCTCTCCATCGATGCCTCTCTCCCTCCCCTCTCTCTGGAAATAATAAATAAAATCTTTAAAAATAATAATAATAATAAAATATAAGTAAAAAGAAAAGAAAAGAGAAAGAAGTCCGGTGTCCCACTCTTGCACTGTTATCCTCCATTGGGTGACTTTCTTCTTTTTACTCTAATCCATTTTTAATGTCTTTATACAGGTAACTAATCTTTAATCTTACATTTTCTCCCCCTAAGCTTACTTTAATTTCCTATTCTAACTGACCTGACTGTCCATTCCACCCACCCAAAACATGTGCACTTAAAACAGAGGTCACAATCCTTCTGGAAGAAAACAGGCTACTAGATTCTCCTGATTAATCCCATTGAGGCTCTGGGGGTATATAATAAAAACCAGTGATAAGTAAAAAGAGGGGGGAAATGCACACCCAGACAGAAGTCAAACACAAACACCTATCTATGGAAACTCTGCATGGTACACATGCCCCGATGCCTCACTCCATGAATAAGCACCACTCTGTGCTTGAAAACAGGTAAGTGGCATGTGCAGGATTCTAACTTTCATATTTAATTTGTTACCACACAAGACATCAGCAGCATCGCTTTGAACTGTAGACATCAATATGATTTAAATGGCTGCCAGTTAATGTGGTGAAGAAGAATCAATTGTGCCCTGAAAATAGGAGACAAGGAGGAGCGTCATCCTGTCGGTTTCCTGGGAAATAATGAGCCCTATTAATAGTTGTTAACATGAATCAACGAATCACTCCTCTGTCAGCAGCTGTCAGGCTGGGCTGGGCCCTGAGTCAATCAGTGAAGAGGCAGAAAGCTGATGATTCAGGGAAAGTCACAGCAAGGGAAGGGACGTTGGCCCCCCTTCTAACCTGGGCCAACTGGATCTTCTAAGGAAAGAGAGAAGTCAGCATAACCAGGAGTCCCCAGAGAAGATGCTCATCAGTTACACCTAACAGTCCACCAGAAAGCTCCCTGTGTCCCCATAGTCAAAAGAAGAGCCTTCAAATGCAGGGCTCCTCCTTCTCTGAGAATTTAGAGTTGCTACTATCATGCTAATGAAAGGGTGGGTGAGACAGGGCTGAGCAGGACAAATAGGCTTTGTTTGGGGCACAACTTGAGTGATGATGGTGTCCTCCCAGCCACCAGGTGCATGACTATGCAGGTATGTTTCTTCTCTCCATTTCTATCAGTTTAAAAAATACTCACTCAAAACACTTTGCAGCATACATGTCAAAGGATAAAAGGCCTTAATAATTAAGGAGCTTAGAAACTCTTGCAAATCAAAAAGAATAAACAACAACAAAAAAAAAACCTCATTAATAACTAATGTTTACCACATGGCAGGCACGATTTAAGAGCTTTCTTTAAATGATCACCTTTAACTCTTAATAGCAGCTTGAAAAAACTGAGGCTTAGATGATACAAGTAGTTTTTCAAGGTCACACAACTAACAGACAATGGAATAGTGACTCAGGACGGTGTCCTCAGGGATCTGTCTCTTGCTTTAACAGAGTTTGGGTGGAACAGAACAAGGGACACCCCTTCTAATATTGGCCACCCTCCAACCTCTTTTCCATCCACCATCTTCGGGACCACCTCAGCCAATCCTCCACCCCCATGACCAGCCGACATCAGCTTTTAACCTTAACTCCTGATTGTTGAGTAACCATGAGCTCCAAAATTTGTCAGAATTATTCCACCAAGGGGGAGGCTACAGTCAACCACCTGGTCAACACACATGTGCTACCTTCTACACCTACCTCTCCCTGGTCTTCCATTTCAACCGCAACAACATGGCTCGAGAGGGCGTGGGCCTCTTCTGCAAGTTGGCTGAGGAGAAGGTGCTGAGCATCTCTTAGAAGATGCAAAACCAGCAGAGCGGCACATTCTCTTCCAGGAGGTGGTGAAGCCTTCTCACTATGCATGGGGTATAGGACACATGGAAGCCACTGCAGTCGTGGAGAAGAACCTGAACCAGGCTATTGTGAATCTGCAGACCCTCAGCTCTCTGACTTCTTGGAGAACCACTTCTGAATAAGGAGCTGAAACCTGTCAAGCAAATGGACCACCACCTGACTAACTTCTGCAGGCTGGCCAGCTCCCAAGCTGGGCTGGGCAAGTATCTCTTTGAAAGGTTTACCCTCAAGTACAACTAGGAGCCATGGAAGCCCTGAGGCCTTTAAGAGGCCCCTGTGAAAAACCCTGGCATTTGGCTTCTGCCTGAGCCTTTTCCTATAACCACTAAGCATACTTTTAACCACCCTGGAGCCCTCTCCCATGCCTTGGAGGAAATAGAAACTATAACGCTTTTGCAGAAGAGAAAGATAGAGAGAGAGAGGGAGGGAGGGAGGCAGAGAAGGAGAGAGGCAGGGAGGGAGGGAGGAAGGGAAGGAGGGAGGGAGGGAAGAAGGAAGGAAGGGAGGGAGAAAGGAGAAAAGGTGATTCAGAACCATTGAAAATCTACACTTTTATACCATATTGGATCAATTTCTTACAGGCAGCCCACAAAGGAAGAAATATAAGTGACTGGTAAGCATTTAAACAGTATTTAAGTATAATAGCAACCAAAACGTCAAAACCAAAAGAAAAATAATTTATTTATTTTTGGCTTATCAGGTAGATAAAGATTAAGAAAATTTACAAAACCTAGTTGTGAAAACACTGACTCACTTATGTAGTATTATTGAGAATCTATGTTATAAAATCATTCTGGAGGGCAATTTTTCAAAATATATAAAAATGTAATTTATGCATACTCTTTGGAACTCTCCACTCCCAGAAATTACCTTTATGGGATATTTATTTAAATGAGTAAAATAAGATAAAAAGGCATTAATCACAGTATTGTTTTTAAGAGCTAAATATTATTAAGAATGTAACTATCCATTTATAAGAATTGCTAAAGTAAATTATGAAGCATCCATACAATAGAATATTACTCAACCACCTAAAATAATGGTGTTGATCTATATTTATTGACACAAAGATGTCTATGAAAAATTATCCATTCAAAAAAGAAATTACAGAAACATATACAAATTATGAAAATTGATCATAAGTAAATGCAAAACAAATTTTATGGAAGGACTTTTGTGAAAATGATAATGGTGCTGATTTTTAGGTTATGATGTTTCTGGGAGATTTTACTTTCTATTGTGTATTTTTATGTATTCTTTGACTCTCATTGAATAAGATCTATTGTTTTCATGACAATACATTTATTTTCATAAGAAAATAAATACACAGCTTCTGTTTTCTAATTTAAGTTTGCAGAGAATAGTGCTGGATTTGGGAACATTTTTAAATGATGAAACATAATGTAATTGAGCGAGAGACTATGACCTGAGATACAATTTTGTCTTTTATTAGCTTTGGACCATATTAGCTTTCTCTTGCTGGCACAACAAATGATCACAAATTAGCAGTTTGAACACAAAAGTGTTATCTCCTGTAGTTCAGGCCTACAGGCTGCCTGAGTTAAAACCAAGGTGTTGTTGAGGCTCTGTTCCTTTCCAGACGTTTTAGGGGAGGATCCAGTTCTTGCTCATTCCAGAGTTGAGTTCCTTGTGGTTGTAGGACCAAGAAGCCTGTTTCCTTGTTGGCTGTAGCTAAGGGTTGTTCACAGCTTCTAGAGGCGGCCGCATGTCTTAACTCATGGCTGCCTTTCTCCACCTTCAAAGCCAGCAACATGGAGCCCAATGCTCACTTCTGATCCACTCTCGCTCCCCTCACCCACTTTTAAGGATACATGGGATTAGATGAGGTGCACCCAAATAACCCATTATCAGCCTCCGTTTAAGCACATCTGCAAATTCCCTTGTGCCAAAGAAAATAACCTATTTACAACTTCCAGAGATTGAGACATAGACATCTTTAAAGAGCCCGTTATTACTATACCTTTGGAGAAAGATGTTAGCAAATTACCTAAGAAATCCTCAATTCTAAAAGACGTGTGGCATGATGAGT
This sequence comes from Noctilio leporinus, assembly GCA_004026585.1. Classification (NCBI taxonomy): domain Eukaryota; kingdom Metazoa; phylum Chordata; class Mammalia; order Chiroptera; family Noctilionidae; genus Noctilio; species Noctilio leporinus. The sequence goes on along the minus strand of PVIW01000779.1, from coordinate 308,387 downwards.
TACAGAATTACTACTTTTCATGTTTTCTTCTATTACTGTTGCCTTTTAAACCTCTCATTCTGTAATGGGGTGCAGAGGGGGATCCCTGAAATAGAGCACATTCCCCACAGCCCTTGGTTGGAGGAAAGGAGAATGATGATAAATGATACCTTGCATAACTATGGCAAATTGGTAGCTAGTTGATAGTTATGCTACTGCCCCCAGGCAAAAGGCCTAGTGCCGCTGAGGGCATTTAGTGACTCTTGACTTAACCCTGGAGTTTATACAATGCTTGCTGGAGAGAAAGGGAGTCAGAGGCCTGTGTGTCACTGAGAACACTTGCCCTGAGTAGACGGCAGCCTAAGGAAGGTAAAAGATAACAGGGAACTGGCAAAAGTAGCTGATTGCAGAAGGAGTCGGATATAAGGTCACCCAGGGAGTTGCTGGTCGATTTTAAAATAAGGGTGGGCAGAGAGGGAGAGAAGAGAGTCATGAGGAAGGAGCCATGAAGTAAAGGAATTCTGCCCTGAGGTCTGAGGGAGGAAGTAGCCAGCAGCACAAAGGGTGTAAGGAGAGAGCGGATGGAGCTCCGGGAACCTGCCAAACCAAACACGGATGAGTGGAGATGCGTGAGATACTGAACTGTGACCAAGGATGCGGACTTCTGGTTCTCTGAAGGACTTATAGAGAAGCCACCCTCTTGGGACATGTGTCTCCCAGGACTCCACCGTGAGCCCGTGCAACACGGCACATGTATTCCTGGATGACTACATGGAGGCTGAGGAAAACATACCCCAGATCCTGAAGGAGAAGCTGCTGGGAGAGGATGGTGACTCTGAAACCCACCAGCGAACCTTCCAGAAGGGATGGAGACCTGTTTTGCAGCCAGCTTAAGAACAGATAAGGACATGGGGGACTTCTGGGCATGGTTTGGCTGATAGCCTGGTGGGGAGCATGGGAAGTGCTGAGTCTCGTCGGAGAACAGGGCTCTGAGCCGGGGTGCTCCCAGCCCCCCTGAGGTTGGAATCCTATAAATAAAACGTGTTCCCCTCAACACTCATTGTTGGGTCACACACAAAAGTGCCACATGCACAGGCCCCAGTGTGCTCAGTTACAATTCTAAGAAGGTAACCTGGCCTCCATTATTCCAGGGGCATTTACGATGATTGAAGACAGCTTTTCTTCCTGGCTTTTGCGTGCAGAAAGCTAAGCTGGCACCATCCCTAAGAGAACGTGGTACACGAGAAGGGATGGTCCGATGGTTCACAGGAAGGCCAGACCATAAGTGTAACAGGACCCTTGGAGGGGTCTTCAGTTTTAATGGGCCCGTTTGCCTGCCGCCAGGAATGACTCTTAATAACAGAGTTGGGTGAAAAAGAAAGGTATTTTGTTTATTTGAGGGATATACAGGTTTATATTAAAGGTGCAATTATGCGGTTAAATCCCACTCTTTCTAAAAACACCCCAAAATATACAGTACAGTCCTGCCCAATTAGGCTAGTTTTAAAGTGGACAAGCAAAAGATCCCATCTTTCAGAAACACAACAACAGTTCACAGCTTAGCATTCCAGTTATAAATCCTAAGTTCCCAGCAGCTGCTGTACCCAATTAGGAAAGTACTTACGCACATTCCCAAAATTTTATACCACAGGTAATTCCCTACCTCTGCACACACTGCATGTCTCCCTTCCCCCTTCACTCCCCCGTTCTCAAACCAGGTGAGTTCTCAGGCCCCAGTGCCTGTCTACAGGTCCATCCGGGGGAGCTAACGAGTCCCTATCTGCATGTCCATCCATGGGGCGCATGTCTGCCTGCTTGTCCGTCCTGGGGGAGCCTGGGAGAGTGATGGCTGCCCCCTATTTTAAATCCCCTTTGACGTAACGTGTACAGTAAACAGTTCTGACCCTGACAGAACTTTGCGCTGTCAGCCTTTCCATCACTATCCCCTGGGTAAGGCCCCTCCTATTTTCTTGGCTCAAAAAGAACAAAGGCTAGCCCACCTGGCCTTACCCCACCCCAGCCCCAAACTGCAGAGCGGGGGATTTTGGCTTTCTCCCACTCCATAACGACATAAGCGCCTTTGTGGGTTCTTGACTGTGATGTCTTTGAAAATCTATGTGATTGTGAGCAACGAGCAAATGGGTTGTGATCAGCATGGACAGGAAACTAAAGGGTTTTCTCCAAGGATTCTGTTCCAGGCAAGTCCCTTAAAACCTTTGTGTTGTCCTAAGGGAGGGAATGCTATAATAATCCCAATAATGACATTGAATTTCCTGCCATTCTAGTGCAATAGGGGTACCTGAATTCAGATCAACGTAAGTTAGGGAAAATAATATGACATCTTGGACACCCCTGTTGGTGACATAACAAACATATCCACCCATGACATGGGCATTAATAACTACCATGCGGAAATTTGGGCAGAATGAATATATGAAAAAGCACTTGGCAATAGTAAATAGGTTCATAAAAACTGATATTGACATATGATGATGTGACTATGGAGAAGGGTTAAAAACATGCAAACATTATCCTCTAAAGGACTAAAAGTAAATAAATAAATGCTATGTGTACCTTGGTATTTCGAGCCACACCCAGATATCTGGAAAAAAAGCTCATCACACAGTGTTTAGTGTAAAACATTAAAAACATTGAGGAAGGGAGAGGAATCACCCCATGTAGAAATCTTGGAGTCATGTACTTCCCTTTTCTTCTCAATCTCTATAAGCAATTGGCCACTACCCACATCTTGTCATTTCAACTCCAGAAATACCAGCAGCACCTCCCCTTCTCATCCCCACTGTCAATGACGTGACTCAGCCCTCCATCTTCTCTTCTCTCCCAGACATGTATATGACCAAACCTTGCCAATGAGTCTCCTTGTCTCCTACATCGGCCCAATCTAACCCATCCTTCACTTCCTTGTTTAGAATTATTAGATGGGTTCCTTTTGGCTCACTTTCTAGCCCAATATTCCCCTACTGCAATATGCTCATTCTCACCTCCCTCCCTGACTTTGCACAAGCTGAGACTTCTTTCTAGGATCACACTCCTTCTCTTCTCTACCTACTCATACATCAAGAGGCCAGTCAGATATTAACTTCTCTGTCAGACTGCCCGACTTGGTCAGTTCCCTCTGCCTTGGTCTTGTCATAGTATAGTATACAGTGCCCTTTCCACAGTTCTGTTGCTCTATTTATATGTGTCAGGACAGCCTTGCTCAGAGAAATCACACCCAGAGACTGCTATGGAATCAAGCCATGAGTTTATTGGGGGAAGGAAAATGAGGAACAGGGAAGTTGGGGAACAACAAAAGAAGAGGCTCTTAGAGAAGTCATCTTCAACTTGACATCACTGGGTTGGGGTTTTATCTTAGTGGCTATGTGCAGTTTCACAGATACCTGCTTCAAAGGAAAATTAGGTCAGGAACCAAAATCCGTTAACCAGAAAGAGCCACATGGGTTTATCTGTTGAGCCATCTGCTTTATTATCACTTCGCCAGGGATCTCTGGACTAGCTAACTTTATTAGCTCATTCCTAAGAGTTTCCTGGCTGGTTCCATTATCAGATTCCAGCCAGGCTAAGTATGTAAGCATTGACTGTTATAGTTTTAACTAAAGTCCAGGTACAATCAAAGTCCAAAGGTATGTGCTGCCTCCAGGTTAGTGCTCCCTGCATCCTGACAATATGTATTTCCCTAATAAGCCAAGAACTTCTCAAATGCAGACACTATGTCTTATTCAATCTTGGACTCTTAGAACTAATCCGTTGTCTGTCGCATAAGAGGTGCTCTCAAGCATTTCATTAAAAAATAAATAAATAACAGGGAAGGTGCTGTTGTGAGGCTCTTGGTAGCTGTGATGAAAGGCGAAAGGAAAAGGCCAAAGTATGTCCAGCAAGGTTCATTATTCCAGATGGGCTCCTCAGGGGACAAAAACCCTTTCCATCAACCGTCTCTCCCTCATGTGCCAAAACAACGAAAGGGCACTTTTGAAAAATTAATGGTAGTGAGTAAATCAAAACAAGAAGGCAGCGAGTGGTCAGAATTCAACTCAGCAGTCATTTTCTGAGACCTGTGTTCGGCCAGGGACTGGGGATATATATATTCCTGTCTTCAGACACTTCAGTCTCAGTCTATCTCAGGCTTCAGGCACATAAACTACACAGGATGGTACAGGAGGTCGAATGGGCAACAGGGGTATGTATAATAGATGCCTGAAAGGCAATTAAGGTACCACTTCACACCCATTAGGATGGCTGTTTTGAAAAACAGCCTTTGGTGAGGAGAAACTGGAACTCTGTACATTGTTGGTGGGTATACAAGTATAAAATGGCACAGCCGCTACGGGAAACAGTTTAGTGGTTCTTCAAAAACTTAAATGTAGATTTTATCAAAGGATCCAGCAATGCCACTTCTAAGATCTGGCAATTTCACATTCAAAAAGTTAAAAGTAGGCACTCGAATAAATACTTGTACACTGTAGAAGCATGATTCATAATAGCCAAAAGACAGAAGCAACCTAAGTCTCCACCAACAGGTGAGTGGGTAAAATAAACACACAAAAATAAAAATTATTCAGCCTTAAAAAGAAAGGAAATTGTCACACATGAATAAACCTTGAAGACATTATGCTAAGTGAAATAAACCAGACACAAAAAAGATAAATACCAGGTGGGGCAAACGTAGGTTTACACTGGTTCGATTCCCAGCCAGGGCAACATAACCAGGTTGCAAGCCAGGTTTCCTGTCAGGTCTGTAGCTGGAGGCAGGTGAAAGGCAACCATACATTGATGTCTCTCTCCCTCTCTGCCTCTCTCCCTTCCCCTCTCTCTGAAAAATAATAAATAAAGTCTTTTTAAAAAACAAAAGTAGGTTTACAGTTGTGATTTTACAAAACACAATTTATTCTTGTATTATTATTTGTTAATTATTTAATTATTTTCCATACAAACAACATAAACATATTTTTGCCCCACCTGTATTGTATGATTCCATTTACATGAGGTAACTACGATAGACAAATTCATAGAGACAGAAAGAATAACGGAGGTCACCCTGAGCTGAAGGAAGGGAAAAGGGGGAATTTAATACTTAATAGGTACAGAGTTTCTGTTTGGGAGGAGGGCAAAGTTCTGGAGAGTTCTGGTGGTATAGTTGCACAGCAGTGTGAATGTACTTAATGCCCAAAATGGTTAACTTAAGGTGGTCAGTTTTATGTTACATGTATTTTACTACAATTTTTAAAAAGCAATAAGGAAAATTTTCATTTTATGAGAGCAGCACAGAGGAAGGTACTGGTAACAAAAGTTACTAAGCAATCATGGTGTGTGAACTGGGTGAATAGGAGTCCACTAGGCAATGGATCAAAAGTCTGACTTTTAAGTCCTAAAGCTGCCACTTCATTTTATGTGGTTCTTTTTCCTCATGTGTAAAAATGAGAAAAGATCTACCATACACTTGTGGTGAGAAGCTCATGAGATAACATATCTGAAATGGTTCCATAAACTGTAGGAAGGCTCACTGATATAAATTCACTGACAAATAATATAAAGTTTAATTATGGCAAGCAAGACTTACATTACACCTGTTGTGACCATCCTGGAGTATTTGCTAAAATCAAAACATGATGACCAGTCCTTTGGCCCGTGAAGGATGAAATTAAAAAAGATGTAAAGGCAGAGGAGAAATGAAGGGTAAAGAGTAGAGTTTTGAAAGTACATTCTTATTTTACCCAAAGGTTGCTGGTTCAATTCCCAGTCAGGGCACATAACCAGGTTGCAAGCCAGGTCTCCAGCCAGGTCCTTAGCTGGAGGTAGGTGAAAGGCAACCATACATTGATGCTTCTCTCCCTTTCTTCCTCCCTCCCTGCCCTTCTCTCTGAAAAATAATGAATAAAATCTTAAAAAAAAAAAAAAAAAAAGGAAGGAAGGAAGGAAGAAAGTACATTATTATTTTAATATAAGAATATTACCCAGACATTAAAATTAAGAAAAAGAAGGTAGGAAGAAGAAATACAAGGAAGCATTAAGTATTCTGTTTCCCTCTCTAATAATTATAAATTGCAAGCCTGGTTTATAGGTGTAAATATACAGACACAAGAAAAAGAACCAAAAGTGAAAATAATTGGTGTGCTGAGATGGGGGGCAGAGGGATGCTAGGGGTCACATTTTTCTTTTTTTATTTCATTTTTTATGTTGTTTCATTATTTTTTCAATAACAAATGAAAGTAAGGAAAAAACGGTGTTTTAGTCCCATTTTCACAGTTGGCATACGGAATTATGTTGGTTTCAGGTGTGCAATATACTGATACGGCATTTATATATCTTACGATGTGATTACCACACTGTCTAGTACCATCTGTCCCTCTTTAAACATTTATCAGCCGGTTTCTTTACTTTCCCACAATCCCTGCCTCCACCAGCTTCCAAGATGCTTGGAGGCCTTGTCCCTTTAAGCCCTTGGGACCTAGAGGGTATCTTTGCTTCCAGCAATGACAGAAGTGTGCACAGAAGAACTGGAGGATGCTCAAAGGCCCCTTCAGGGTAAAGAGCTGCCGCTTTCTAGACATTTGTGTGTCAGGGCTCCAGGGGACACCGTGGGCGGGGGAAGTCATTAAATTGTGTTTGTCCTTGAGCTCCAATTCAAAGGCTGCAGCTTCCAAGGCCCTGCCATTCCTATTCCCAAAGAAAATGTACCGATCCCAGATGCTTGCGACCCTCGTTTTGATTCGCTCTGATGCAGGCTGAGTTAGTGCAAGGGCATTATTTTTTCAGAGCGAGGATCCCCTAACAGCCTCTCCAACAGAAGCGAGCCATAAACTATTTCAGCGACTAAGCTCATAACTAGATCAAGAAGAGAAACTAGGAGAGGCAGGTTGATTTTATGCCTTTGCACCATCTCTCCAGTCTATCAACCTGTGGAACCAATAAGTTTTAGTACACCTGACATACATCAGAAGCCTCCGCCTATAACCAGGAGAAACAGAATCAAAAAGACATCTCAGTTGTGCTCTGCAGAGAGAAGGCTGCTCTCCCAAACAGAGAAAACTTAACCCTGTACCTACCAAGCTTGCTCCCTTCAGTCCAGGCCCTTGATTTTCCCAGCCTCAGGGCCCCTCTCGTGAGGTGGAGGAGCTGCATGTAGTTGTGGTTTATGTCCATGGGCTCCTGACTACGCAGGACAGCGGAGCTGACCCCCAGCACCGTGCCCACTCGCCCAGTCACCTCCAGCACAGGGACAGCTGCTTAGAGCAGGGATTTTTGACCTTTTTCATCTCATGACACAAAGTAAGTAATTACTAAAATCCTGCGGCACACCAAAAAATATATTTCTTTGCCTTGGTGACAGAAAAAAGCAAGTATAATTTTAATTCACTTACACGGGACGGCTATTGTTGTGTTGGCTGTTGACATTTTTTTTTTCTTAATTTGACAACCAAAGGGAAAAGAGCTCAGTGCCCCTGACTAAATGGTCAAGTGTTGCATGTTTTAAAAATTCCCGCAGCACACGGATTGAAAATCGTTGGCCAGGAGAAAAGTGTGTCTTTCTCACAAGCACATGGCCTGCTCTTGATTCACACCACTAAGGGGTTGTGCCTGTCCCCCGGGTGCCTTTTCTAATCCATGCAAAGCACTGCATGCAATAGCAGTGGCCTTACCTGAAAAAGCCATCCTTCGCTGGTCTGTGTCCTTTGATACCTAAATGCCTCAGAAATCTGTCCAGCACTTTTTGGGGGTTTTTTTTGTTTTGTTTTGTTTTACTGTATTGTATTGTATTGTACTTTACTTTATTATGGTTTTCAGGCCAGCACTCACTCCACTGAACCACATCAGCCAGGGTCTTTACTTTATTATGGAAGTCCTTTTCATGCTGACAAATTACCATGGACTTCATTTAACTTTCAAACCAGATTTCCCTTGTTAGGACCCACCTTGATGGTTGTTACTTTGCAAGATATCTAGTAGATTTCCTGTACACTGTCCACTGTGTTTGAGCCCTGAGCAGATGAGTTGGGTCTCCCTGCCTCTCTCTACCAGACCCTACTTCATCGGGCACCCTTCCTGAGCCTCAGCTTCCCTGCCTCGCACCCTCCTCCTGCCTAAGTGACCCACTGAGAATAATGTCACCATGGGTCCTAACCAAGCTCTCTGTCTGAATTCACCATTTTAGAACTAAGTTAGAGAGCCCTGAAACTATGTGATCATTCAGGCAGGAATGTGTCTAAGATGATTAATTCCATTGAATTAAAATTTTAGTTTCAGGAAGAGGTCATAGGTATCATACGATACAATTTTAATAATCAATTAAAATGAAGCAAATGAGGCTAGAAATGTTAAGTGACTTATGCAAAATCATACAAGTGTTTGTTGCAAAAATAGGAATACAGTGCAGCCCTTACCACCTGTTCTCCCTAGAACCTGCCTTTAACCATGTACCAAAGAGAAACCAAGCTTCTATATAGAGAAATTGTCTCTGATAGTCTCAAGAAAGGCAATACTCCAACAGACTGATAATGAAGGTATTGGACTTTTCTGCCTGACTGTTAGTGAATATCAATCAGCAGGGAACGTAGCAAGAAAAGAGGCATGAAATGGAGACTTGAGAGGGTCCACTGGCAGGTTTCAAATCCCTCCTCTGCCAGTTCCTAGCTTTTCAACCTTGGGCAAGTGCTTCAAACCCATATCCGTAAAATGGGTATAATATTGATTCCCAGTCAGGGCACATAACCAGGTTGCAAGCCAGGTCTCCAGCCAGGTCCATAGCTGGAGGCCAGTGAAAGGCAACCATACATTGCAGTTTCTCCCTTTCTTCCTCCCTCCCTGCCCTTCTCTCTAGACACAATGAATACAATCTTTTTTTAAAAATGGGTACAATAACAATCTGACTTCAGAATGTTGAGGTAAAAATTAAATGAGACAGTTTATGAAAGACACGTTTAACACAGTGCTGACACAACTTAAAAGAGGTCCTATTGCCTTCTACTAATAACCTCCCTAGACATATCTATTTTACGTACATCTCTTGCCCAGGCGGGTCATGCTAATGAAAGAGTCTGGAATTTTGTCTGATTTTCACGACTGCCGGCATCGCATAGTTCATGCACAAATGTTTCAGCAGAAAAACATGCACTGGGCACAGCCAATAAATATAAAAATTGCTGTTGTGTTAACTTAAAAACCACATGAGCCCTGGCTGGTGGGTCAATGGATAGGCGCCAGCCTGCAAACCCAAAAGTCGCTGGTTTGATTCCCAATCGGGGCACGTAACCAGGTTGCAAGCCAGGTTTCCAGCCAGGTCTGTAGCTGGAGACAAGTGAAAGGCAACCATACATTGATGTTTCTTTCCCTTTCTTCCTCCCTCCCAGACTTTCTCTCTAAAAATAATGAATAAAATCTTTTTAAAAAATGGTAATCCCCTAGTAATTCTAGGTTAATTGCATATTAATTACATTCTTGTTATATCATCAATGAGCCGTACATCTGATACAGGAACCTGCAACAGAGATTGAATGCTAAAGTGAATTTTTTTTTCAACTGCTATAGGAAATAATCACTGAATTTTCCACATCACCAAAGCTTTTCAGAAAAACCTATATTACTGCTTCTTTAAAAAACTCAATAATTACCTAAAGTGTCCTCCAACTAAAGTTTCTTCTAGTGTAGGTTTGTAAGGAGTAGCCAGTAATATCTAATAGCAGTGACCACCTGTTCTTCCAAATCCGTTGGATCAAAGTCTATCAAGATGACAAGCCACAGACTACTGACCTCCTCTGAGGTGATAGTTTAATTGGCTGCAAATGTCTTGGGATGTTCCCAAGGTCTTTGCTGCCACCCACTTTCTGGGCTTTTAGAAGTTGACTTTTCCATGTTCCCTGCATTGAAATATGATCTCCAAAAATAAGTCATATGAGCCCAGCTGAATTTCTTGGTTGAGAAATTATGTATAACAAGACGATTGGCAAGGTTATATCACTCCATGAAAGCTGTAATTTCCCTGCAATTGATTTCCTAAAGATAACTCACTGTTTGCGTGCAGTGAAAGCTAATTTAACAAGAAGGATGAGTCTCTTCAGAACACCTTGATTGGCAATTGTGATAAATTCCTATAATTACTATTGACTCAGAGGAGGATTTTCATTTGTTAAGATGTTGCTGAAATGACAGCCCCGTGATAGTTTTAAAAAGAGAAAATGAGAATACTACATGCTGCTTCCATCTTCACAAAAGAAACTCGGGGGGACCCACACAGTTACAGATATTTCAGAGAGTCCATGAAGACCCCTTTGAATCTCCAAAAGACCTTCACATTCTACTTGGCATTTCCATCCTGACTGAAAATTGTCTTAGGAACCATAGTTCTTAGACCCAGAAAGGCTGGCTTGTTCTCCTAACAATGAAACAAAGCTGGGTCTAAATCAATGAGTAGTTTCATAGTGGAAGCAACAAAATCTTAGTATTCATGTTAAAAATTGAATAATATTAAAAAGTCAACATTAAGTCATTGGTAAAATCAATTAGCATAAATTCAAATGATATAATATTACGTAGTCATTGATAAAATTGTATGGAGAGTTAAAAGTACAAGACAATGACTACAATATGTTTTTAAATATAAAAAGTAGGATGCTGCTAGAAAAGGATGACAGCTATGGTGGTGCAGGAGGTGGAAGGACTGAGAGAAAAGGAAAAAGGACTCATGGACACAGACAACAGTGTGGTGATGGCTGGGGGAAGGGGAGTGTAAGGGGCCTAAATGGTAATGGCAAAAATACAATAAAGATTAAATCAAAAATAAAAATAATTTTAAATAATTTTTAAAAAGAAAAAGTTTTAAATCAAAAGTAGGATGCAAAATTATATGCACAGCTTGAGCTCATCTATGTGTATATATAGGTACATGTGAGAGGTCTGTCCCAAAATGATTAAGCCTCTGTCAATATAATTAAAACAGTTTGCATGGCCAATATTTCCAGGACAGACCTCATATATACTTTGTCTGATATATATATATATATATATATATATATATATATATATATATATATATATCAGGAAAGAAATGTGTACCAGATGTTAACTGGTAGGTGCCAGATTTCTAAGTGGTGGAATGAAAAAACAATAAGAAAAAGGTAAAAAGAAAAAATTTTCCTTTTTTTTTTTATCCTCACGAAAGAACATTTCTTTCATTGCTTTTGGAGAGAAAGAAAGGCAGAGAGAAATGTCAATGTTAGAGAGAAACATCCTTGGTATTCATTTGGGTTGGCTTATTAGACTGTCTAAGTACAGATGTATCTATTTCCTTAGTAAAAGCTCTTCCTGTGCTATTTGGGAACTTTATCTATGACTATCTCAACTATCATTGTTAGGACCACCAAAAAGCTTGGCCATAAATGTGCTGTCTGTGTTTCCACATGACACAAACAAAAATTAAACAAGAACTTTCCTTCCATGGTTTTACAAGACAGTCTACTCTGACATAAAGCATAGACTTTCTATATAATTTGCCATATAAATGTGAGGCATTACTAGTATTAATCATAATTTTATAATTACAATCATTAATACTTCAAAGTGTTCTCTTGTTGTTAACATATTCAATCCATTCAATAATTCTAGGAGACACAAAGGATTATTACCTCAATTAAAGATGAAAAAACTGGGTACCCTGGAATGGGTTTGTCCTGAGAGGGGGGCCTGTGCCTTGGGAAAAAAAAAAAAAAAAGAAAAAACTATGACAGAGATATAGAGTAATTTGCGTAAGGTCATAGAGCAAAGTAATTATTTAAATCCAAGTCTTCCGTTTCAAAGTCTAGGACTCTTCCTACTGTACCATATTTATAGTAAAAGTTTACAAACTAGGGGTGCTTAACAATTTAGCATCTTGTACCTATGTTGACACTTTTCTTCTCCACTAAAAACTGTTGACCAAATGTCCATACTGTACAAAGTGATCTACAGATTCAATGCAATGCTTATCAAAATCCCAATGTCCAAATAGGACAATCCTACAATTCATAAGGAATCTCAAGAGACTTCAAATAGTCAAAACAACCTTGAAAAAAAAGAACGAAGTTGGAGGCTTCATATTTACTGATTTTAAAATATGCTAAAGAAAACTGTTAGTAAGTAAGACCATGTGGTACTGGCATAAAGGTAGACAAATAGACTTATGGAATAGAACAGAGTGCTCAAAAATAGACCTTTCCATAAATCTCATGGGATTTAATATCCAAAACTATACAAGAAACTTCTACAACTCAACAGAAAAATTTTAAATGGGCAAAGAACTTTCAACAAGGGTGCCTAGCTACACAATGGGAGTGGACAGTCTCTTCAACAAATGATGCTCAGAAATCAGGATATTTACATGCAAATGAGTGAAGTTGGATCCTTACCTTACATCATATACAAAAATTAACTCAAAATGATTAAAGACCTAAATGTAAGACCTAAAATTATAATACCATTTTAAAAAACAGGGAGGAAGTTTTAGGGCTTTATATTTGGCAATGATTTCCTGGATCTGACATCAAAAGCATAGGCAGCAAAAGCTAAGAGACATATGAGACTATGCTTATCTTAAACTTGTTTTACACTTTAAACTTCTGCACATCAAAGAAAACAATCACTAGTAATAAGGCAATCTATGAAATGGAAGAAAATATTAACAAATCATATATTTCATGGGGTTTAATATTCAAAACTATGTAAAAAACTTCTACAACTCAACAACAGAAAAATCTTAAATGACCAAAGGACTTAACAGACAATTCTTCAAAGAAGGTATATAAATGGCCAGCAAACATATGAACAGATATTCAATATCACTAATCATCAGAGATATACAAATCTAAACCACAATGAGGTATCACCTAATACTCATTAGGATGATCACTATCAAAAGAACAGAAAATAATAAATGTTAACAGGGATTCGGAAAAGCTGGAACCTTCAGCTTTGGGGGAAATGTAAAATGGTGCAGCCATTATGGAAAATAGTATGGTTGTTCCTCAAGAAATTAAAGATAGAACTACTATAATCCAGCAATTCCACTTCTGGGTATATTTTTTAAAGAATTCAAAGCAAGATCTTGAAATAGAGCTACACCCCCATGTTCATCTCAGCATTATTCATGATAGCTAAAACATGGAAGCCACACAAATGTCAATGAACAGATGAATGAATAAAGAAAACGTGCAGCCCTGGTTGGTAGCACAGTAGATAAGGTGCCAGCCTGTGAACCCAGAGGTCACTGGTTCAATTTCCAGCCCGGGGAACATAACCAGGTTGCAATCCAGGTCTCCAGCCAGGTCCAAAGCTAGAGGCAGGTGAAAGGCAACCATACACTGATGTCTCTCTCCCTCTCTGCCTTTCTCCCTACACCTCTCTGTAAAAATAATAAATTAAAATTTTTTAATTAAAAAAATGGCATATACATGCAGTTTTATATTATGCATCCTTTAAATGACCAGAAACCTTGTCACATGCTACAATGTGAATGAACTTCAAGAACATTTTGCTAAGCAAAATAGGCCAGTCACAACATAACAAATAACCATACGATTCCATCCATTTGAAGTATCTAAGGTTGTCAAAAATCACAGAAAGAGAAAGTAGAAAGGTGGTTGCCAAAAGCTTGGGGGATGGCAGAAGTAGAATTACTGTTTAGTAGGTATAGAATTTTGGTACTACAAGATGAAAAGTCCTAGGTATTTTTGCACTACAATGTAAATATACTTACTACTGAAAGTACACTTAAAAATGATTAAAACAGTAAATTTAATGTCATGTGTATTTTTACCACAATTTTAAAAATGTGCTTATCAGTAACTCTTTATCAAGGGCTTTTGGCATTTTAAAAACATGTATATATTCAGATTCATTGTTAGGAATGTTAAAAATACAAACAAATATGCTACTTTGCTTGCTCATCTAACAAATATGATTTTCATGTGCTAAAAGCCTCGAATGAAATTTCAATTAACTACAAACTAAATTCATTACATAAAGACAAATGATGATTTTTTTTCTTTTAAACATGTTTCTTTTTACATTTTTTAACTGTGGCTGTAAAAAGCTAACATAAAATTTACCATCTTAGCCTTTTATGAGTGTACAGTTTAGTAGTGCTAAGTATATTCACGTTGATGTACAACAGGTCTCAAAAAAGTACTTTATCTTGCAAAAGTAAAATTCCATTAAACAATTAATTTCTCCCTTGCCCTGGCCCTGGCTACCATCATTTTACTTTCTATTTCTATGGATTTAAACACTCTAGATAACTTCTATAAATGGGATAGAAATATTTGCATGACAAATGCTTTTTTTTTAATATGTGAAATGTTGCTTTCCATCAATTTTGGTTTTTGCTTTTATCGTTTAACTCACATATGTAGCATTCTAAGAGATACCAAATCAAAAGCCCAGAAAGCAACCAAGCTTGTCACATCCTGAAAATTTCCAAGAGGTTAATCTCTCTGTGCCTCAATTTCCTCATTTATAAAATGGGGGTAATCATAATACATTCTTTAGAGTGTTGTGATGAGAATTACATGTGTTAATACATGTAAAGTGTTTGAAACAGCGGCTGGTGCAAGGTAAGCACCTGGTAAGTATTCAATGCCATTATTTTTACATGTATCATGTGGCTGTTGGTGACTAGGATTTACATGTATTCTATCACTATTGTGAATACACCACCATAAAGACACAATGGCCACTCTCAAGGAGCTCATAACCTAAGAATGTACATGCTCTGCACAAAACACAGAATGATAGAAACTTGCCAATTATTATTGTTAAATCAGGCATTATTCAATAGGTAATCAAAATAAAAATATAGAAAAGAGTAACTTCCACACCTGAATACTGAAAGTGGCTATAGCCTAAGGCAATAAATATTTCCAGACTATAATCTCATCGAGATGTAGCCACTAACAATATTTTGTAAGTAAAATTAAAAGCCGTCGTGCTATTGTCACCATGGGCAAGAATTTAATAAATCCTTACCTATGATTTTGAAATAGACACCCTGGAACTTGTAACACTGCTACCGTACCTGTCTGCTCTAGAGACAGTTTGAAAATGTAGAATGCTTGTAATAGCAATAAGAGTGGTCTTTCTCTTCTTATGAAATTCTAAAGATATACAGTCTCCTGTAATGCAGACAAGCATTTCAGCCTTGGCAGATTCATCCCACAAACTCAGCCATCCTCTGCTGAGCAGGGATTGTGGCCAGCAAGGCTGCCATCTGCTGTATGGAAGTGAAATCGCTCTTCTTGGAGGGAAAGGATGTTTAAAAAAAAAAAAAAAAATCAATAGCATGCAAAATAGGTGCTTGTAGGTTTGGGTAAATAGCTCTATCATGCTAGTGGCTCAACACATTATTGAAATAGGTTACCCGTCTATTTATCCAAGCTCACCTGGTTGCTGGCTAACTTACCCCTTCAGTCACTGACTTGCCCCATTATACAATAAATTGACCTTCTATTTCCTTTCATTTCATTCACTCAAGATGAATTATTTAATGTTGAAATACTGTCTGTAGTGTCAGAATTTATAACAATGAGCCCCATGGCCTCATGTCTTAAGGGAGCAAGATAACAAGCAAATCTCCTTCCCTACTGGGAATGTAAATGTGCACACAACACATCTCTCCTCTCAAGTCTCACATACGTACACCCAAGCCAGCTGACTGGGAAACTTTTTTTTTTTTTTTTTTTTAATGCAGACACATACAAAAAAAATTATGTTAAATATAAACATGCCCAAACTCTCTATTGCACCTAAAGTATACACATAATGGCCGAAGTGAAATTAAGCAAAAGAGAGATGAAGCCAGACTTCAGAAAACATATGACATAAGCAAAGTTGATCTTCAACATTCCTTTGGGAGATGTGTTTTTCCCTTTTCTCATGCTTTCCATGCCCACAGCATTTTGATGAGCTTTAGGTGCCCACGGTATCCTTCTGAGACACTCAGGAAGCATATTGCAAAACCTGGAGCCTCCCAGACTCCAGACCTTTCCTGATTCCCCTTCAAACACCACCCACCACTACCCCATCAAAACTTAACTACCCCAGTTTTCTCTCCAGAGTAAAGTGGTTCATTACTTCTGGTAAATCAGAGTCACGTTACTGCGGCTAATTATTTAATATATTAACTACCTTCAATCGTGTACCTGTTGACCTAGCCTTCTGTCCACGGTAACTTAATTAGAATCATGAATAACTGGCAGAATTTTAGGCACCAGATACATTGACGTAGCCAGTAGGGGAATATTTAGATGGGTCAGATGAGGAAAAACTTTCTGTGACAGCCTTTAAATTACAGTATGTAGATAACAGCCAGCTGTTGTACCTACTTCTAGGGTTCCTAAACATGCACACACACACACATGTACCTCTCTTTCTGCTGTATACCCACATATAGTTACACAACTACACCTCTCCATGTACAAAGATCTTCCCTTGCCCAAGGAGAAAAAATGCCATCTACCTGTAAACATTAACATTCTAAGTGTCTCTGGACACCACTCACCCAAGAAAAATGAAGAAGTTCCAGGTCAAGATTTGGCACACTCTTTCCACAACACCACAGCCACCTTGCACCCACACAGTGACTCGGGCAGTGACATGGGCAGGCTATAGGGGAAATATAAATCATTCTTGGCATAAAACTTCAGGTGAGTGCCTTTATCATTTGGGGTTAATGTTCCATAACTTTTTCTCTGAGGTTCCATGCTGAAAGCAGGCAGTCATCCCAGTATGAAAACATGCCCCTTTTAAACAACTTATCTCACCCAGCTGAAACAACCCCTAAAAGAAAGGAAATCCACATTTTAATAGGAAAACTATGTAGAAGGACCCCTCATCATATGATTTTCCTTACAGCTGTAGAGAAGTTAATTAAATGGTATCTCTTATCACACACATATTATAGTATCTTATTTTAGAATTTGCCTTCCTAAGCTAAAAAAACTGATATTATTGGCATATTAGTGCTTAATATTTTCCTCTGGCAAGTAACTATTTGCTCAACAACTTGGGATAGATAAGGATAGGAGTCCTATAAGATTGGTTATGCACCCTGGCTGGTAGCACAGTGGTTAAGGCGCCGGCCTGCGAACCCAAAGGTCGCAGGTTCGATTCCCCAGCCAGGGCACATAACCAGGTTGCAAACCAAATCTCCAGCCAGGTCTGTGCCTGGAGGCAGGTGAAATGCAACCATACATTGATGTAAAAAATAAATAAATAAATAAAAGATTGGTTATGCAATTACAATAAGGCCAGTGCTCTGGGATTTAATCATGGAGTATCTGGAAGAAAGCCTCACTCTGCAGACAGAAATACTTCAGACAAATGCATGAACAAGAAAAGTGTAAAATCCAAGGTGGATCAGGACAAAATAACCTGTTAACATTATTTACTTGCTATTCCTATTTCCTTTGGTTTTGTCACTGACTTCAAAGAGAGTAGGAGAGTCTACATCAATAGGGTATGGCATTTATTATAAATGTGCATTTTGTGTGGGGTACACAAAGAAGGAACAAAATTCTGGACTTCAGAACATTTAGACTTGGTGTAATAACCTATTTCCCCACTCCCCATCAGACTAAAATGTAAAGTTCCAGAATCATACCTCACAGTCATGATCGATGGTTGACTCATAGCACCCACCCATCACAACCCACTGATAACATCTCTCCTTCAGGGGTACCCCATATTTTTTAATTCAGTCTTGACTACAAAATGTAAGTGAAGCCAAAGGCTACAACACAGAATTAGCAGTATAATGAGAATATTTGAAAAGAATTAGAAGACTGTTGAATGGGAGATTTGAGAAGGCTTGTTATTGAAGTAGACATTCCATCTTGTTAGAGTTGAGGAAAAGCTTCGTGAACATTTACATACAACATATCATAAAATTTAAGTTAAATGTAGATTAGTCTGTATCTCGTCAACATAAAGTTAAATGTCTGTCTACGAATGTTTACTAAGAATGGCAAAGAACCTTCAAATATTGAAAGCTTTATTTTAACAGTCCCAAAGACTACTAACTTATAATTTGGATACCATGAATATTTGTTAAAGGAAGTCACATTGGTTAAAATGTTTGTTGTGATAAACTATTAGATCACTGAGGCTATAAACTATTTTTGCCATAGAAGGCTTATTTTAACCACCTATGTGACAATTCACTCAGTTTCTATTATCTCACTGTTTTTGTACTTCATTAATACATAAGTGAATCAGCATGCCTTGTTACTCAAAAACATAGTTTTCTTTTTCAGCCTTTTCACCCTGCAGTCATTTTTAAACAAATATTTTGTTTTCTAAAAGTTTTATCTCTAAAATAGAACTTAAACTATTTCTGGTTTTTAATTTTTATTTTTCTTATAGTTTTCATCACGGTCTAGATTAGTGCCTTGGTAATGCTCCCTTTAGTCCTCAAACTAATGAAAAAAATATCACTCAATCTAAAAGAATGAGTAAATCAAGTACTTCTTGAGCACTGAGAATATAAGGTCCGAACAGTTGTAATGTTAAAAATTAATAATTGTTCATGTTTACACTCCATGTGTTAAGAGTTAATTCAATCATACTCATTTGTGGCATACTATCATAATTATCTATAAAAAGCCCTTTTTTCAGATTATATCTACTTTTACTTCCATCCCTGCATAGCAAACATTCTAAAATACTTGATACCTACCTTCTATCTGAGTGCAATTGAGTAAAATATGTGTGTATTTATAGAGATAGTATTGTGCTTCAGGTCTCAATATGTTCCTTTATTTACTCAGCACCTAGTTTTAAATCCTATCCATGTCTATGTTTTTTTCTTAGTTTTAAATACTGCTGTCTATATCATGACATATGATTGGCATATCAGTGCTTAATATTTTCCTTTGGCAAATAACATGTCATGATATACACAGCAGTATTTAAAACTAAGAAAAACTTTAAAGTGCGTGTTTAGCCTTCTGCCCATCTGGCTGAAAAAATCCCAGGGGGAAGCCAGATGTGGTTGATGGCATTAGAAGTTAGCTCCTCTCCACCTCCTAGCTTTATAGTCTGCTCCATCAGCAGGTTTCGGGTGGTAATTTCTGGTAACTGCAGAATAATAGCTACCTAAGTTTAAGTTAAACAGTGGGGAAAGGAGTATTTCTGCTTTATAGTTCCTGCATAAATTCTGGGATTAACTATGATTTGACTAATTTGAGTTTATTGAGCCAATAACTGCATCAGGGAATGTTGGGACTATGCCTGACTATCAAGTCTTGGTTATATATTCTACACCTGATATAGGGTGGATCCAAGCCAAACCATGTGGCCTGAGAATAAAGAAGGTTCATATTCCTGAGAATAGAAAAGGAAATTTAAGATAGGGGAAATTAAGGCACCCAAACCAAACAATTATCCACAGAAATTGGGAAGTGAGTAGAAAGATGAAATTTCTCTTAAGTTTTAAAATGCTATTCAAAGCCACAGTTAGACAACCTCCATGAGGTGTCTGGGTTTAATGTTTTATTCTAAAATTCCAATAATTATCATAGTCAGCATTTTAGTGATTATCATAATGATATAGAATAGATTATTTTATGATACATTGTCTCATAATGAATTATCATGGTCTTGACATTTCATTTTTACTTTAAACTTTCTCATACACCAATTTTTGATCCTTCACAAAGACTGGCAATCATATACTTTTCTCCTTTAAAATATTCATTTTGGGGCTCAAAGTTCAAAGAAAAATTCTAAATTATTTCTAACATCATAGTCAAAGGTGTATTGAGGGGTATATAAAGTCTAACTATGAAAGTAAAGCTATAAGTCAGTGATAATATGTGGCAGAATATTCTGGGGCAAGAACAACATCTAAATAAAATGTTTTTATTATACCAAAAAGTGGATTCATTTTCAACAAAGTACATGATGGACAAAATTTTCAAATAGGCATTTGCAATTCTAAAACTGACAAGGGAATACTTTCTAGGATATACAAAGAACTACAATTCAACAAAAAAAAAAAAAAACATCATAAACAGAAATAAAATACATGGGCAAATAGGAAAAAGCAGTTCACAAAAGAGGAAACTTGGAAAGGCCAGCAAGTGCATGAAAAGACATTAACAATCAGAGACATGCAATTTAGAAAGTTAACGTACCATTTTGCCATCCTTAGACAAACAAAAACGGGAAGGCTGGAGTGTCACATGTTGGCTGTCACCAGTGCGCCCTGCTAGTGAGGGTAGAGACAGGTGTAGCCATTTGAAAGAATAGTTAGGAGGCACTTAGTTGAGTTGAAAATTCATCCTACAAACCAGCAAGTCACTTTTGGGGAATATATACCTAAATAAAATTTCAAGTCCATAAGGGGGCCTGCATGAGGACTTTATTTTTTTTGCACTGTTGCTGGGGAAGTGGTATTATCAGCCAGGGTCCAATCAGGAGAGAGAAGCCACACCAATAATTTGATTAGACAAATGGAATATAAAGAAAGACCAGTTATGACAGGGCATTAGAGAAACGTGGTATTGGCAATGGAGAGGTAAAGGGAACCCTCTAAAAAATGTGGGAACAGCAGGTAAAAGGAGTGGCCACGGCCCCAGCCCTGAGGCAGATTGCCGAAAGAATGCCTCGGTTTTGTCCCCCTCCGGAGTTAGGATCCAGACCCTGTTGGAGGGGGCATGGCTGTGGCTCACTGGATGACAGAGAAGTCTCTTTGGTGCCACGTGTGTGTGACTTGCTGAAACACCCCCTCCAGAGTTTGCCAGAAATTCTCCCTCTCAGTGTGCGAGGGAGTGTTATTTGTGGGAGGTGTCCCACTGGATATCCTGCGCTACAAAACTACATGAAGAAGGGTGCTAGTGAATCCTGCAGGGGCTGCTGGGTGCCCGGCCCAGCAGGAGCAGGACACATGCTGTGTGAAACTACCTGGCTGTAGCAGGGCAGTCCTGGGCAAGCTGTCGGCCATGCACTTCCTGCAGGAACCCAGCATCCAAGAACCTGCCTGTGCCCAGAGTCCAAATAAAAGGTCATATCAGAGCCGGAAAGAGACCCTTCTACCCAGAAATGTTTCTCCACCTTCCTCTACTGACAAAGCTTATCATTGTGTCAGAGGAAAATAAAAGTCTGAAGAGGGCTCATATTGATTATTTCAGAACAGGCAATACTTGGATGACAGCCACAGATTGGGAGTGACAGGTAATCTGAGAATCACTGTAGAAGTGGGTACAAACTCCCACATGAAGCCTGCTGATGGGGTGATTATAATGGTAAGAGATGGAGACGAATTGATCTCTTTCTTACCGGAGGATATGTTTTTCCTGGCTTGAGAGAGAGAGGTTGATTAGAGGGAGAATCACTACTGATCAGTTGCCTCCTGTACGTACAACGTAGGCATGTGCCCTTACTGGGAATCAAACCTGCAACCTTGTGGTGTGTGGGGCCACTTTTCAACCAACTGACTCACGCAGCTAGAGTGAGAAGAACTGTTTTCTGGCAACTTTACCCCAAGATAGCTTCACCCTAAGATTTTTCAGCCCGATGAGCAAATCAAGCTTTTTGCTGAAGTCAGCCTGCAATGGCTTTTAGGTTACCTGCAACCTAATTTACCACTTAGAAGCAAGTTAGAAGTGTGATTTAGCAATATTCTCAAATGAGATATTTCATATCGAGAAGTGATCGCAAAGTAAGGGAGAGCCTGAGCTGTCCCCTGCTGCGTGTTCTGACCTGTCACATAACCTGACCCCACCTTCACCTCACCCAGCTCTGGTCTAGGGCAGGGTGTTCCTAGACTTGGATTCAGAATGCTCTAAGTCTGTCACCTTGGAGAAAAGTGAAAAAATCATTTTTCAAGTTTTGTTTCTTGGTTTTTATATTTTTATTTATATTTATTTATTTACTTCTTTACTTATTTTGGCGACTCGGGTGGAACACGAGTTTCTTAGTTTTTAAACTCCTCTTCCTGCTCTCTAGCTCCCCTCCCTTTTTGGAAAATAAAGACTGAAAGAGCCTCTGCCAAGAAGGACATTAAATAAAAGGAAACAGAAAAAGGCAAAAAGAGGGAAATAAAAGGGAGAAATTTCGTGCAACCAGCAAAGGCTTCATTAGGCCCACAACAAAGACAAGCTCAATTTCCCTCTCGTTGACATTAACGAGTTGATGCCAGTCCAACATAAAAGTTAGGCAAATCTGCGCGCCAACTGAGGTCCCGGGATCTCTGCAGCTGCTTGCAAATTGCTTAATTCCACAAAAGGTCATCCTTCTTGATTGGTTTTTATTCCTTTCTATGGCCAGCCAATCAAGTGGTGGCCAAGCAGATGGCTCCAAGTGGGTCCTGATAGGCCAGGTCAGCAGCTGCAGCCTCGGCTGGGAACTCATCCTCACTCCCCATCACAAAATATTCTTCCAGCAGCCCTTCTAACTAGACACCGTAGCAGCCCAATTGATGTTTCTCGAATAAACACGTTACTGAATAAACTCTGTGCATAACACTATGGCAGAGGCTGGGAGCGAAACAAAGAAATGCAACTCAAGGAGTAAAATGAAAACAGCTTACTAAAAATAAGAATAATAATAACCAACAGTTAGTAGCAGGACTGAGAGATTCAAACTCCCATCTTCATAGTCACAGTTCTATTCCATTAACATGATGTCCGTTGGGGGAGGAAAAGACAAGAAAAGAAGAATCAAACAACAAGATGGAAAGAAACATGGGGTGGGGAGGAAGAATTAAAAATAAGATAACTTGTTGGTTTTCTTGTGGCAAACATTAAACCAGACCTCTCATGTTATATTTTACTTTAGTCCTTAAAACAATCTAAAACCTAGCCATTATTAACGCTATTCTTACTGATAAGGATTCAAAAAAAAAAAAAAAAAGAGGTTAAACAAATATTCCAAGGTATGAGACTTACAAATGGCAGAACTAGAATTAAAACACTTCCATCTAATTTCCAAATCCATACCCCATCAATGTTGGGGGTAAGAGCATCTCTCTTCCCACTCCAGTTTTGCAATAAAGACCTGACATTGTGCCCACTCTCTACGACCTCTTTATACATTTTAGAAATGTTGGTGCAAGTGTGAGTTCATCATAGAGAAACAGATATTTGTTTAGAATCTACTTCATTCTGGCCATGCATTCAGTAATTTAACAAACATTTACAAAGGGCCAGAGGTTCTGTGACATCCTAAACATGCAAAGAAAATTAAAACATGGTTCACACCCTCACGGAGTTTGGAGACTACTATAGAAAACAGAAAAATAGACAATTATAAAATAGTGCACTTACTGCCCTTTACTTTAGGAGTCCATACAGGCTGCCTAGGAAGCTCGGGAAAAGGGAAATTAGCCTAAACTGGGTGAAGCAGAGAGTCAGGAAGTATTTCTCGGAAGAAATGATGTATGAACTGAGTCCCCATGAGGGGGTGAGGGGGTTAGGGGATTGAGAAAGTGTTTCGCTCAGAGGGAACAGCGAGTGCTACGTATAGTACATGCCAAAAACATTAGTACGCAGTATAGTTTAGACCGAAGATAGTTTAGAGAACTGTCAAGGGATGCTGGGTTTGGCATGTGTGAGCGCTAAGAGCTTTGGGTTTTATTGTGAGTGACATAGGAAACCACTGAAGGTGTTAATCAAGGATGAAGTGGAGTCACTTTTGCTTTTGAGAGACCCCTTGGTGATTACTCAGTGTGCTAAAGGGCCTGAGGGAGCCATACCTGAAAGTGAACACGGTTTAGGGACAGGATTCATTTCCCAGCTCTGCCACTACTCGCCCTGGGAGTTTAAGAAATTTACTTAATTCTCTGGGCCCATTTCCTCTTCATGGGGCTAGAAATAAAACAGAGCTGCAGAGCCCCTACCCATGTGAACTATAGCACATGGAAATTCCTGGTGCAGAATCTGACACAAAAACGAAACCTATTATTGTTCATTTGGGTGTTTGTCAGATTTTGTCAGATTAATAAATGAACCCTAAATCATTCGTTTCCTGGTTCTTGTTACTAGCTCACTTCTGCTGGGCTGGGCTGGTCTCCACATGTGTTCTCATTTCGGGACACAAGTCAGTGGGGAAGCTCCGGAGACCCCCTATACTCTCAGGGCAGAGAGGAGAGTACAAGGTGATCATATTTATTTTTACTGCATTTTTTCCATTACCATTTAGTCCCCCCAGCAATCACCACACTGTTGTTCATGTCGTGAGTCCTTTTTCTTTTTGCTCAATCCCCAGCCCCTAACCTCTCCCCTCCCCACCTTCGCTCTCTCTCTACAAGTCTGTCTCTTATTTTGCCTGTTAGTTCCGTTTGTTCATTAGATTCCACAGACGAGCGACAACTTCTGTTTGGTGTGTGTTTCATGCACCCACACTCCACTGGCCAGCTCAAGTCAGAAGGTCAAAGCCAAAGCCGGTCAAGTGGGCATGTGAGGACCGCTCAGGGAAACACAAACAGGATGGGAAAGAATAATACATTCTGTTATCTACTATAAAGACTCTGAGCTGTTCCGGTAAAGCTCTAATAGAAGACAAAAGTCAGGAAACATTCAAAAGGTAACCTGGCCCTCACCAAGACGTAAAAATATTTTCAGATTCTGGAAACTTACTGCTTTGGCAGCACCCACATGTTTGCCACCTCTGATTGGTTCAGAGGTCATAATCAGCGTATTGGTTTGCTATGGCTACTCAACCCAAGTCCCACAGATGCGGTGGCTTAAACACAGATGCATCATCTCACAGTTCTGGAGGCCAGGCGTCCATGATCAGGGCATTGGCAAGAAGATGGAGGGGAGAACCTACTCAGGGACCTGCTCTCTCTTCAGCTTGTAGATGCCTGGTCACATGGCATTCTCCCTGGGCAAATGCCTACGTCCAAACTTCCTATTTATGAAAGGCTTGATGAAAGGTGGCCACTCTACTCCAGTATGATAACATCTTAACTAATTATAGCTGCAACAACCCCATTTTCAAATAAGGTCACATTTTCAGGCATGAGAAGTAGGACTTCAGTATATGAATTTAGGGGAACATATTCAACCCATAAGAGGAAATAGTTAAACTCTTTAAAGGGAGAGTATTATGCTTCGTGAGATAAGCCAGATGGTGAAAGACAAATACCATATGATCTCACCTATAAGCAGAACCTAATGAACAAAACAAATGAGCAAAATAGAAACCAGAGACAAGGAAACAAGGAACAAACTGACAGGAACCGGAGGAGAGGTGGGAGGAGGAAAAGGGAAAGAAGGAGAAGGGTCAAGTCAAGAAACAGGTACAAATGGCCCATGGACAAGGACAACAGGGTGGGGATTGATTGTGGGAGCGGGTAATGGACAGGGCAGGGAAGAGCAATGGGAGAAAATTGGGACAACTATAATAGAACAACAATAAAAAAACAAGATTTGGCTTGTTTTCAAGAAATATGAAGGAATTAGAGAGCTGCTATTACACTCCAGAGCCTTTATTATTTAGGTGGGATCCCCAATAAATGAATTTCAGCAGCTTACCATGCAGAGCTGAGCACTGAGACCCTCTAGCACACTGAAACGGGAATGACTGTCCCTGGCCACTGGTAAGACCAGTGCACAGAACATTATTTAAATGGACAAGTTCTGCAGAGACACAAATATCTATGGGGATCCTAGCTCAAGTTGGATTCATTGCCTATGCTGAATATTTGTAATTTACCTGAACTCCTTCACACAGAGACCAAGCAGAATTTGTGCCACCTATTTCTGACTAAACCAGTGCTAAGGCTGATTATCCATCATGAAGAGGCTGGGTGGGAAGGGGCAGCTGGGTCACAATGCTATCCTGCCCGCTCTGTCGTGTGGCAGCTGCGGGAGGAGACAGTCAATAGGTAAGGCAACTGCTTCAAAGCTCTGAGAGTGATTTCACTAGGACTCAGCCTGCGTTCAACACCTGTCTTCCTGCGACCTTTTTTATTTTAATAAAAGCCACATTCCATCTGACAAGGTGAAGAACAATGCCTCTTCTTCCTCTTCCCTCTGTGAATCTCTTGCTCTGTGGAAAGGTTATTCCTTTCATAGTCAGACCATGTTAGCCATCAGCTGACGCCTGCTGCCCTTTCCTGAAGTAAATTACCATTGTTCACTTTGATAGGGTTTCCTGTCTGCCCAGTTCTTTCTCTGTCTCTCCCACCCTTCTGATTGCTCATTTTCTTGATAAACTTTTGCCCTTCTGTACCCTCCCCACCACTGTGCTTCACACACACATACACACACACACACACACACACACACACACACACAGGTTTATACATCTCTTATCTATAAAGGCTCAACGGGGCAGCTGGGAAGGGAGAGAGGTGCTTCTGCACACAGCGTTTGTGTTCCAGTAAGAGTTCCAGGCTGACTATAACGGACACCACTGGCACAGTCCAAGGTCTGCCTCGAAGCAGAGCTGGAGCGCCTTCTCCAGTCAAAGCTTTTCTCAGCTTCCTGGGGCCCCACAACCCAGCCACAGGCACGGGTACAGGCAGGATCTCAGGCTGGGGCTGCACAAAACAGGTTACCTAGGGAATGATCGCAGGTTCTACTCAAGTTTCTTGCAGCACAGCTAAGCGGCTGGCGCAGGAACATTCGCTGGGATGCATTACCTGGTGTAATGTCAGAGGGCCCCTCTGTCTCCAGGTTCTGCTGGGTGGTCTAGACAGCCTCCCACACCCAGAGATGAGGCACTAGCCTAAAACCCACACTAATATAATTCAGGGTGCCTCATCTGAATCCCTGTCCAGGACAGCCCCGAGTTCAACCATCAAGTTTCCTTTCCAGTGTTATCTCCTGACAAATTTTGGAAGGAGGTAAATAATGTCTTCGGTACTTCCCCACACCTTTTGCTCAGAATCACCTTAGGCACCTACAACACTTCTAAGTTTCAGGCGGGTGTGAACAACCACCAGCTGGGCCTGTCCATATCGGTGGCCTATGAAATCAGGAGCAGCAGGTGATGGAAACTATAACTCCCAACCCCCAAGACCATCACGCTGCTCCTGCCCCTCACAATTCACACCCAGTGGACTCACTCCTAAGTGCCTTGGACTGTGTCCCTTCCCCATCTCACCACCATTTTCAGGTCTACCTCATTGCCCATGTAATAGGATCATGAAGCAGTGGGGTGGGCACCTGAAGGAGGCAAACCTGAGATCAGATCTGAATCCTTCCACTAGCCTGCCGAGTGGTTTGGCACAAATCAATCAACTTATTAGCCATAGTTTCCTCACATCTAAAATAAGATCGAATACCACCTTTGCAAGATGGCAGGAGGATCTAATGAGGCAACCTATGTCAAGAAATGCTTGTCAATCTTTTACCTCTGAATTGCATTCCAGCGCCCTTGACCTTATAGTCCATATGAATAGTACCCCCTGAGGGACAACAACCTTGTGGCCTGGCCCCTGAAACAATATGGAACCTCTAACTTTCTTAAGATTTATTAAAATTATTTCAACATTTTACTTAAGCTAGAATATTTAAATAATTTTATGTACAGAGAATATTCTTTTAGATCTATATATCTTGAAAGATTAGAAAGTTTATTTTAATACCATTTTCACATGTGTATTCAATTATTCAATAAATATGGATTGAGGCCATGATGTTTGCTGGTTACTATGTGCATTGAAAAAGACACACCTTAACTTATTTTCAGTTAGCAAGTGGTATGTCGTTTAATTTTTCTTAAAATTACTTATGGTAAAAAATATTTTCGTTGTCAAAAATTCTAACCTGGCATCATATCATGTTGAAGGCTGAATTTATATTAAAATGTATTCAAATCAACTCTACATTAAACCATCAAATCTAGGCCAAAAAGCATCTTAACTACCTAAACCTGAATTCATTTATTTTGTGGTAAAATATGAAGGGCTTTAACATTTGTATGTTTTATTTTTAATTGACAAGGTGAGAGTAGGTGAAGTTTGAGAGTATTTCTCTGCCAATACCACATTTTGGGCACGAATAGCATTTATTCCCATTCAATGAAAAGGAAAACTAGCCTATAACTACCACTCTATTTCCTCTTTTTGATCCATATTTTAGACCAGAAATATTCACTGTGTCACTAAAACATTTGATCAGCAGAAGATAACTTAAAGTGATGATAAAAATCTACTTGAAGAGAATTTGCAGAAATATTTTCAATTTCTACTCTTAATTTACATTTAAAATCTGTGTTTCTTACACTTCCTTTCTTCAACCAATGGCACATCATAAGAATATATGAAATAATAATTGATAGAGAGTAAAAGCTGAAAGTGTATAAAGATTACCATGGTAGCTACTGGGATCCGGCTGAGTGGTAACCCATCTACCAAGTGAGACAATCAGAGCCACTCACTTAAAACAGACTCAGAAGACCTCATGCTGTTCCCTTTTTAAGGCACCAAAAATAGTCAAATATTATTATGTCTATTTATTGGTAATAATTGAAATCTACTACTGCTGCCTTTAGTGGTGTGGTCACCCTGGAATACACTTGCAAACCAAGCACCTTGGAGCATTCAGTAGGTGGTAGGCCACACCATTTCCTTTCAGCCATATGCAATAAATGTTTTCCACACATCCCATCACCTAAGAGAGCATCCATTCCACCCACTCTAAAACCTAAATGTGATACTATTGCTCCTGCTTAAAACCTTTCATTAGCTCTCCAGAGATTTGAAAATGAAATCTAAATCCCTTTGCAAGAAATCCACAACACACCACACAGCCTCAGTGTAGTCATCTATCCATGCTTTTTGTGGACACCATCTCCTGGGCACTTTTCTACCTTTGCTGGGGTGTGTCCCCCCACTCCCTGCTGAGATGTTTCCCCTACTTTTCCACTTGGGTAACAATGTCATATCCTCCTAAAAATCCAAACAAGTTTCATTCTTCCCAGGAATCTTCCTCACCTAAACAGCTGCCTCTCCTCTACCCCAAGACATGCTTCATTTTCTGAAAATGCATTCACAACACCACTCTAATTCTTGCCTTAACAGGTAAGGTAGCTGACATGGGACAAAGGATGCTTCTTTCTCACCTTCCACTCATTCACACTCAATTGCAGAACTATGTAGGAACGACCACTCCCAGAATCTCAATAGCTGGAAACCACAGAGATTGTTCTTCCTTCTTGATAGTAGAAGGTCAGCTGAAGCTTTGATCTGTGTCGTCTAGGGTCTAGATCAAAGGAACAATCCCCAACTGGGACTTATTGACCCCTTGGCAGAGAAGCAAGAGAGCTGGATAAATATTCTGATGTTTCCTAATGCTCTTACTGGGAGCTGGCATATCACCCTTTCCAAGCAGATTGACCAAATCAAATCATAGGGCTAAGCCTGACATGGGCAGGGCAGAGAAGCACACCCCTCCCCAGGCAGGGACAGTAAATCTCATGACAACAGGCAGAGATGTCTCCTCTTACAGAGAAGAAGGGAGAAAAGAGTCAGGAACAATAATATAACTGCTACAAGCAAATAGCTTTCCTCTTCCATCTTCACTAATAGAAATAAGCTCATGCATGGCTGTGCTGGGTGGTGAGGAAGAACCCACCAATGCCCACATCTGAGTAAGTGGTAGCTCCAGTTTTCCCATTTTTTTCGTGTGTTGAGCCCCCAAGGACTTTTTTTTTTTTTCAATTATAGTTGACATTCAATAATATTTTGTATTAGTTTTAGGTGTACAACAAAGTGGTTACACTATCATGTATTTTTACAAAGTAATCCCCCTTATATTTCAAGGGGCACCATACATATGGACAAGTGGATTAAAAAGCTGTGGTACCTATGTATGCAATAGAATATTACTTGGTTATAATAAAAGAATGAATTCCTACCACATGTGACAGCATGAATGAAAATGAGGGTACTATGCTAAGTTAAATAAGTCAGGACAGAAAAAGACAAATACCAGATGATTTCACTTATATGTGGGATCGAAAGAACAAAATAAATAAACAAACAAAATAGAAACAGACTCATAGATACAGAGAGGGACTCCCATCTTGTTTCCAAGTCCTCTTCAAAATTATCAGCTTCGTTTTATTCCATAGGATTCTAGTCCCTGCTTCTTTCGATTTACTGTGCAAAAGATTTACTGTTCTCCTTCTTTACAGTCACAAAATACACACACACACACACACACACACACACACACACACACACCATGCTATTCTTGCTAAACAAGAATGTAAACAGAAAGTAACAAAAATGGCCAAAATGCTAAGGCTCCATGAGCCCCTGAAGTCCCCACAGCCATACCCTGCCTTTCTTAACAGATATGTGGAAACTCCAAAATACCTTTGTGAAGATAGGTTCTCCTACCCTCTTCAATCCCACTTCACCTGTCTTCTGTCTAAAGGCCTAAAACATAAAAATAGTAGGCTTTAGTGTGGAGCTAATAAAAAATCACATAAGCTTCAGGGTTATACTCTTTTCCTGGACTACTGTAATGCGTTCCCACAATTTTGGTAGTTAAAAATAACAACACGGATTTATTCTCTCACAGTTCTGCAGACCACAAGGCTGAAATCAGTTTCCCTGGGCCCAAAACAAGGAGCCTGCAGGGCCGGCTCCCCCTGAAGGTGCTTGGGCACGTGTGTTTCTGGCCTCTCGCAGTGTCTCGTGACTCCTAGCATTCCTGATCTGTAGCCGTGTCACTTCAGTCTCCGCCTGCATGGTCATAATACCTGTTCTCTTCTGCCAAGTCTCCCCTGGACCCATGTGACTGCACTTCGGGTGCACCTAGACAATCCAGGACAATCCCCCGTCTCAAGATTCCAGTGGCAAGACAATAGAGCATCACAGTTCCATATACTCATGACCCCTTTCTCTCCCTGAACCCAAATGTCATGATCATAAAAGTGAAGAAAATAGACACATAAACAGAAAACAACTTACTTCTGCTCCCTTTGGGTACTTCACATACAAGAAGAGAGCAATCAAGGAACTTGGAGCAAGTGCCACCCAATGTCGAGTTAAAAGGGAGGAAAAATGTAGCCTTGTACTTTCAGATTCTGTCCACCAGGTGGCGCGTGCCGAGCCTATGGAAAAAACAATCAAAAAAGATTTTGCCTAAATGGCTCGTTTCCTTCTAAGTCATGTAGAAACCTTGCTCTCCAGGAATGTGAGGCTAAGCCCAAGAACATGGAAATCGAATTCAGATCCAAGATTATGGAAGTATTTTTTTGGCCAGACTTCTGGCTTCGATTTTCTCTCTGGAACTATCGCATTAAACAGGAAGCAGAGATGCTCCTGACCCTCCTGATCAATAAATGGCTGTCATGTATGCGTGATTACCAGAGGGAAAGGAGGGTAGGAGGGGACGTAAGAGAGGGTAAAGGTGGAGAGGGTGAAGGTGAAGATCTGATTTGGGTGGTGAATACACAATACAATGTACAGATGATGTATTATAGAATTGTACACCTGAAACCTACATAATTTTATTAACCAAGGCCATTCCAATAAGTTCAAAAACTAAAATTAAAAGAATAAGTGGCCGTTAAACTTTTCAGTCATCAGTTGCCTGTTTTCTTCATGTGCAGGTGCGGGGGAGCTATTGGCAACTCTTAAGAGGTAAAAGTTAACTGCTCTTTCGAATCTGAAGTAATCATGTTAGAAACAGAAGGGCTTGTCCAAAACCTTGATTTACACCTAGACTTATGCCTTGCCATGAAAAAGTGGCAGTATGGTGAGTAACATTTTACAAACTAAGAAGGGACATTGGAATCAGACGTCTTGAATTTCCATCCTGACTTTAACACTTAAAACTATGAAACTTTGGTCAAGTCACACAACATGTAAACATGTACAGGCCTGTTTCAGTAGCCACAAAATGATAGGCTTATCGATAATTGTTTAGGTAACCAAGTAAGAAAATGTGTATGAAATCTTAGGGCCTGAGATACTCAACATCACTAGTCATCAGGGACATGCAGATCAAAATCACAAAGCAACACCACATGACACCCATTAGAATGGCTATTAGTTAATAAATAACAAATGTTGATGAGGATATGGAAAATTTGGAACCTTTGCACATTGGTGGTAGGGATGTAAAGCCATGCAGCTGCTGTGGAAATCACTCTCAGGGTCCCTCAAAAGGCTACGGTAGAATTATAATCAGATCCAGCAATTTCACTCTTGGGTTTATACCCAAAGTACTGAAAAAGCAGGGATGCAAACAGGTATGCGTTACACAATGTCTCTTGTAGCATTATTCACAATAGCCAAAGGTAAAAGCAACACACATGAACAAATGAATGCATAAATCAAACATGCTATATAGGATGAAGTATTATTCAACCATAAAAAAGAATCAAGTTCTGACTCATGTTACAACATAAATAAAACTTGAAAACATCACGCCAAGTGAAATAAGTCAGTCACGAAAGGACAACTAGGGTATGAGTCCATTATATGAGGTACCTAGAGTAGTTAAATTTACAGAGACAGGAAGCAGATTAGAGATGACCAAAGGCAAAGGAAAGGGAAATGGGAAGTTATTGCTGAATGGTTACGTAGTCTCTGTTTGGGGTAACAAATGCAAATACAAAAAAGGGGGGGAGGGGATTTAGAGCAATTTAGCATCCAAAACAAGGACAGACTAGGGGTTGCTATTTTTCTATATGTAATGATTAAATTTCCTTTTACACACACACGCATCACAAGGTCTGGCACATAACTCATTGAAATCACATTTGTATTCCACTCATGTGTATCAAGTTTCTTTTGGCCAGTTTGATCCTCCCAGCAACCCTGCAAGGGACAAAATGCCTGATGTCCCTGCACAATATTCTTCCAGAGAGAATATCCAGTGAGTGAGGGACCCGTACACCAAGTATTTCCCACGTGTTCTCCATCCCTCCTTGAAGCCCAAATACCACCTCTGCGTCCTCTCCAGATCCCTCCAATGGAATGAATCTCCCAACATTGGTTCTTTTCCAGCCTTTTGAAGACATTTCCACCATCTGCCCTCCTATGAGGGTAGTATTGGCATGTGTCCCACTTAGCAGCCTACGATGACCAAAAAGGCAAAGGCCTTTCCTTTCCCCCTGTCATCCCACCTTCCCAGCCACCAGCTGCAATAGTCTTAGGAAACTTGCCATGCCCACAGCTCCAGATCGCTCCATTCTGACAGCAGAGTGGCTTTACCAAGTATTTTTCTCTATAAAAATTGCTTTTCATCCATTTTCTTTATGGTAATCTCAGTTGTTATCAACTCCTCTCCCTCCCCTAAGACATCACAGAACCCCACAACCAAACCCCAAACACAGTTACACGTTAATCCTGAAAAGGATAGAAAGGAAATGGCACCAACAGGTAGCCCATTTGAAAGAAGGCACTCAAAAACACAGCCCAGATTCGGGCTTCATCTCCATGTAGTATCAGACTGTGTTCCACACATGAAAATGATTAATAACACCCAGTTCTTGTTTCTCCAGGAGCCTTCCCCCATTGCATGAGATAAAGTTAGGAACAAGCTGCTGGTGATGTACTTTACACGTGCTATCTCACTGAACTTCACAAGTAGTGAAGCCCTCCTAAGCCTAGCTTCTGCATACGTTTCTAGCCTCTCTCGCTAACCTCTACCTAGTGTGCTAGTCTCCAGCCAGGTAGAACTGCCTCCAGTCTGTTACCTGAAGGTACCAGGTTTCTTATCGCCAGTCCTATAAATGGTGTTATCTTCTGCCTGGACCCTCTGCCCCATCACCCCACTATGCCCAACAGTCTTCTAGCCAATGTCTACTCATTTTTCAGTTCTTATCTCAGAAGTCTCTACCTCCTGAAAACCCTCCATGCTGCCTCCACACTCCCAAAATGGAGTTCACCACCTGTCCTTCAAGATCCCATAGGGTTCAATTATTATGTCTATGTTAACATTAATCAGGCTCCTAAAATAAAAGTGGGTGTTGTCCTGCTTGTTTTCTCCACTAAGCTGAGAGGTCCATAATGACAGAAACCATTGTATACCCAGAACCTCACTTATTATCTAGCACATGACAATCATACATGGTAAGCAATCAACAACTGTCTCTTTGATGGCTATAATAGGTATTATTTTCCTATATTTTATAGCCAAGGACGCTGGAGCTAAGGACATTCAGAAATGTGTCCTGAGCCATGGACCATGCAAGAAATATACCTAGATTTGAGCTTCTGTCCTTCTAGGAGAACAGCCCACACAATAAGCAAATATCTCTAGCAGTGTATGTGAGAATTTGAATCAATTGAGAACTATTCAAAAGGAATCTTCAGTTCTTCTTTCATTTTAGCATAATGTTCCATCAGAATTCCCCTGATGGCCCAGTAAAAATCCTTACAGCTCATATTTATAAGCATAAGTATATATATATATATATATATATATATATATATATATGACCTGTATTTTCATAAATACAAGCATGAGGAGTAGACAACTTGAAGAAAGAGAGCAGCATCTCTAATGAGACAGAAATTAAAGCAGGAGCGGAGATAAAAAAAGAAATCAGTTTGGTTTGGATTAAATTGGTGTTAAGTACTTGTAGAATAACGACTAATACAAAAGCCCTTCATTAGTGCAGGGGTAGGGGAAGATAAAGTAAGTTTCTTTGTTCCCCTGGAATTATATTAGCTTGGGTTTGGGATGGACCAGGTACGTTTTTCAAAGAACCAATCAAACTCCCCAAACTTTCATGGGCTCGTTACCCCCTACCCAATCCATTGCTCCCCAGGCAGTCTAGCCAGTCAGTCTAGACAGGCCCTAAGATCAGGCACCTCCCCTTATGCCATTTTTTTTTTTTTTTTAAGATTCTTTAAATTTTATTTCATTATTTTTTAGAAAGAAAGGAAGGGAAAGAGGCAGAAAGGGAGAGAGACATCAATGTATGGCTACTTTTCACCAGCCTCCAGCCACAGACCTGACTGGAGACCTGGTTTGCAACCTTGTTATGTGCCCTGGTTGGGGAATCGAACCTGCAACCTTTGGGTTCGCAGGCCAGCGCCTTATCCACTGTGCTACCAGCCAGGGCTCCTTATGCCATTTTGACTTCTATGGCACATGCACCTGCCTCACCTGGATTCCCTTGACCCCCCACCTCCAAAACCTCCCACAGCCTGGTACTAAAAAGGAAGAGGGAGGGGTGTTAATCCCTTTGGAACACAATGTGATCCCCTGGAGTGTAAAAAACTATAGCTTCCTGATCAAGCTAACAGGCTAATGCTCCCTACTCTATTAATCTCAATATCTAATTCTCTTTGATCCCATTTTTATTAATAACTAATTAACTACCTATGGTAACAACTGGGCAGAGGCTCCTTTGAGTTAATAGAAAGCTAAATATACAACCTTTATGTAAAAATGATTGTACTGTTTTTCTTATTTTGCTTTATTTTTATTATTTTCTATTTTTTCTTTGTTTAGTTTTTATTTTTAGTGACTCTTACTTAAACTACATTATTGAATCTTCTTTTGTAAACCTACTTCATAATTGTTTGGATTGAAATGGTTAATTTCAGGTGTTTAGAGGTACTAGAAAGTTTATTTTGCTGTGTATTTTTTAAATGTCTCTTTTCTAATTGGTTACCAAATGATGCAGTCATACAATGAAATATTTGCAGCCATTTAAAATGGTTTGTTTTTTTAAATATTTAATGAGTGGGAAAATAGTCATGAAATACTCTTAAGTGAAAAAGAGCAGGTTACAAAATAACATGTACTGTACAGTATGATTCTAATCTTTACACGAGGAAAAATGGAAAGTTAAACAGCAAATTATTCTATCTCTGAGTGTAGGGTTTTTGGAATGATTTTTTTTTTTAATTTCCTTATTGTGCCTTTATGCATTTGCCAAATTGAAAACAATGAATATTTAATCTAGAGTTTAAAAATTAATATTGGTTCCAAAAGTCTTTCTTGTAAATTTATTCAGTACCTACAGTAAGAAACCCAAAAACTAAAAATAAAT
This sequence comes from Noctilio leporinus, assembly GCA_004026585.1. NCBI lineage: Eukaryota > Metazoa > Chordata > Mammalia > Chiroptera > Noctilionidae > Noctilio > Noctilio leporinus. The sequence continues at coordinate 272,447 of PVIW01000779.1, read as the reverse complement.
TCACCAAATCAGCTGAAGTTATTTCTGGACTGTGGGAACAAGAGTAATCTGAGAATTTTTTGTTTTCTTTTTTTAATACAACTTTTTTCCCATAGTGGAAATGTTTATAATTAGAAACAGGCTTTTAGAAGGAAATGTATTTATTTCCTTTCTCTGTCCCATGAAAGTCTACCGTTAGGAAAAGACCTCCTGTTAGTCATTTGCACCTCAGTGTGAACTTGACACCTCTCCCTCCGAGGTATTTATGTTCCCATTATGCTCTCTAATTAGGAGGAAATCTGCATTCTGTAAAGTTCAGGTGTCATGTGGCTTAGCTCGCTTATTACCCCACTAGACTTTCATAAATAGCATCCTTTTGTTCTCAAAGGAGATTCCCTCTCCGTGATGTGCAGTCTCCTGGGGACGACCAGCTCCTTTGCCACTGTTTCCTCCTCTGAGCTCGCTTTCCGGGTGCCGGCTCTGCTGTTCTTGCAGGAGTTGCTGATAAGAAAACCCAGAGCAGCCTCCAGTGGCTGCAGTAGTGAACTCCTCCGTTTCCGTTTCTCTCTCCAAATCCCAAGCCACTTCTCTTTGCCTTTTTCTCCCAGCTCATCTGCTCCTACAAGCCCCAGATTGCCTGCAGCAACCTAAAATTCCTTTCGTATACTGATTCCTGCTCTTGTCACATTATGCATTTTCTGATCCCTGGGTCAGAACGCAAGGTCTCCATCGATGATCTCCTCAAAGTATGCCTAATATTTCTCCTGCTTCTTTTGCGCCTAAACATCAAGTAAGTTATTAGACACACACACATACACACACACACACAAATATAAAAATAAAGGAATAAATGAGCAAATAAAGTCTTTATGGAAAAGGGGTTAGTGTATACTTTACACATAGTGGAATAATAATAATGGGTGGCAATAATAATGGATTTTGCTGAGAGCTTACTAGGAACAAATGCTATGTAAGTGACTCACATGCTTTATCTCATCCAATCCTCACAACAAATCAAATCACAGAATAGATGAGCAAACTGAGACTGAGGGACTTTCTGTAATTTGTCGGGATCTCTCAGGGAGAAAGCTAAGAGTCTGGGAAAGGCTTTTAGAGCTTCACCATTCAACTTGGAAACAACCCCCACCCGCTCCTTTTGCACTGCATTGCTTTTAATAGGTGTGTGTGTGTGTGTGTGTGTGTGCACGCACGCAAGTGGTCCATGAGTCCCAGCGATGTCCTCAGGGCCTGGTAGAGATATTCATTCCTTGCCTTCAGGTGAGGAGCTAAGGCTCAGTGAGATTAAATGATTTGCCACAGGCAGTAAAAATGCCCAGCACTGGCCAGAGTCAGATGGTTGGAGTATCGTCCAGGGCACCAAAAGGTTATGGGTTCCATCCCCAATTAGTGTGAAATACCTAGGTTACAGGTTGACCCCCCACCCAAGTTGGGGTGCAAACACTGTATTCTATTATTTACTCCTATTTTCCTATGCTCTGAAGTTCCCTTACTAGATAGACAACTAGGAAGAAGCCCTAGATGCCAGCTGAACTTGAAGGAAATGACTCATTGTGAATAGCTGAATTTTCTAGGTAACTAAGGGCTTGCTTTCCTATCACCCATTTCCACTCCTTCCTCTTTCCTTTATCCCCCTTCCTCTCCTCTGCCTCTCCACCCCCCAAAACACACACACACACAATCTGGGATAGTCTATACACAGCTACTTTTGAATAGAAGCTGCAGGGAGTCCACTCCATAGACATGGTTACTAGAGCCCCTAGGGCAAGTTCTCTAGAAAAACACACTACATAAGGTACAGCAAACTGGTTGAGGGGAGGGTAAAAAATTGGGTCCCTGTTCTCAAGAGCACATGGGAGAAACCGAAGTTCTGTTAACCTCCTTCAATAGTTCATCCAGCTCAATATGTTGCAAAATTTCTTGTCATTCTAGAAATAAAGGAGCTAAATTTACCCTTTGTGTGACAACACAACGATATCACGATAAACCTAATAGCTAATATTTATTTAATACTGACCATGTGCTAATTGCTTTACGTCTATAAGTTCCTTCATCAATATCAACACGTATTCAATAATTGCTTTATGTATATAAATTCCTTCATCAATATCAACTCATTTATTCAATAGTTTTACAATGTTGTAAAACAGCCATGCCCAAGGAACTATTGAAGTATTTGGGGACTTTTTGCTCTACATTTTTTAGTTCATGGATTTTTCCCTTTTCCTGTACCTCCCTTTGTTATTAAGTTGGTAAATATCACCACTACCTATTTTTGATTTGCTGCCTACAGGTTCAGAAGGTTAAACCAATCATGTTGGAATAACACGCAGAGAAAGGTGAAAATGTTTTGATAAGGTCATATAAATAAAATATATTTACAATGCATATGTGGTTCACAGATAGAAATATAGTCAATATATTGAATATCTATTTCATTTATTTTAGGCAACAGAGCCTTTATTTTTAACTTTTTATGTTGAAATAATTTTTAATTTACAGAAAAGTTGCAAGAAGAGTACAAGAAAGGTCCATGTACCCTCCACCAACCTTTCATAAGCTCCAGCTGAAAATATCCCAGTGAGATCATAGTATACATACAATTTCTCAGGACCACTAGTAAAAAAGTATCATTTAGTTTCTCATATATTTAGCGTCCTAGCCATTCCTTCTCCCACCCTCAAATATAGTTAAGATTTGACCAAATTATTTTTTGTTATCTATTTGAACCTGGAATCAGAAATATGGAAATGCCCTCAAAATACCAGTGAGATTGCCCACCCAATGTACTATAAAAGTTAACTTAAACCATTTCAGATCAAAGTAAATTCCTGGCTAGATGTATAGTGTTTGTAATTGATATAACACTGTTAGAAGTCTTTTCATCTACTCTTAACATCTAATATGAAAGCACATCTAACCTCATCCAGAATGGACAATATTTTGATAAACTGAAAAAAGAAAAGACATTCCAATCTTGCATTCCGCAGCCAAGTTACAGATTATTTAAGCTCTTTCATGGACCATATTTTCTAATCACTAGAGTCTGTATTACTAAAATGAGAAAGAAGAGACAGGTAAGGACTGTGTCTTGCACACAAAGACGTTAAGTACTTCAGCTAATGGTGATTTAAATACCAGACTGACCTGAATTAAATGGTAAATTAAACACCAGGAGGGTGTGACTTGATGAGAAAAAAGTCAAAATGTTCTTCCTCATGGTGTCTACAGACCATACTTTCCTTCACCAATGCCAGCACTGGGCTAAACTGAGCTGAAAGCCCCAAACTGAAAAACCCACCTTGAACACACTTCAAAATCATCATTAATTTGACCTCCCCGTTTCCTTTGAGAGACCCCATTAGACTCTGTCCAGATAGCATTCTCCCTTATCATGGTTAAACAATAAATCCAACATCATCTTACTTACCAATTATTCTGGTGATATTTATAACCTGGTATTTGAGACCTGAAGGTTCCATTGAGGTTTATTCAAGACCAAGATGCCTCTTTCACTAACGTCCAAGACCCTGGACTTGGAAACAGTGCATCCTTAGAGCATCTTTCCGACTGCAAAGGTAGGGTAAGTAGGTCTCATATTGGGTACAGTTCTGATTCCTTTTTGTTGAGCATCCAAAATGCTCAGTTTACTTTGTCTCCTGAGAGTAAGAAACCATTTTAGGGACTCCTTTGGTTATACAGGGTGCGCACAATAAATAGGTAATAACATTGCATCTCCTTATTTCATGTGCTTCTTATTAATTTTGAAACACTATGTTTCTAAGGTTATGATTTAACATCATTGTTTCAGATATAAAGTATTAAATTCTGACAGCAAACGTTCTGTCAAAGGGATGCAATGTTAGAGCAACCATAATTCCTGGACTGCGTGCAGGACGAACTGCTAAGGACATTTTGGGCTTCAATAACATCTCTTTATATACAGTTTACAATGTGAAGAAGATGTATGGTGCTGATCCTGATGTCACCACACCAAGGAAAACGCATAAGGTACACAATGATTGTACACGTCCAGACATTGTACACAGAATCCAGGAATCCAGGAGATCATCAATGAAGATCCCGGAAAGTCTTGCACTCCATAGCAAGAGTACTGCAGACGGCAGATGCAACAGTTCACAAAATTATTACAGAAGATATCAGATACAGTTTAGGACACAGCAGACAAAGGAAAGGCACTTTGAAAAAGCAATGACACTGCCAACAAAATTGAAAAATCGCAAAGAAAAAAACCCTCTGATTTTCTTCTTCAATAAAAAGAATTTTCAGCAAGACCAAATAGTCAAAAGAAGAAATAACAGGTGGCTCTGTGAGAATCTTAATGAAGTTCCAATTGTCTTGAAAATGAAATTTCCTGCTACAGTGATGGTGTTAGGTGTTGTCAGCAATGAAGGAGATTATCATGACCCCGCATTTTTTTTCACAAGGCTTGAAGGTGACTGCTGATGTTTACTTGACGTTTTGAGAGAAGTAGTTGTACGTGGATGAAGCCAGTCACAAATGGATGTCATTTTTTCTTCCAACAAGAGAGTGCACCAGTACAGAATTCCAAAAAGGTGCAAGAATTTCTCAGTGTCAATGTTCCTGAATTCTGGTCCAAGGAAATCTGGCTGCCTAGTTCACCAGATGCAAATCCTTTAGACTATTATGTATGCAGTATTTGTGAGAGAGAAGTTAATAAACAACCTCATTCCAATAAAGAGGCCGTTAAAGCTGAGATTGAAAACATGATGATGTCCATGGACAAAGAAAAGTTTATGAAAGTGTGTTCAATATTCCAAAGCTGAATCAAGTCTATTATCGCAGCAAATAGAGACTTTTTTGAACAATTAAAAAAATAATGACTATGTTTATGTATTTTCATATAAGAATAAATTTATTTCAAAATATAACACTTTTGTAGTCTGTTGTTTATTTTACTAAAATGTTGCCACTTTATCTTACACACCCTGTATAATCCAATTTGAAAAAACTTTCATTTTGGTGAAAATCTTTTTTTGTTCCTTTCCACACTAGTACTTACTTGTCTTTGTCATTATTTTGTTGTGCATCTACTAAAGGAAAGTTCACAGGAAAAGGATGGGCATAGGCCCCCAGATAAACTCATTCACCAAACTAGCCCTGGAGACTTAGTTGTTCAGAAGGTTTCTTCTCAGACCAGTAATCTGTGGACAAACTTTGTCCTGAGTCACCCATCAAACCTTTTTGAGAACTTGCCTCAGTCTTGTCTTGCTTTGTCTATGAAAGTCTAGTTCTGGAAGAGATTTCTTCTCCAAAACTTCTCTGAGCTACTGGCACTATAAACCTTGTCAGGGCTTATAGCTGGATGGCTGAACTATTAGGTTGGCTCCCCAAAATATAAAGTTCAAAAGCAACATCCTGGACCGATGGACCCTGGACCCTGATGAGTTATCTTGGTCTAGTACTAAGTCTGTACTCCCGCTGGGCCAGATTACTGCTGCCTTCATGTATATATGCTATAACTCAAATTAGAATACTTATCTTTTTAAATGACATAATTTCAATAAACGTAATTTTGAACTATAATGGCCACTCTGTGGAACTTTTGAAATTAACAAAATTGATTATTTAAGAGGCACATTAGAGCTCTGACCAGGTGGTTCAGTTGGTTGGAGCACCGTCCCATACACCAAAATGTTGTGTTTGATCCCTGACAAGATACAATTCTAGGTTGTAGGTTTGATCCTGTCAGAGCACATAAGGGAGGCAACCAATCAATGTTTCTCTCTCACATCAATGTTTCTTTTCTCTATATATAAAATTGATAAACATATCCTCAGGTGAGTATTGTTTTTTTTTTAGGCACATTAGAATTTAAAGAGTCAAACATCCAGTCAGTGATCCACTTTTTTCACTGGTATATAGAAGGGCCTAAAATAAATCAGGTAACAAAATTGCTTTCTTAAGAGATTCCAAAGCAGCCCTGGCTGGTGGCTCAGTGAAAAGGCACCTGCCTGTGAACCCAAAGGTTGCTGGTTTGATTCCCAGTCAGGGCAAACCAGGTCTGTAGCTGGAGGCAGGTGAAAGGCAACCATACATTGATATTTCTCTCTCTTTCTTCCTCCCTCCCTGCCCTTCTCTCTAAAAATAATGAATAAAATATATACCTTTACATTTTTAATTTAAAATTTTAAATAAATAAATAAAGAGATTCCAACACAAAGAAAAAGAAAATGTGAAAAATTTTAAATAATATTTCCTTTTAGATCCCAAGAAATCATAACTTCAAACCTTATAGCCTCCATCCTACTATTCCTCCTCCCAAATTCTCTGTTCAATTTCCCTCTATCTCTTCCTCTGGTCTGGTCCTTTTTCCTCCTGACTGGCCAAAAACCCTCAAAGCTCAACTACCCCTTGAAATTAAACTTTTCTTTGAACAAGAAAAAGTTCTTATGGTTGATTTTAAGTTTTCATCTTGGTCTAAGATAAGAGTCATTGTCAAAGACCTTAGAAAGCCTAGACAAGATAGAGACAAATTAGCAAGGGGGGAAAAATTACTGTATATCAGGTGTTTATAACCTGGAGAATTCCAACCTATCTCCCTAGTAACAGGAGCATTCATTGTACTGGGACCATTATTGGGCTGTTATTAAAAGTCTTCGCAGCCTGCCTGTGTGGCTCAGTGAACCCAGTGCTGGCCTGTGAATCCAAAGGTCACTGGTTTGATTCCCAGTCAGGGCACACACCTAGGTTGCAGGCCAGGTGCCCATTTGGGGGCATGCGAGAAACAGCCAATAGTTGTATCTCTCACACATTGATGTTTCTCTTCCTCTTTTTCTCCTTCCCTTTCCCTCTCTCAAAAAGTAGAGCTGTGCAAAGCCCTGCCATCTCAGATATTTCACACGGCATATCATCCAATATTCAGGAAAGATGGAAACAAAAAATGAAGGCCTATGACTCAAATTAGCCACATTCTTGAAGATTCTCACATTTCCATGGCCTCAGGTATTGCCATTAGCTTTAATGATGATGAGATCAATTACTTCTGCTTCATGAAATTAGGCTAGTAATGGTACAGAATGGAACTGCCTTAGGCTTGCTATTGGTCTCTCATGAAGAATAAGTACTCCTTTAGGAGAAGGATGTTGTACTTACATCCCTGAAGACCTCTCTGGAATCTTTAATTTCCTAAAAAGATCTAAGAAGCAAATGAAAAAATCAGAAAATTAGGTAATGTGTCTAATAACACCAAATCTGATTTAGAGGGAATCTTCATGTTAGCAATCTGACCTATTGTCTTGATTTATGTGGGCAATTTTGGGCTGTTGATAAGAAGTTGGACTACCAACTCTGAACATAATGCTTTTCTTAGTGTATCTGTGTATTTTGCAGAGTTTAGATGGGTGATCTCCAGAGTCTTAAATGCTAAGGAACAACAGCAGTCCCTACAAATACTTCAACAAGCAATTATCACACAAAAAAGCAGAAACATCTGATGCTTCTGGAGGTTGAAACGAACACCCTCAGTATCTTGGAGGCTGAACCAACTATTACCAGGAACCTGATACATGATTGTGATCTCTCAAACAGTAGTGAAGGTGTACATTCATCACACATCCAGATACTAATGGCTTTTCTTCAGGCCAGGATGAAAAATGGCTTAATTAGTCCATGGTCTTTATTTGCATAATTTTGCTATCCCAGGAGAACCTCCTCCAGAAGGTAAAAGGTGCAAATAACTTTATAGTTCAACATAGGAGCTTATCAGAAAAACCAGCAACTCAAGAAAATATCAACATAGTATAACTCTAAAATACTTTAGACATCTCAAAGTCCTCACTTTGCTGTTTTCACAAATCCTAAACTCACATTGTAATTACCCAATTCCAATCAAACCCTTGCATTGAAAGACCCACCTTCAATTCAACTTTAAAATCACAATATGTCAGGCCTTCCAGTTTCTTTGCTGAGATGTTCTCTGTCCCGTTAGCTTCCTTCTTAACTCTAATAAGCAATAAACTCAGCTTTGTGTTACCAAGAGCTTATTTGAGTACTATTTGGGAAGCAGCAATCTACAAGGACAAAAAGAAAATTTTAAAGACAACAAAGAAAAAAAAAGCATATTACAATAAAACAATGGCAAGAACACTGAAAAAAAAGGCATCCCATCGGCAAAAATAAATGCTGGAAGATAATGAACTATTATCTTTGATGTGCTAAAGAAATGTAATTGGGAACCTAAATTTCTAAAGTCAGACAAAAACATCCCTTCAAGTCAGGGCGAATTGGACATTTTTATACATGCAAGCACTTAGAAATTTACTATGAATAGTCCTGTACAAAAAGAAGTATTAAGTAAGAAAAAAAAAAAAAAATGAACCTAGAAAGAAAGAACAGGGTAAAGAATCAAGAGTATGCAAAAGAATTGTTAAAATATCCTGATAAGTCTAAGTATTGAGTGTTAAAAAATTAACATTCATTTTGTGTTTCCAAAAACCAGCTGTCATTTCAGTTAAAGATAGCATATTAAAAATAAGCATTTAATTCTGCTTCTTCCCAAAACCCCATAGAAGTGACAGCAAAAGATTTTTTACAAAATATAAAACCCACCAGAATGAAATAACAGGAAATATTTCAATAGCAACAAAATGTTGGATGTTGACAACAGAAGGCAAGTCAGTTGAGAAATATCCATGATCAATCTGATTTACACCACAGAGCACCCAGAAGGCTGGAGAACTGGCAACATTAGGTATCTCTGGAAGCAAGTGAAGATGGGCTGAAAACAGACTTGATTAGAACTCTGTTTAAATTAAACTCCACAGACCTCTTGTCACTGCACAATCCAGTCCAGATGTGAATAAGGCAGGAGGCTCCAGAAAAAAAAAAAAAAAAAACTGATGGAAAAAATGATACTGAAAAAATAACTATGTTTATTAAAAGGAGTTTAGGCAATTGAGGGAAAGTGTGGGATTGAATTAGTGAGATACTGGTTGAAAATTAAGCCACCAAACAAACAAAAAATAATTATTAACTAAAGGCAACACAGAAAGTCATCCAAGAAAAAAAAATTAATCATAGTAAAACACGTTTCAGCTGTGAATAACAATTATAGTGTTGTAATATCTAAAACACTGAATATTTTATAAGATGATGATGTAGCTGTATGAAAAAATGCAGAGGTGATGTTTACATATGTATTGTGCAGATGGAATCGAAGAGGAATAAACCCTCATTATTCATTGTGAGAAATTAATAGATAATGCTTGAAACTGAAAAATCAACAAACAGCAATATAAACATTATTGAGGAATAAAATAATGTCTTAAATGCTTGAAATTGTTCAAAATGTTTAGGACATGGAGGACAGTAGACAGAAGGTTGATATTTTATTTATTTATTTATTTATGCTTTTTTATTTTTAAATAAACACTGCAACATGCATTAATTCTTTAACCTATGTGCGTTATATGGCTGATGACTATTAAAGCAAAAAAAAAAAAAAAAAATTAAGTTAGATTCAAAGTACTGGATGATAACAATAGTGAAGAACGTGGGAGTAAAAGTATTTCTGAAGTAAATTAAAATTAAAATTCTTGGCTTAATCAAGGAGAATGTAAAAGTACCAATTAAATTCAGACTTTGTTTAACTTTTAAATAAACAGCTTAGTAAAATGAATAAAGAACCCCAGATTAATCCAACCAAAGAAAAGAGGAAAAAATAAGAAAGCATGATAATATGGCAGAACTTTTTTTTTATTATTTTTTTATTTATTATTTCCAGAGACAGAGAGAGAGAGAGAGAGAGGGAGGAAGAGAGAGAAGCAGAGAGGGAGAGAAACATCAATGCATGCATGGTTGCCTTTCACCTGCCTCCGGCCATGGACCTGGCTAGGTGCCACACAACCCGATTATGTGCCCTGGCTGGGGAATCAAACCTGAGACCTTTGGGTTCGCAGGCCAGCACCTTATCCACTATGCTACCAGGCAGGGCAGCAGAAGGAATTTTTTTAAATGCCAGTAATCACAGTAAATATAAAAGGAGAGTCACTCATTAACATAATTAATTTTTTAAAAATCTATAGATAGGCTATAACTACACTTACAATAGAAATATATATATATAAGTATATACTAAAGGTAGATTTTTTTAAAGTGTGCTTAGAGAGGCTGCCTATTAGCTAAAAAAGTACACATTTATAATAATTTTTTAAAAAAGAAACCTGTGAATTTTGTGTATCTAATAATATAGCCTGGTATCCCAAACAAAAAATTACCAAACAATGTGTAAGCTCTGTCCCAACAGTATCAAGCCATGTAATGTTTTAATTATATAGACATTGGCTTGATATTTTCAGGACTGACCTCCTAGAAGGAGAAATTAACAAGCCTGAAAACACATGAAACATTTTTAAATGTTACTTGTTTGTTTGTTTGATTGCTTTCAGAGAGAGGGAAAGGTAGATAAACATCAGTTGGTTGCCTCTCACACACCCTAACTAGGGACCTGGCTCCAGTCCCTGGCATGTGCCCTGATCCAGGATTAGACTGGTGACCTTTTGGTTCACAGTCCAGGACTCAGTCCACTGAGCCACACCAGCTAGGGCTGAAAGATTTTCATCTTTTTCTCAAAAGCTGGTACAAACAAGACCAAAAGTTAGTAATTTAGAATATTTTAAAGCCTTATATAGAAGAGAAACAAAAATAAAAATTTGAACATTTCCTTCAAGCAAGTATGGGACATTTACTAAAATTGTCCACTTAACAAGCCACAAAGGAAATCTCAACCAATTTTATAGAAGTGACATTTATAATTAATTCATACTGATTATAGAAAATCTGGGAAATGTAGACAGTTTAAAGCTCAAGATAACAATTGTATGTAGTCCCTCTATAGCCAGAGTTCACCTTCGTAATGTTTGGCACATTTCCTTCAGTCCTTTTCAAAATGTGCACTTTTTCTTTTCTTTCTTCCTTCCTTTTCTTCCTTCCTTCCTTCCTTCCTTCCTTCCTTCCTTCCTTCCTTCCTTCCTTCCTTTCTGCCTTCTTTCTTTCTTCTTTTAATACTGAGATTTACGGCATATTCCCTTGGTAGCCTGTTTTATCTGCAAACAATAATCTTGGTTTATTTCCCTTATTGGTGCACTAGTCTCTCTATAATTTATTTTCATTACCAAGTCAGGCTAATGGGAAGAATATCTGCTCCCTGCGATAACCTGCGGTTCTTAGAAGAAAATTCACGATCTCAGTGGTAAGATGTGCTTACCCCTAGGTAAATCTGGGAGAAAGGGGCTACCGAATGCATTGGTGGTGAAAAAGGAAGGAAGGCATTGGAGTAGAAGCAAAAATCAGATTCTCACTCTAAGCAAAGGACTTACCTACCCTCTTGCCTTCTTCCCCAATTCAGAGCAAGCAGGGGCTGGGGCGGGGCGTGGGGAGGGTTGCAAAGAAAGACAGGGGCTGGGTGGATGAAGGTATAGAATAAGTCAGTATCAATGCGGGCACCTCTAAGGATGCCGTGTCTTTCTCTGCCCCTCCTTCCCTCACCACGCTCCCATCGCTACATAAAATCACGACTGCGGGTCTTCTACTACTTGAACCTTGACGTCAAAGAGCTGTTTCAACTTGCAGCAGCACACAAGGGCCTTAGAAAGACCGGCGTGGTGTTACTTAGGCCGGGCTGCTCCTTCTGCAGTTCTCCACCAGCGGAAGGGGGCGGAGTGGGGATAGAAAGCGGCAGGGACACCCCAGGGCCCGGCGTCTCCCAGCCTCCAGCCTCCCTCGCGGGCAGTGCCACCGGGAGGCCGCGCCCTTAAAACGAAGGGGTGGGGACCTTGAGAATGCCTTCCTCCTGATTCAGGAAATTTCTGCTAAAGGTCCGCCACACCCTAGGGCTTGGTACATTTTAACCATGACTATTCTTTTTCTTGAAGTGGGCAATCCTACAGTGATCTGAAGCTCAAGCTTTGGTTTAAAACAGATTTAAGTTTAAAACCAGTTCTCAAGTCCCATCTATTAGCTACTTGGCAGCTACGGAGTGGATTTGCCACCATTCTAAACCTGTTTTCTCAACTGTAAAATAGAATTAATAATACCTACATAATGGGATTAAATTAGCTAACATATGTAAAACAACACAGAGCTGAGCCCATAGTTAAAGGGTAGTAGTTAGAATTACCATGTAATATGTATTTGTTTATCTTTCTTGTTTTTTTTCCCTCACACTCTACTTTTAGTGGACCTCCTCTGCCTTCCTCTTATTATTTGGGGGGAGGGAGGCCTGCATTTCCTTTGAGACCACTTGGAAATCTATTCCTATCTTCCAGTAGCCGTATTTTTCCACATCTGTTCTGCTAACCCCTCTGTAGTGTGTCCATACAGGACTTCTAGTATTGGGCACAGAATGAAATGTAGAAATAAGTGATGTAAAGTATAGATCATAGGTGCTTTAACAGAAGCGAATATGAGCACAGAGGAGGAAATGAACAAAGGCAGTGGATCCAGAAAGGCTTTAAAGAGGAAGCGACTCTTGAGCCTTGTCCTTGAATTCAATATTCAAATATTGAATCAGAGCAGCCCTGGATTTGGACCCACACTCTGCTGTTTACTAGCTGTAAATCAGTTCACTAATCCGACCAAGGGTTAGTCTCCTCAAGAATTCAATGAAGATAATAAATAATCCCCACCTAAAAGGTGTGTGGGATCAAATGAGCTGATAAACTGTGAAGCCCAAGGAATGACAGATAATAAAGTATCTCAACATCTCACTTCTCTTTCCTTCCTCCCCTTTCCTGTCCTACCTTCTCCATGATCTTCTCCTGCTAACTCTCCTCCACTGTTCATCCTCTCCATCCTTAGTTTAGTTTGGCATCACTGGGAACATAACCCACCTAGTTACAAAGCCTCCTGAGTTGTAGATTGACCCGCATGAAGATGTTGATGCATAGATCATTTCTATAGTTGTTCATAAACATCTTTCCATATGGCCCATAGTGTGCATTAAAGGATAGTTTCCCTGCTTTTTGAGAAAAGTGCAGTGTGGGATTGAAACAGAGGTCTTGCTAAAAATTGACATCAAATTCGACCTTCTAACCGTAAAGACTCTGTCACTTAAAATGAGGTGATTATAATATGTGTTCTTTCACAATTTGAGTTGTGACATTGTTTCCTGGTTTATCCTGGATCTACAAATTAAAATTCCAACTCTCTCGGGTCAGTTCTTTGTTTTAAAGCATGAGGATTTCATTTCTCCGTTTACACCCCGTATACCAAGAAAGCATAAGGAAATTAGGAAGAAATTGAGTTTCAGACTGCTTCTGTAGAGGCTAAAAAAAATAATACTTTTCCTTCCACCTTCTAAATTCTTCCAGCTGGGCTAATAATCAAATTAGAGACAGGACACAACAGGAGGAAAATCAAACTTTAATGGGCGTCCACTGGGAATCCACGCACGAATGTCTCAAAGACACTGAAGCAAAGTTGGATATAATACACGTATGTCATTTTGGACAAAAGAGAATGGAAGAGAAAGGAACTGAGAGTTTGAAGTGAGAATGGATGACTTGCAGGCAATGTGGAAGAGTGGGACACACATGTGGCAGGTACATGTATGCTAGGCAACCCAGAAAACGATGGGACATGGGGGAAAACTTAGTCAATTTAGGCTCCTGCATGGAGTCTTCTTACCTAAATGCTAGAGTGATTATGTTATGGTTCCCTTTCTGAAGCAGGTTTTTCCCTCTGAATCTCTTAGGCAGAGAAGGAGGGAAGGTCAAAAATTCTTCCTTAGTCTTTTGTTTCTTAATAACCAGCTTTAAAAAATCCCAAGTGGCAAAACTTTTGATCCCCTTCTGTCCTCTTGAGGAGGAGGGGGATCAAGCCTGCGATGGAACCTCTCCTCCAGCCCAGAACTGACCTGGGTATTGTGTCTCTGGGCCAGTCCTTCCTCTGACCCAGAGATCAAAACCTGATCCACCACCCCTGCTGGGAATGGAGCCAGTCCTGATTTCAGCTACAGTTGACTTCGTTTTCTCATCCTAACCCAAGTCTGGGCTGACCTTATCCACTTCCTGCCTTTCTCCTACAGAAGACAGTCCTCCTGGAGCCCAAGAGCCCACGGCTGTCAGTAGCATCATCTGATAACTAATTCATTATCGCCCCCACCTCCGTCATCACACAAGCTGGGCCTGGTGAAAGCAACAGTCCTTGCCCTCAAGTGTTTACGGTCTTGGAGCTGACAAGGTGCTTATAATAGAAAAGGGAGTGAAAGGAACGCATCACTAAAAATTAAAAATGAATTGATGGATTGATTTTTAACCCGGCACGTTTAAAACGGCACGTCAAGACCTACGGGTATGAATTCCTTCAGCAGTCCCGGGAAAGCGAAGTTCACCCTTGAGCTGAGCTGGTGGAAATGGCCTCCTGATAGAAACCCATTGTGCCGTCCCCATCTGGGTGAGGCACTGGTTTAGAGAGCCATTCAGGACTTGAACTTGGGGGCCAGACTGCCAGAATGTGCAGCTCAGCTCTGCAAACACTAGGGCGTGACCTGGGCAAACTGCTTAGCCTCCCTGTGCCTGTCCCCTTCTCCCTAAAATGGGCGCAATGACACTATTTACCTTATAGCTTGGTGGTGAGTGAAAAAAAAGAAAAAAAATGAATCAAAACATGCGACGCACGTGGTGCATAGTAAACACGAATAAGAGTTCCCATTATGCGTGGCGTTCTTGAGAACGAGGCCAGTACAAGTGTGTGATTAATTAAACGCTGTCTGGGCCCGGAGCGCGCGTGTCTAAGCCACAATCTGGGACGACCTGCCTCATGTCATCTTTAAGCAAGATGCCCTGCAATTGGCGCAGCGCCGACAATCCGCCTGCACACGAGCGGGGCTGCGGGAGGAGCCGCTGTCGCTGCGTGGGCTGCTCCGTCCTGCACACACGCGCGGGCGGGGGGCGGGCGGCGGGCCCACGCAGCGTGTCCGGCTCCCGCCCTGGGCGCGAGACCGCGTCTCCGTGTGTCACAGGCACACACGGATGCGAGCCCTGCTTCGTTCGACGTGCCTGGCGTGGCATAAAAATAGATGCTAATCCGTCAAGCGGTCTGGCAGCGGCAGCGAAGGGGGCGGCGACAGCAGGAGAGTCATGGCCACGGCCGAGGGGCTGCGGGCGCCCGCGATCTGCCTCCGGGACTGAGACCCCCGCCCGCACCGAGAGGTAGAAGGGTTCTAAGGGGGTGGTCGCCTTCCGAGCCGGGGCTGCGGCGGGGGAGCGGACGGGAGAGGGGCCTGGAAGCCGGGCGAGCGGCGCGCTCCGGGGCTCCCTCCCCCACCCCAGCGCCGCGCTGTCTGGCTGGGCGACAGCCATGAACCTGTTACAACCGCGACAGCAGGCGAAGGAGGGGGCGGCAGACGAGGGCCCCTGGAAGGCGGCAGATGGGATTGGAGAATGCGGAGGGGTGTATCCTAGGGCAAAATGGGGCTTCTCCACCCCCCCCCCCCAGGACCAATAGAGTCCCCTGGAGGGGCTGCCTCCACCTGGTCTCCTTCCCGCTCCCTTTTCACCGTTCAGCAGCGCAGGCGGCAGCATCTGCTTCCAGAAAAGGCTGTTTCGGCATAAAGTGATGGGGTCTTGAGGCCTGAGGTGACACGGTAGATGCAGGTGATGGTGGTGAGGATGGTGATGATGGCTATAGGGCTGTATTTCTGTGCTCTCAGATACTGGAAAAATTTCTTTCTAAACACCCCTGAATCCAGTCCCCCCTCACCGGCCCTGTCCCAATACCCCTGCTTGTTATGCCCTGTAAGTGCCAGGTCCCTCCTGGGGGGGGGGGGTGGAATTTGAGGGGAAGATGTGAGAGCCGGGAAGCAGGGATGGGGACGCACAGCGTGGGCTGCAGGACAAAGATGGCCTTCGCTGCTGGACTTTCTGTTAAGGGCTCTGGGGCTGAAGACAGGGAAGGGAGAGGGAGAAGGATTCTTCCCTCCAGCCCTCCTGCTTTGTCAGGCCTGCAGGACCACGGTGTCACTGGAGGCGGAGGGAAGGGCTCCTGCCACAGTCGCCCCTCTGCCTAAAGGTCCCAGGGCAAGTCTGGCCCGTCCCAGCTCTGCAGCTCAGCACAGGGTCCCATTTTCAGAAGGGCCGGCCGTCCAGAGAGGGTCAGAGGCAGGCACACCAGCGATGGGAGTGCTAATGCCAGCCCCTTTGCCCCTGGGCCTGGCAGGATCCCTCTTTCTTCCCTTTCCTCCCCTCCTCCAGCCCCCCTTAACCCCCCCCCCCACACACACACCCAGGCACAAGGCTCCAGCTCAGAAACTCTCACATTAGAGATGAGAGTTAATCGTTATTTATGTCGATCCAAGAGAGTGGCTTGCTTGCATTGCGCACAGGCTCCTGCATTCAGCAAGTATTCTTCAAAAGCTTACCCCTCCTCTTTCTTGCTTTGGGAACGGGTTAGAGCAACCCATCTCTCTGGCACCGAGGAAGGGGCAGGCTTGGCATGTGCCGTGGCCCCAGCTGCCACTGTCTTCCTGCTCATTCTCCCTGGATGGGGAGAGCCACCCTCTGTATCCCATCCCTGCTCCCCAGCCTCCCTGGCTGTAGCCCCAGGCAGATGAGACCCAGATTTGGGCTGGCAAGAGTTTCAGCCTGGGAACTGCCACCCAAATACCAACTCCGTGTGTGTGTGTGTGTGTGTGCGCGCGCGCGCGCGCGGTGGGAGTGGGGGTTGGGTACTGGAGCAGAAGCCCAGCAGCTGGGCAGTGCCCTGTCCCTGTAAACAAGGACATGTGACTCTCCCACCTCGCTGCTGCGTGGAAGGACCACAAGAGCAGGGAGAAGGGAGCTGCCCTGCCAGGGCCAGACTTGCCTTCCCTCCCTGGAGAGTCCTCTCCCCAGGGCCCCGCCCAGTTGGCAGGAAGGGCAGCAGCTGCCTGGACTCACTCGGGTGTGTCTCGCATCCCTTCCTCTTCCAGCAACAGCCACCTGGAGACTGAGCCATCATCCCCACAGCCACTGCGCCGCTGCCACGGTTTCTGCCACCTCTAAGATGTGCCCCGGTAACTGGCTCTGGGCCTCCATGACTTTCATGGCCCGCTTCTCCCGGAGTAGCTCCAGGTCCCCTGTTCGCACCAGAGGGCCCTTGGAAGAGATGCCAAGCGTACAACATCCCTTCCTCAACGTCTTTGAGTTGGAGAGGCTTCTCTACACAGGCAAGACAGCCTGTAACCATGCCGATGAGGTCTGGCCAGGCCTCTACCTCGGAGACCAGTATGTACCCAGCAAACGAGGGCCAGGGCCAAGTGTGTGTGTGTGTGTGTGTTTGCACGCATGTGTGGGAGAAGAAAGGAGAAAGGCGATGGAGAGGCACTGAGTAGTATGGTCGGTTGCAGATGGAGGATCAAGGGGTGGGGATGCATGGGTGGAGGGGAGGCTGCAGGGTTTGTGGGGGCGGGGGCTGGGGGGTGGGGCTGGGCAAGATGAATAATCTACCCAACTCTGGACAGAAGGACTCTGTTCAATAATGTCATTTATTTAGCAAAATGTATTGCTGTAGGCTATGTGCTAGACATAAGAGATGACTTGTCTGACCTCCCATCTATTGTGCTATGGCTCTGGGAAAAAATAAAAAAAAAAGAAAGGCAGCCCCTGAGAGCCAGCAACAGTGGGTAGGAAGATGAAGGGTTGACCGAGCACAGCCGCCATGCGTGCAGAGGCTCTGCAATATGGGACTATGGAGAAAAGAGCATCAGAGGAAGCTAATCCCCGCTTCTGTCTCTCAAGGGCTCAGTAGTGTACAAGCAGTTTTTCACATGCATTTTCTCTCTTAATCTTCACAACAGCCTTGTGAGGTAGGTACCACTATCCCCAGGTTACAGATGAGGAAACTGAAGCTCAGAGAAGTTGTGACTGGCCCAAGGTCACACAGGGCGTAAGTAGCAGAGCCAGGACTTGGAGGTTCAAGTTTAGTGCTCTTTCTACTTGAGGAGTTTGCACTGGACAGGGCGTCGGCCCTGAGATATGACCATGTGGCCTGAGAGGCATCCACCACTAAGCTGAGGGGTTTGGGCCACATGAACCGCTAAAGGTAACATCATAAAACAGGGTAAATGTGAGCATAAAGTAACTGGTCAAAGAAGATTCTGGGTGTCAAAGAGCATAAAGGAAGAAGGGAGGCAGGTGTGGGGTCAGAATCATATTATCTCAAGGATAGTGGGGATGTTAAGTGTGAGCTGGTCCAAACTAACCTCCCACCTGATGTCCCAGGCCCCTTGGTTGCTCCAGGCCCATAGTTGGACCTCCTCTCTCTGCTTGAATACCCTGGTAGTGGGCAAATCACTCTCTTCCATGGTGCTTCCATCTTTCTTTAGCTAGATTCCCAGTAGTATGAACTTACTGCATGAAGCGTCCTTTCCATAGATCAAGTAAAATCCCGCAGCCTCGGAGCTCTCTCTAATATTTTATTATGGCTATTGTTCATCCACCTCCAAGCAAAACCTCCCCAGGGCAAGACTCCAGCTCATTGCCCATCTTGGCTCCTCCCTGCTGGGTCATCCGTAAACAGAGTCAAGGCCTCGGCCAATGACATTGGCTTGGCGGTGGGCAGGGCACAGACCAGGGACTCTTGCCCCCAGCCTTGCTTCCCCACCCTCCTCTAACCTCTACTCAATGCAGGGACATAGCTAACAACCACCGCGAGCTGCGGCGCCTGGCCATCACCCACGTCCTCAACGCCTCCCACAGCAGGTGGCGAGGCACGCCAGAGGCCTACCAGGGGCTGGGCATCCGCTACCTGGGTGTCGAGGCCCATGACTCGCCAGCCTTTGACATGAGCATCCACTTCCAGACAGCTGCCGACTTCATTCACCGGGCGCTGAGCCAGCCTGGAGGTAGGTGGGGAAAGCGAGGAGACAAGGCACAGTGGCCACTGAGTTCGGGAAGAGCCCATGAGGGGACAGATGGATTTTAGTGACCTGACAAAATACTCAGGATGTAATATGAAGGAAAGAAAATCACTCTCTCAACCATTTTTTTAATGTTTTTTTCTTCTCACCCATTTTTTTAATACATGAAATAATATAAAAGATGAGAGGGATCAAATCCCACATATTAAGAGAGTGGCAAGTTGGACCTGGGTGGTAAGAATATGGGTGGTATATGTCGATCTTTTGCTCATTGGCACGTTTCCATACTGTTCAAGTACTTCTACTTTGAGCAGTTTTTTGCTTTATTGATCAGAAAAAAAAAAGTATAGCCCTGGCTGGTGTAGCTCAGTGGGTTGAGCGCCAGTCTGCAAACCAAAAGGTCACAGGTTCAATTCCCAGTCAGGGCAAATGCCTAGGTGGCAGGCCAGGTCCCCAGCTGGAGGCATGTGAAATATAACCACATATTGATGTTTCTCTCCCTGTCTTTCTCCTTTTCTTCCCCTCTCTCTAAAAATAAATATAAATATAAATAATTTTAAGTATATATAAATAAAAATATATTACATACCTCCCCAAAAACGGTTGCGAGAAGCAGCAAGCTAGAAGGGTAGGGGAGACTGAGAAAGGGCAGGTTAGATACTGGGTCTTTTTGCTTGAAGTGCTCAGCAAGTACCAACTGAGGCCCTTCTCTGGGTAGAGCCTGGATGTGCATTACCTCTCAGTCTCTACCTTCGAGTCCCTCTCTGGGTCCCTGGACGCGGACCTGCTGCATGTTCTCCATCGCGTTCCGTCTAGAGAATTTGCTGGGGATCTGCAGTCTTACCACCACTCATCCGCCCCGACCCTTGTCTCCACGCACCTCCACGCACGTGTCTTGCCCTCGTTGTTTGCGCAGTTCTCCCTCCAACCCACCGCAGCCTCCGTGTCTGTCCTCACAGGGAAGATCCTGGTGCACTGTGCCGTGGGAGTGAGCCGATCCGCCACGCTGGTGCTGGCCTACCTCATGCTATACCACCGCCTCACCCTCGTGGAGGCCATCAAGAAAGTCAAGGACCACCGAGGCATCATCCCCAATCGGGGCTTCTTGAGGCAGCTCCTGGCCCTGGACCGCAGGCTGCGGCAGGGCCTGGAGGCATGAGCGGCGCGGAGGGGAGTTTGGGCCAGGCGCGCGGGTCCCTGGCTCCCAGCGGGAGAGAGAAGGCCGGGGGGAAGGTAGGGAGAGGCCCAGGGGACCCTTCCGCTCCTATGGGCGGGGCAGTGAGAGCGCTGGGGGGCGTGGTCCCCACCCCATTTGCCTGGGTGGGGCGAGGAGTGTGGGTGGGGAGTGTGGTGGACGCCCAGGAGGGGGCTGACCAGGGAAGGAAGCACCTAGGCTGTCGGTGGAAGTCCATCCTGGGATCCGGACACGGTTGGGTTCCAGCCGGAGAGCCCCCGGCGGTTCAGAGCCCCTTCCCCTCGTCCTGCGCACGTTCCCCTCGCTCACTGGTCGGAGCAAAGGGGCCGCCTCTGTCCTGAGCTTGTGCGGGGAGGCGCGCAGCCGGCGTGGCTGTGATGGTGTAGTGCTGTGCGGCGATGGTAGTGTAGAGACAGACGGCGAAGAGGTGGTTTGAAAAGCTGTGAAGCCCGCAGGAGAAACCCACAGACTTGTTACTCCAAGCACAGGAAGGGAAGGTGTGGGAGGGCTGGCGCGGTGCCCACGGGGGCCGATGGCGGCGCGAAGCTACAGAGATGCATGGCTGGGCGTCTTCGGGTGATCGCTCGCCTACTGGGTGCAGTTGTCTTGGAAAACAATAAAGATGGGGGACGAGAAGAGAGCCCCTTGAAGTCACTGACAGCTTGTCTGAGTTCTGTACCTCCCTCCCGGGTCAACCCCGAGTCCAGTTTCACATTCCTGCTTAGTGAAATTTTGACCTGTTATTTCCAGCTGTGTCCACACAGAGGCAGCAGAGGACCAGAAATGGAGGCCTCTGTGTCCACCGGGCAGGGTGTGAGAAATAGAACTTCAATTTTCAAAAAGTCGCCCTGGTTTCTACAACAAGGCCCTGCTATGATGGGCTAGCTGAATATTATCTCAAACTAATCCCACCTAAAACCTGCCTTCAGAGGTTTGGGTTTTCCCGTTGCCCAGGAGCTGGAGGGGAGGGAAGGAAACCTGATACAATGCTTCCTCTTCTCCTCTTTCTAGGTTTGCCTCAGAGCAGCTGTAAGGCAATCTC
The DNA here is from genome assembly GCA_004026585.1 of Noctilio leporinus. Taxonomy (NCBI): domain Eukaryota; kingdom Metazoa; phylum Chordata; class Mammalia; order Chiroptera; family Noctilionidae; genus Noctilio; species Noctilio leporinus. The sequence goes on along the minus strand of PVIW01000779.1, from coordinate 251,333 downwards.
CTTCATAAACTTGCACAAACATTAGACTGGAACAGTGGGAGAGAATACCGTGGTCTTTCTGTTATCCCAAGTGCCAAATTGCCAGCTAAAGACCACATGTCTTTAAAAATAAACAAACAGCCCTGGCTGGTGGCCCAGTGGATTGGCGCCAGCCTGCAAGCCCAAAGGTCGCTGGTTCAATTCCCAGCCAGGGCACATAACCAGGTTGCAAGCCAGGTCTTCGGCCAGGTCCATAGCTGGAGGCAGGTGTAAGGCAACCCATACATTGATGTTTCTTTCCCTTTCTTCCTCCCTCCCTGCCCTTATCTCTAAAAATAATGAATGAAATCTTTAAATAAATAAATAAATATATGCATGCATAAATACCAACTACCAAAAAAACAAACAAACAAAAAAAAAACCCTCATGTTCCCAAGACAGAATTTCTCTGCCTGAAGGGAAGAAGGGGATCAGGTGGAAGAGGAAGGGAAAGATACAGGGAAAACCATCCAAATACATCTAAAGTGTATATTCTACCCTCAAAGTACAGAAACTCCAGGCTGGGTGGTGCCTTCATAGAGGTTTCTTTTTCACTTTCCAACAAGACATGAATAAATCATCTTTTTACTCTTTGATGATAGGCACCAAACATGTGTTTGGATGTCTTTGATGGTAAGGGATGTCTTTGTAATTCCCCCTCATTTTACCCGCTGTTGACATTAAAAAACTCTAATAAAACACACATGTTTGCCAGTTCTGTTATGGTAGTGAGATGAGGCTGAAAGATCTGAGAGCTACTGGCTATATATAGTACATGACAGGAAGGGCATTGGTGTGTCCTTTACCTCTTCCCCACCCCGTTACATGCAGTAGTTCTGTCCACTCCCACAGAGTTGCTATGGGCATTTAATTAGGTGTGAGACACAAAGCTCTCAGCACAGCCAGTATTTAATGTTCTTTCCCTCCCTCTCCTGACAGCCCTTTCCATGGTGTGAAGCCAGCTTTCATTGTTCTCCTGTGTCCTCCCACATCCAGCTGAATGGCTCTGATTGTTTCCAGGATCTTCATGTGTCAAGTTTCAAGTTTCCTCTCAAGCTCACCAATAATGGCATCTCTTTCACATTGTGGCAACCAGGACTGATGGCAATGCTTCACACTAAACCTATAGGATGATGGAAGGCCAGCAAGAGCTATCAGCTGTGACTTCCAATTTAAGTTACTGTTGAGAGACAAATTTATCAAAGGACAGAGTGAGGCCTTCATTAAGGATGTTGATTCTAATTAAAATGCATTGATTCTCTGTCCAAACCATGGGTGAGAGGATTTAAGTATAACCAGAATGAACCCCAAAATAACTCAGCCTCTTAGAGGGGCTATTACTATGATCTGACTAGTACAGAATACAGTAGAACTGTCAACTCCTTTGTTCTAGTTCAGAATGTCACTACTCATGTAACCTACAGCCAACAACCACATCTGTATAGTCTGAATGTGCCTCAACAAATTCCCTTGGGTTTCTTCCAAGTTTGCGTAACTTAAGAATCTAATTCTAGCTTCTAATAGAGAAGTGCAGTTACTAAAGTATGTTTGACCGAAGAACAAGCTTCCAGGTTATCTACGGAGCAGATTATATATGGTCATTATCTAGAGCCATATTATGGTTATGCCCAGGTACGCTTCTGTCTTTCCAGTGTTAGCTCATTTAACCCTTATAAAAATCATGTGAAGCGGGTGTAGTTGTCATGGCTTCAGAACAGGGAAGTTGGGGTGAAGTCATTTTCCCAGGGACACACGAGCAGTAAGAGGAAGAGCCAGGAGACAAGGCTCGGAGCTCGGGCTCTCGAACCCATGTGTGCAACCATACCATGCTGTAGTGCTTGCCTCCCTCCAGCGAAAGGCTATAAGAGTGTGTGCATGTGTGTTAGGGGCTGACAAATTTCAAGGGGCGCAGAGGGGCCCACAGCCTAGTCACACAGAATCAGTCTCAACCTCCAAAGATGCTGAGGGTGACGCCTACCGCAGGTGAGTCTCATACCACCTGCAAAAACCAAGATTAAATGTCCAGTCTTTGTCCTCATTCTGTCCTTGTGGTCAGTTGCCTATTTGAACCCAAGCAAAAGACTTAGGCGTGAACAGAAATAAATGTGCTCTTGTTGGGTTCGGCCTGTGCTTCCAGCCAGCGCAGCCTCACCCCTGGGAGCCATGACCTAAGTCCATGTTGTCATCCAGCCTTGCTCCTACTGGGCTCCGGCCCTGGAGGCCTCTAGCCACAGTATCTGTGACATTGACTCCGCACTTGCAGCAGGTTCCCAGGAGCCTTTGCAGCCTCTGGGGAGAGTGGGGAAGGTGTGCCCTCTGCCCATCATCCCTGTAACGAATCCCAGCAGAGAAGCTCCACAGGGAGAGACAGTGAAGAGAAAACTGCTGCTTCTGAGCCTGGAGGTAGCAGACGGATCTGGAACCAGACAGGGAGCTCAGAATTATGCTGCCAGAACAGAGGACTGGGCCAGACTGCACCCAAGGGACCCCCCTGAAATGATCTCTTAAAGAAAAGGAAGCCTTAACAGAGGAACAATGGGCCAGGTTATAGAAAAAGATAAACTCAAGGTTTCTGCCCTGTGATAGGAATGGAAAAACCAAAAGTTCAGGCGAGGGCCCTGTTCACACCCTAATCCCTGGAAATGGTAAATGCATTACCTCATGTGGCAAAAGGGAGCTGGCAGATATGATTAAACTACACATTTTGGATGGAGAAATTACACTGGGTTATCAGGTGGGTCCAATCAGAGGAACCCTGAAATGCAAAGACGCTTTCAAACTGTGGTGAGAGATCTGAGGTGAGGATGGACCCCATCGCTGGCTTTGAAGGAAAGGGACAGCACACTGAGGAATGCCAAGACCTCCAGAAGCTGGAAGTGGATTACCACACACACACACACACACCCCAACTGGATCCTCCAGAAAGAAACACAACCCAACTGGTGAGGCTTGATTTTAGCCCAGTGATAACCGGGCCAGGTCTCTGACTCACAAAACAGTGAGATAAAAAAATTTGCATTGTATGAGCCATTATGTATGTGATGATTTGTTAACACGGCAGTAAGAAATGAATGAATACAAGCCTTTTGACCCACGTGAAGGTCTTTCCCTGTGAACATCTAGCCACTGGTTTAAAGTGCCAGAGCTGCCCTGGCCGGTGACACAGTGGATAAGGCACCGGCCTGAGAACCCAAAGGTCGCTGGTTCGATTCCCAGCCAGAGCACATAACTAGGTTGCAAGCCAGGTTTCCAGCCAGGTCCGTAGCTGGAGGCAGGTGAAAGGCAACCATACGTTGCTGTTTCTCCCTTGTTTCCTCCCTCCCTGCCCTTCTCGCTAATAAAAAATAATGGAAAAAAAATCTTTAAAAAAAGAAAACCTCTAACAAAAGAAATACCAGAGCTAAATCCCTAAGGGTATTCCAACAAGGGTTTTACATCAGGGGAGCAGACTAGCAGCCTGAGAGCCAAACCCAGCAACCAACTACTTCAGTTTCTGTGCAAATGCACCATTTGGGTTTCCAGGTACCCTGACAAAGTTGAAAGGGACAGTGAGCACACAGCTGCACATAACCATCTCAGCAGGGACTTTCCCACTCAGATGAGGTCATGCCTGCTCTCCAACTCACCACTACCCACCACTACCTATTGCCTTACACTGAACCTGCTCTACCTCTCAAGATTCTTGGCTGCAACCCCTGGGGTAACTTACCCTCTGCCACAGGGTAATGTGGCACCCACAAGTCTCACCCACAAGTTTAAGATATGCCTCATCCTAAGAAGCCCAGAAAAATGAAGTGGCTTCCTCATTTTCTCCTGCTCCCCAGCCTGCTCCCCGATATTCTAGCTGTTTGTGGGTGGAGGTCACTGACCTTCAAAATGGCCTGGGGTTGTTCCTCTGATTAAACAGACACTGTAGGCTCCTGCCAAATTCCTGTTTGTCTTTTGGAGCCAGCCTGGAAGCAGGTGGCTGGCACAGCTGGTCCCTTAGGAAGGGACGTTGGAGGCCCAGTCTTGTCCTCAGGGAGCAAGGAGGGAAATGTGCCTCCCGCAGGAGCTGGCTGCTGGTGGTTTGCAAACTCAAAAGAAAGGACTACTCTCCCCATTAAGCAACTCACCTAGGGCCAGTTTGCATGCTTGAGAATTCTGTGATGAATTTGGGGTAGGGAAAAATCAGAGGGGAGAGGTCACTCCCTTCTGGTCCCAGGAGTTCACTCTCAAATGGGGTCAGGGTTGGGCTAGTCCATATTCTCCATCTATAATCTTGGCAGAGCCTGAGCTAATCCCAGGTAAGGCCCATGTCCGCCCTGAAGAAGACAAAGCAGAAAGACGGCAAACATAGCCTGGGTGGGGAGACAGAATGTGACCCAAGAACCTTCATGCTTCCACCCAAGGGCCAGAGCACTAGGCTAGTTGTACAAACAACCCAAAAATACTGCTTCTTGGCTCCATGGTAGTACCTTGGCCCCAGTCCAGGGATGGGACAGGGGGCCTCAGCTGCATTAGGAGGAAGGAGAACTGTGTCACAAGATCAGGAAAGGGGTGAAAGGAAATGAAGTGAGGCTGGACACCCCGCCCACTCCATGCCAATGCATGCCAAGTACCCCAAACTCCTGGCTGCCAAGCAAGACAAAGTTGTGATCCATCCCAGATGGAATACACAGGTGAATGATCCAGGAGGACTTCTCATTTGGTGGTTTTCTGGCCATGCTTCATGGGGCTCCAATATTTCCAGATAGCTTTCCTTGGGGCCACTGATGTGGAGAGGAACCAGGAGAGAAACCTCCAGTGGATTCAAACAGAGCAGCTCTATTTTTATGTCTTTTAGACACTCAGTTTCTGTTTTAAAATAGTTTAATAAAACAGGCTCTACAAAAAGAAGAAGGAGGAGGAGGAGGAGGAGGAGAAGAAGAAGAAGAAGAAGAAGAAGAAGAAGAAGAAGAAGAAGAAGAAGAAGAAGAAGAAAGAATGAAAGAGAAAGAAAGAAAGAAAAGAAATGAAAGGAGGTTTTGAAAACCACCCATCTTATCTCATTCTTCACTGAATAAATAAAACGAAACCCCAGAGAGGTGAATAACTGGAAGTCATAGAGAAGGTGCCAACATCAGGAGTCAGATGTGAGGAGCTGGCTCGGCGTCTGCCAGATTCCATTCTCCACTTTTTCCTGTTATTAATAAAAAACGGCCCTGCGGCCGAAGACCCCATCCCCCAGCCACTTCTGTGGATGGAGGTGACCACGTGACTCGGCCCGCACCAATGGAACAGGAACAAAAGTAATGCTCAAATTCTTACAAAGAACAAGCTGTCTTTTCACTTTGTCATACCCTCTCTTGCCTTTGGAATACTCATGACATAGAAATAAACTAGCTCCCCTGAGTTTCTGTACTTTGATGTCTCTTTGTTGCAGTATCTGTGTCATTTACCTATGGTGAAACAGCAAAGTACCCCAAAATGCAGTGGCTTAAGACAGCAAACATTTGTTGTCTTGGAGTTTCTGGAGCTCAGGAATTCAGGGGCAGCTCGACTGTGTGGCTTTGGGTCAGGATCTCTCATGCGGTGGCAGCTGGGGGATTGGCAGGGCCTGCGGTCATCGGAAGTTTAGGTTAAACTAGAATACTCACTTCCAAGCTCATTCACACGGCTGCTAGGAGAGACCTCCCTTCCTCAGTGTGGGCTTTTCCCATAGGTGTCTTTGTAAGAAGGTGCTGGCTTCCCCAGAGCAAGTGACTGGAGAAAGTGGCCAAGAAGGGAAGTAAGTGCAGGGAAGTATGACCCAGTCTCCAAAGTCAAGCACTGTCGACTCTACTTCATTCTACTGGTTGAAGAATCTACAAGTCCAGCTCAATCTGCAGGGGATGAGACCTAGGTTCCATTTCTTGAAGGAAGTATCAACGAATTAGTGAACAGATTTTCAAAACCACTGCAGGATCTTAGCCTGCTTCCTAATTACTACACTAGATGTACTGACTCCTGGGTTGATGCTCCCTCAGAGCCATGAAGCGTCATGCTGCTGTTTGATGATGATGATGATGATGATGATGATAATAATAATAATAATAAACATTTATTGGAGACTTTTTTATGTGCCAGGCACATACCGAATATTTTCAAACATTTAGTTCATTGTATGACCCCCTGTGCTTCTAATTTCCAGGGAAGACACTGAGGTTTCTCATAGTTCATACCATGCCAGATCCGGGAGGCTTGTTTCGAAATCACTGCTCTAGCATCGATCAGGGAGAGCACATTTTGTGGCAAGAGACAGAGTTTGGTTGGCATTCTGTCACCAACACTTGGGTTACATGATTTTTAGTAAGGTTTAACATTCTTGGGCTTAAGAAAGTAATAGTCCCCTGAGGATTGTGGTGCGAAATAAATGAAAATGTATGAAGTACTGGTCCAGGTGTCGCCGTGCAATGAAGGGGTCAGTAAAAGGTTGTTCTCTCCTGTCCTTTATCTTATTCTTTTATTTTCTTTTTAAAGATTTTATTAACTTAGTCTCTGAGAGAGGGGAAGGGAGAGAGAAAGAGACAGACAGAAATATCTATGTGTGAGAGAAACATTGATCAGTTGCCTCTCACACGCACCCCAACTGGGAATTGAACCCGCAACCTAGGCATGTGCCCTGACCAGGAATCAAACTGGTGACCTTTCACTTCATGGGACGATACCCAACCAACTAAGTCACACTGGCCAGGGCTCTTGTGCTTTATTCTTGAATCCCCATTCTTTCACATGAGATGGCTTAGCTCCAGCCTAGCATACTGACTTCATTCCAGAAATCCAAGGTCATAGCAAGTCTATGTAGAATTCCTGGGAAATCAGGTTCTCTCAAACTCTCTGGCTTCTGTTTCCTTCCAACCTCTGCTAGCACGTAGGAAGAACATTGGGGGATGCTTGAGCAACTTGGGGGAAACTCCGGCATCATTCCAGAACTGACTCAGCCTCTAGAGAGGGAGAGGATGATAGGCCTCCTCAGTCACCCTGAGACCTAGTTCTCCTGTTGGACTTCCCAGAAGGGTCAGGAGCTAGGGAAGGGAGTGGGAAAATTGCTACTTCACTTTCTTGGGGAACCCCACAGGCCAAGATCTATAGGCATTGCTGGGTAGATTAGGAATACCATTGACCCAGAGTTGCTTCAGTCCCCTAAAAGCATCCTGGTACTAAGATCTCCAAGGTATGTGGACAGTGGAAGACCATATCCTTTAAGAATGAAGTTCTTAAATTTCATTTGCTCAAATATACAGTAAACAACCCTAACACCCTTCAAAGAATTGTGTGCTCCTCTCATGAAAGCCATTTTCTTAAGAAATAAAAAAAGTTTGGGGAAATGGTGTGACAATTGGTCTCATTTTGAAGTATAACATGTTTATTTGCATTTAATTCCCACCACTTCCAAACAATGATTGTTAGTATTTTAGGGCTGGATTTGGAGGTTCCATGTTCCTCCATAGGATTAACTACCTCTCCCCAAAGTGTTTCTCTACAGTTTATCAGGCCTTACAATGAGGCAGCTTAGGGGCTGTAGAAGAGAATATTGGAGTGGAGCAGTGGAAAAGAAGAGGATGCCTGACTTCTTAGAAGTTTTTCATGGAAGTATTACCTTTTCCTCTCTCCATGGAAGATTTAGAAACACAGTTCTCCTTCAGATGTCTTAAATGGCTTTGAATATATAAATCATCATCGTCTTTACTGTTTCCATTTCTTCCTCATAAAATAACCAGATACGTCTTCCTGATTCACAAGAAGCCAGGCCTATGAAACAACACCTGGTTGTGGGAGTGGGGTGAGTTGTCTAAGTTGTTTTGACTTGATGTGCGAAATCAGCTTCTTTTATTTATTTATTTACATTTTATTTATTTATTTTTAGAGAAAAGAGAAGGGAGGGGGGAAAATGTGAGAGAGAAACATTGACCAGCACAGAACTCAAAACCCAGGCACAGTGTCCTGACTGGGAATCAACAGGTAACATTTTGCTTTGCGGGCATAATGCACAGCTAACTGAGCCATTGGTCAGGGCTCACTCTATTTTTGATAGGACTCTTCAGTCTAGGAAAATGATGGGACTAAACCAACATTTTTTAAAATGTCAAGATCAAATCCTTTCTTTCAACTCACCTGTCCCAGTCTAAGCCATCAGTTGAGACACTGCCTCTTGACCACAATGGCCAGGAAGGATAAGAGTGGAAGATTGAGAAGGTATGCATCAAATTTTCAACACTAGAGTCCTCAAATGCCTCCAAAGATCTTAAAATGTCAGGCTTAAGACATGAATTGTAGAACATTCTCATGACTATACTCATGCAGGTGCCACCTAAGATATTCACCTGTCCTGTTTGATCACCTCAGTCTCCTTGAGAATTCCCCTTGTTCCTACCTTCATTTCCTATCTCCTTAGCTAGGTTGGGGCTGTAGGTGGCGCATTCCTCACTTCACATCAATTTTCCCTTCAAAAGCTCTCCCGGCCCTGGCTGGTGGCTCAATGGATAGATACTGGCCTGCGAGCCCAAAAGTCACTGGTTCGATTCCTAGCCAGGGCACATAACCAGGTTGCAAGCCAGGTCTCCAGCCAGGTCGGTAGCTGGAGGCAGGTGAAAGGCAACTGTACATTGAAGTTTCTCTCCCTTTCTGCCTCTCTCCCTTAGCTGAATCTTACAAAATGTCAGAAACAGAAAGAAAAAGGGCATCCATACATGAGCCATTCCATGTACCAAATTAGTCAAGAAAGAATATACTATGTTCAAGGAAAGGGGGGAGAGGAGGAAGGGGCAAAGAAGGGGAAGAGTTCAGTCAAAGAACTAGTATAAATAACCCATGGACATGGACAACATGTGGGAATTGACTGTGGAAGAGGGGATAAGGTAGGTGGGGCAGGAGAGAGCAATGTGGGGAAAATGGGACAAATGTAATATGACGATAAATTAATTTTAAAAAAAGAAAAGAATATACTATGTTCAAGGAACACCAAAAAAAGCTTCATGGCTGACGGAAAGTGCGTGGGAAAGGAGAGTGTATTTGGAGTCAGGAAATAGGCAGAGCCAGACAGAAAGAATTTGAATGCTATACTTGAGAGCTTGACTTTATCCTGTAAACACCAGGGACCAATAAAAGTTATTACACATGAGAAATGAATGATGAGATTTACATTTTAGAAAGGTAACTCCGGGGCCAGCAGAGAGGGTGAATTTGAGAGTAAGTTCAGGGCCTTATTCTTCTCAGCATAACTGCAAGAAAATTTTGGGGAACAAGGGATGTTAAGTAAATATCTGTGGGGCCCACTCTTTAACTACCGAATCAAAAATCTCTGCGGTCCAGGCCTGAGAGCCTGCATATATAACATCTCTAACATAACAGTGATTCTTGTGGGCTTTAAAGTCTAAGACTTAGAGTCAGAGAGGCCACTTAACAAGCCTTGACAACTGTCCAATTTGGGATGAAATGAGGTAGATCTCTCCGTACATGATGCCCTTCCAGACTAGTTCATCAAGAAAAACAATTGTTTTAAGACAATTATGTAATTAAGTGCTAAACATTTGTTGCAGACAGCTATGTGATCTTGGCCAAGTCATGTGATAAACTTTAAAACATCATGCATTTATGACAAAGCACTGGTATACAAATCTTATTTGAATGTTACAAATTCCCAAGAGATAGGGAATGTATTTATCACCCTCAACTAACAGATTAAGTTTAATAGAAAGATTAGATTAAGTCATCCTTATTTGTTTGCTTGCTTATTTCCTATGTCCTCACACTCTCCAGTAACTCCCAGGAGAGTAGAAACCTCATTGACATTGATGAGTTTCTGATGCAACGGTGCAGGTCCAAAGAAAATGTAAATGCATCCTGAAGAAAGACAGAAAAAAGACAAAAAGAAAAAGGAGCCCTGGTTGGTGTGGCTCAGTGGATTGAGCACTGGCCTTCGAACCTAAAGATCACTGGTTCAATTCCCAGTCAGGGCACATGCTTGGGTTGCAGGTCAGGTCCTCAGTTGGGGGTTGTGAGAGAGGCAACCGCACATGGATGTTTCCCTTCCTCTTTTTCTCCCTCCCTTCCCCTCTCTCTAAAAATAAATAAAAATCTTTTTAAAAAGAAAAGAATCAACTAATGAATGTGTAAATAAGTGGAACAGTAAATCAAGGTTTCTATGATTCACTCTCTCCCCACTTCCTCTTTCTCAATCAAATCAATAAACGAAAGAAGGAAATGCTGCACATAGGGACTGGTGGTAAAAAGGTGAAGGGGTTAGTCAAAGAACACATATGAATGACCCATAGACAAGGACAATGATGTGGTGACTGTGGGAGAGGGGGGCTGGGTAGAGGGGCAAAGGGGGGAAATTGGAACAACTGTAATAGTATAAACAATAAAAAAGAAATATTTTTGTTTAAATAGAGAAGGAACCCTGGTCAGTGTGGCTCAGTGGATTGAGCGCTGGCCTGCTAATCAAGAGTTCAGGGTTTGATAACTGGTCCTGGAACATGCCTGGGTTACGGGCCAGAGGCAACCAACCACACATTGGTGTTTCTCACCCTCTCTTTCATCTCCCTTCTCTTGTTTCTAAAAAGTGAATAAATAAAATCTTTTAAAAAAATTAAAGAGAGCAGGAAATGATGCAGCATCAGGTGGAAGAAAGCATATTTTGGATGGGGAATTAAGAAATTCAATCTTTTATTCAAGTACTATTCATGCAACACCTTCGCGGTGCTAGACGCTGAAAATACTGCCCTAGATACATTGCCAATGTCGATTCCTGGGTTTGATCCTGCTACTTGAGGTGTGGAGCCATTACAAGTCTACATTGTGGATGAAAAAAGGGAGGCTGTGATCAATCATAAATTCCATCAGGCCCCAGGCATTTCAGTTTTACTTTTGTTTTCTTTTTAAAATATTTTATTTATTATTTTCAGAGAGAAGGGCAGGGAGCGAGGAGGAAAGGGAGAGAGACATCAATGTATGGTTGCCTTTCACCTGCCCCCAGCTATGGACCTGGCTGGCCCTTGCTTCCTGTCAACTATTCTCAGCTTTGTCTCAAATAAACTCTTATAAAAATTCTCCACAGGTTTGGACATCTCTTAACATGGACAGCATTAAGCTTAAGCTTCAAGACTTAGTTCCTTGATAAAATGAGGGGATGGCTTAAAAAATGAGATGACAGGTCAAGTTCCTTTCCAGATCTCACTTTTGTAACTCATCTTTACCTTCTTGCTTCAGTTCCCCAGTGTTACAGTGAACAAAGGAACGTGCTAGCGGATCCTCGGGACAGGATCCTTGCCCACGTAGCAGAAATGGAACCACTCCCCAAAACTGTTTCCTTAAAAAGCGGTAGAAACCGTAAAAGATCTGGAGGCGGAAAACAATGTGGCGCTAATTGTTCAGCGTCTTCCAGGTTCCCGGCGGTGGTGACTGGTTCCTCCAACGTGGGCCAGTTCACTGCGGAGCACGCTTCTCTTCAGACAAGTTTTCCCAGAACTGGAAAGGCAAAAGGGTAGGTGCCCAATCATGGAAAAACGCTCCACCCTGGAAGGGGGGTGGGGGGTGGGGGCGGGCCTACAAATAATACCAGGGCCAAGAGAAAGAATCCCATTGGTCGGAGGCGGTGACGGACCGGGGGCAGGGTTTCCCGGGGACGTATAAAGGAGGGGGTGTGCACAACTGTGTCAGTTTCGGAGACTTGGCTGCTCTGGTTCTCGCTTTGTGCGATCTGAGCCGCCTACAGCCGAGGCTTTTCTCTCTGCTGCGGGCCGAGAGCCTCTGCCGCCCGAGGACCCCCACCCTGCTCTGCGGCACCCCAAATCTCCCCCAACCTTGGGGCTCTTTCTGCATTTTCTCGGTGGTGCTTTGATCCGGGGGACTTTGTTTGTTTTCTCCTCTTTCGTCTTTGTGGCACCAAGACGCGCCTCGCCGAAGCCCCTCACCCCGGAGGGAGCTCCACTTCTCGGGAAAGGCGGCCGTGGCGGAGGGTGCCGGCCCCTCCTGCGGACCAGCGAGCCGGTGCGCCCACCTGCCTGCCTCTCCCGCCGCCTGCGTCCGTTCGCCCTAGGAAGCCAGCGCGAGTTCATTGATGCACCCATTCCAGTGGTGTAACGGTGAGTCCCCGGGGCGGGCGGGCACCGGGCTGGCCGGGGAGAGGAGGGGGCGCACGGCGTAAGATCAGACAGAGAGGCTTGTTCTCTCTCGAGCCAAGTTTCTCTTGAAATGGGGCGGGCGGGAAGGCGTCCTGGAGCCCAGCTCTGTTCTGCACAGCACGGAATTTGCATTAAAAAAATAATAATCCAGGTTTAACTCGAGGGCCGGGAAGGGCCTCTGTGCGGCGGGCAGGGGGGCGTGGGAGCCGAGGGGTTCGCGGCCTTTGTGCGGCGGCTGCCCCTTCCCCTGTCTTTGTGCGCTCGAACTCTGTTCTTTGTTGTGGTTATCCGAGGAGAATTAAATCCGCGCTCGGGCTAGGATCTCCTAGAGGGAGCTCAAGTTCCCGGGCCTGAAACTTTGCAGGCTATTTTAAATATGCATACAATGTAGCTTGCGGGACGGGCCCGTGGGTGGCTTCCTCTGTGTCTTTGTTGGCTTTCCATTGGCTGCTGTGGGGCTTTGTGCGGGGGGAAGACGCGGGATTCTAGCGCATGGCCTTTCTGAATTGATAAAGCCTTGCTCTGGGGTGGGGGCTACCCTGGAGAGAGCAGTGCCCCCCGGTCCCAGGCCCAACTGGGACGCTAACTCCCGAGCCTCCGTGGCGAGCCACACCTTCGCACCCAGCCGCCCCTCCCTCCTCTCTGGTCTGGGTAATGCTAAATTTATCTCACCTGAGGTTTTTCTGCGGCTCAGGAGATAACAGGTTGGGCTTGGGTCTGATTATTCATCCAAACTACTTAACTGAGGGGCCTATCTAAAGGGTCCGTTCAACGCTGGGTATTAATACTCTCCAATGGCCCTAGAGGTTTGACCACACCATTCTAGCTCTTGTGGAGTTCCAGCAGGGGGACAGCTAGCCTCAGCTCTGACTGTGGCTAGCGGATGGGATAGGGAACATTCATTCTTGAGAAACAAGACTCCCAGAACTTGGATAAATTCTTTCAAGAGGCTTGCGTTTTAAGGCCAGGTTTGGGCAACCTGTGTCAGTGTCCCCCACCCCCCTCTTCCTCTTGCTAGTAGTACCTAATTTCTTGAAAGTGAACTAAGAGGGTATGGCGGAAGAGGGGGCGGAAGATGAGGGTGAGGAAGGACAGAGCATCCCAGCATCTGGGAAGAATTTGCGTTGGCTGGGAAGGAGAAGCATTTCCCAGGTGCCCTGGTCTTTCTTGGCCAGCCCTTTTCCTGACGTCATTACCACTCCCAGCCCACAGACGCAGAAGAAACTTTCTGACGTCAGAGCTTTGGTAGGTCGGCTGAGACAATGGAATGGAGACTTCAGAAGAACCCAGGGGTTGTCAGTCACCCTGGCCTTTCTTCTGGGCAGCCCTCTTTCGCTGAGAGATCCTGTTCTGTGACTTCAGTGAGGAAGCAGTTCCCCGCCCTTTTGTGAGGAATACCTGGGGTCCTTCTAACTTTTTCGAGGAAAAACTTCCCCACCATCATATATTTTCCATTTATTTTTCATTGTAATACAAGTAAATGGGCCGTCACTTACTTGGGAAGCTCTTCTCACCTACACCTCTATGGCAACGTCTAAGCTCATTGACTCAATCCTGGATTATCAGACAAGATAAAATGGTCAAAGATAAACATGGGAAGACTGCAGTAGGCCAAAGTGCCTGCAGAGTGCATAAGCATACCCTCTACAATAGCTATTGTCACCCTCTGCTGATCCCCAAGTAGGAAACCAAATGAGGTTCTCTGGGACTGTAGAGATACCAGGATTCAACCCATTAATAAATGCATGGAAAGCCAAGGCAGATTGTGGGGTTAGACCCTCTTATAGCATCAAGTATTGCTGGTGGGGGGTGTGGAGAAGCTCCTGACGTCTTCATGAAAATCTGATTTCCTCTGGCCCACCGGAAAGCAAGTATTTGAGTGGAGGGTGGAAGGGTGTTGAAAACTTTCTAACCCCTGCTAGATCCTAGAAGCAAGGGCTTCTCAGGACATAGCAAAGTTGAGTAGCTAATTATTTCATTGTTTTCAGCTTAATCAAAACCTCTTTCAGGACAAGAATTACTTCTTTTATTTTTTGTTTCCCCGCAATGTTCAGGTCAATGCATATATCAGGCCCTCCACAATACTTGTTGATTGACTGGTCATCCATTAGCCGAGGGCACTTTCTGGGCAATTTTCCCAAATGTCAGTCTCCTTACTTTGGAGTGTGAGCTTTTGCCAAAGGTACCAGGTTTCAAGAAAATTGGGCCTATTTATCTATTAGCTAGTTATTGAGAACCAGCCAAACACTAGGCTAGGCACTGGAGAATATCCAAATGGCTGTCTCAGACCTAGGAGCATTCAGGTTGTTAGGACTCTCTTCTCTGGCATGTCTATTGTGGTGCTTCCTCCTTTGCACTGCGAAAGCCTGGGTCTTTTCTCAAGACACCACCAAACCCGGCATGATTGGTGGGCCAATCAGGATTTACCCCTACAGTCACGTGAGAAAATGACCTGCATCTAGTGGCTAGCCAGCACTTCCCACGCCTAACGCAGAGACTCCTCCGAGGACCTTGTTAATGTGTAGATTCTCATTCAGTTCTTCTGGGGTGAGCCTGATATTCTGCTTTTCAAATAAGCTCCAAAGAATATCATCGCTGTTATGAGATGGTACAGTGAGGCTTTGAGTAGAAAGGGGAACAGTGGCCAGTGGCAACTGTCCACCCCCACTTGCTGGAACACTGGCCCAGCCTTGGAATGAATAAATTCTATTCTGGTCCTTCTGCACCTTGTGTCCTGGAGCAGGTGGCTTAATAATGGCAAATGACCTTTGCAATTTACAAAGCATGTTTCTTAATACATTTTTGATCATTCTGTATTGTTTTCGTATGACAGCATGAAGCTTAGAGGAGTAACTTTGTAAAGGTCGCCTAGCTAGGGAGAGAGTTGGAACCCAAATACCTACTTTCTCAAGGTTCTTTTTTCTTTAAAGATTATATTTATTTTTTGAGAGAGGGGAAGGGAGGGAGAAAAAGAGGGAGAGAAACAGCATCTGAGAGAAACATCTATCACTTGCCTCTGACATACGCCCCAAAAGGGAACCAGTTCACAGCCCAGGATTGCGTTCCCACCCCTGGAATCGAACTGGTGACCCCTCGTTTTGCTGGATGACACCCAACCAACCAAGTCAAACCAGTCAGGGCTAAGGGTCTTCATTTTGCTACTGCACCCTATGGGCTTTACCTGATGGAAATACTTCCATTTTCTGCTTGTTGCCTTGAAGCCATGATTTCCTACATGGGGATGCTTTTTTGTTTTGTTTTGTAAGATTTTATTTATTTTTAGAGAGAGGGGAAAGGAGAGGGAGAGAGGCAGAAAGGGAGAGATACATCAATGTATGGTTGCCTTTCACCTGCCTCCAGCTATAGACCTGGCTGGAGACCTGGCTTGTAACCTGGTTCTGTGCCCTGGCTGGGAATTGAACCAGCGACCTTTGGGTTCACAGCCTGGCGCCTTATCCATTGTGCCACCAGCCAGGGCTTGGTTTGAGGGTTTTTTGTTTGTTTGTTTTTTTGTTTTTGTTTTTTGGTTTGTTTGTTTAAGATTTTATTCATTATTTTTACACAGAGGGGAAGAAGAAAGGGAGAAAAACATCAATGTAGTATGGTTGCCTTTCACCTGCCTCTAGCTGAACACCTGGCTGGAGGCCTGGCTTGCAACCTGGGTGTGTGCCCTGACTGGGGATTGAACCAGCAACACTTGGCTGTGCAGGCCAGTACTCAATCCACTGAGCCACACCACGTTTAAGTACTCTGTGCAGTAGTCCATTTCACAGATTGGTTAATTTACCCACAGTCACATAGCTAGTAAGTATTAGAGCTCAGATATAAGCTTAAGCCCCTGAATCAGGTTTAGAGCCCAGAGCCTGCCAATTCTCCCTCCATCCTTGCTGACATAGAGGAGGACCATTGGTACATTTCCAACTATAATATTCTCTCCCCCCATTCTCCCCCTCCCCTTTTATTTTGCAGGGTGTTTCTGCGGCCTGGGACTGGTCAGTACTAACAAGTCCTGCTCAATGCCACCCATCAGTTTCCAAGACCTACCTCTCAACATTTACATGGTCATTTTTGGCACAGGCATCTTTGTCTTCATGCTCAGCCTCATCTTCTGCTGTTATTTCATCAGGTGGGTGGCTCACTGGTCGCCTGGGATGGGGAGTCAGGGAGGAAGGGAAGGCCAGGGTGGGCAGAGTGACGTTCCCCCAACTGTCACTAGCCTCGGGCTGGTGCCCCGGCTTTGAAGACTAGGCTTTGCCTGTCCTTTACTGGGCCCCTGAGGCCTGATGTTTCTATTTATATCAGCCTATCAAGTTGTCATCCCAGAGCATATAAGGTCACCGTGGGTTGGGTTGCATTCTGCCTCTTGCCCTCTTGTGCTAAGGTTGCCCAGAATTATTGTCTCACCAAGTAATGTCATTGATGGTCTTTCAACTGTCTCTGTTCCCCAATCACACCTTCCGGGTAGCTGGGGATAAGTAGGCACCATTACACCAGTGGCATGTAACTGTGCCCCCTGGGAAATCCTGTTGTCAACCCACCAGATGCTAATATTAGCAAGCTGATGTCTGGAGAGCTGCTTGTTATTCTTCCTTGGAAGCTCTTATTTTTTGAGAGTGAATAAACGATAAACCTCACTCCCTGCTTAGAAACCCAGGGAAGGACTGGAACGGCTCCAGGAGCTATCTCTTCTGTTGATAAGACATGGGAACTGGTGGCTGTTTCCCACCAAACGTTTGGGGGCATAACTGAAACTTAGACTGGAATTTAAAGTCGTGTTTCTGACAAGAGCACACTTTGGGAATTAACAGTCGTCCTTCATTGTACGTTGGGGAGTACTGAGCACCTCTGACGCATAGAATACACTAGTGGTCCTTAGAGCCATGTAATTAACTAACCCGTGTCCAAACCCCCCCCCCCCCCCATTACCAAACTGCCTGAGTAGACTTGGCTGGGGTCTAGGCTAGTATAGGATCAGATCATGTAAGAAGATTAAATGAAGGTGGAAGAAAGGAGTTCTGGTTCCCTCCTGAGATGCCCTAGGGGATTGAGTTTTTCACCTGGAAGGAGACTAGAGAAAGCACTGCTTTCTATTCTGAAGGCTGGACAATCTCCCTCGAAGAAGAGGAAGTGCCCTCAGGCCCTTGGGGCCTCCCAACCCCCACCTGTACTTTCAGTTCTTTTTTAAAACTTTAAAAATCCCTAGGACTAGAATTTGCTACCTCAGCCACTAGCTTCTACAAAGACTTATCCTTCCCTTGGGTACAATTGAGTCTAAAATTTGCATCTGGCTATTAAGTGCAGGTGAGAGTAGGTTTCTGGTATCTCACCACTACCTCACATTTTCTTAAGCCCAAGTTTTGTTTTGTTTTTTAAGATTTTATTTCATTATTTCTAGAAAGAGGGGAAGGGAGAGCGGGAGAGAGACATCAATGTATGGTTGCCTTTCACCTGACTCCAGCCACAGACCTGACTGGAGACCTGGTTTGCAACCTGGTTATGTGCCCTGGCTGGGGAATCGAACCTGCGACCTTTGGGTTCGCAGGCCGGTTAAGCCCAAGTTTTGTTCCTCAAATTCTTTTGTTTTCCTGGCCATCACCGAGCTGCATCTCCTCATACAAAGCAATTCAGGCAGTTCCCAGAGGCTGGAGACAGACAGACATTTCAAATACCAAAGATCCATGTGGGATGTTGGGAGGAGTCATGTAAAGCCAAGTCCGTTTGTTTCCTACACACATGCACACACACATGGGTACACACAGGCTTACACATGCCAAGCTGCAAAGGCGGTCATGTGAAGAAATCCTAGAAAATCACTCTGGGCCAGTACGTGGGTAACCAGGGTTCATTTCCTAATTCTGCCACTAATAGGTGTGACCTTATATTTTTGGCTATTCTTTACCAGGGGTAGCCCCTGTGCCACAGAGGCATCACAGGTAACAGTTTGTAAAATATGTAGTTCACTTAGTCTGCAGAACATCCCTCCAGCTTAGGTATTAGCCCCCTTTATATGTGAGAGAGGTCATGTTCAGGCAGTTAAGCATTTGTCCAAGGTCAGATATAGAGGAATATATAGAGGTGAGCTAGTCTGGCGACAATTAACTAGAACTTTCAGATTCTGTATATTTGCCTCCATATGTCTGATTCTTATTCCCTGAATGGGAAGTGGAGGGGCAGCTGTGGCGTCTGTGGCTCCCGCTTTACGGTAGAGGTTGGGTTTCTGCAGGACAGGTTGGGGAGCTGGGCATGGCTGATTCGTTTTTGTTGGCTGGAAGAACCGAGCAGCAGAGCCACACGAAACCACGCACTTTCCCCTGCTGCGGGGCTGCTCCACGCCACCTGTCCCTTCTGCAATGATCTGCCCCTTCGTCGCCCCGCTCTGCTCTGCAGCCTGCCTAGAGCCGGGTGCCCCTGCATTCTCATGGTTCCAGAGGCTCACTGGCATGTGGCAGCCTGTGGGTGTCTATATATAGAAAGACACAGAAGCACCGAAGCCACTTCCTCTCTCTGCTTCTTAGTTTCCTCCTCAGCCAAAATAGGCCCATGACCCCCCACGCACAACCCGCTAAGCTCGTTGGCTAAGGCCAGCCTCCGCTGCCAGCTTCTCTCGGGCTCATTCTCCCCGGCCTCCACTGCCAGCTCCCCCTGTCCCCATTCTCCCCAGCCCCCAGAGGGCCGGTTTCTGCCCTACACAGGATGGAGGGGCCCGTGAAGTACACATAGGCAGGAAAGGAGCAATTATTTTCAGGACCTGCCTACATTGTTTGTTCCAGAAGGGAAAAGACACAATGGGAGAGCCCCCTGGCAGTGGCTAGAGATGGTGTCATTGAAATCGGGGTATTTTTAGCGGCTGTGCTCACCCAACAGCTGAGAAGGCCACCTGTTCAAAGTTGGTGGCACTGTATTCCCTGCTGGGATGGCCCAGGCCTTTGTTTTCTGCTTTGTTTCTCTGGCCACCTTTTGGGCCGCATTTCACCACATTCTGCACCTTTGTGATCCGTGAGGGTGGGGAAGGAGGGGCTGCAGGCACCCTCAGTACAGCGCTGCACATGCTGCATAATACTCCGTGTTGTAATGGGGGCTCACAGGATGTGTGGCACCCCCTCATCTTCAGAGCTAAAAAGCAGCCTCCTCACCGCTTCCTTCTTTACTCTTGCACAGAGTGGGAGAGGGACAGTGTTGCCCTCGGAAGGCGGCTGTAAGCGCACTGACTAAGCGATTCTTCCTTCCCCCTGCTTACCTCAGTGTCCTCAGGTGACAGTTCCTGCTGTGAGCTTTGGGTGCACCCTTCCTGCCCCTATCACTCGGAAGTGGAGGCATAGATGCGTGTGAATGTATGAAGGTGCAAAGGGAAGGTTGGGACCATGGGGGCCCACTGACCCACTGACCAGAAACCCTCCAAAGAGGGAAGAGAAAGGGGGCGTAATGGGCTGCCCCATGGCAGAAGCCACTTCACTGGAGTTCCTAACAGGCTCCAAGCACGTGTGGCCCGGCCAGGCCCCCGACTTAGTTGGTGTTGAAGACCTCGGGCTGTATGATCAGATAGACTTTGATTCCACCCAGACACTGCGCCACCAGCTCTGAAGTTTGGGCAAGTCCCTGAACACGGCTAGATTTCATTATCGCCTCATTTGGAAAAAGGAAGCATCTCCTGAAGTTGGGAGTTGAAGAGCCTGCATACGAATGTATTAGTTCAGTTCATGGATGGATGCGGAGCAAGTTCTCCAGAACGACTGCCCTGCGGCCCTTGAGTCACCACACGCCAGGCTCTGGCTATTGAGACTTAGGCCGTGTGCAGGCCATCAGCGAGAAACTAAAGGCAGAAAACAAAGAAGGGCTCGCCTGTGTTTTCCTGGCACCGTGGGGGAAGAGTGTGCTTTGGTTCCAGAATACTTGTGTTCTCTGGGTCAGAGACTTACTTATCCTGCCACCCTGGCTCAGTGGAAATGGCCCTTTTCGGAATATCTAACTACCTCTGTATACTCAGTCAGCAGTTGCTGATCTGTGTCGTTCGGGAGCCTGTGGGAATTTACCTCCTGGGAATTGGCAAGGAGCTTGAAGAACTTAGTCTATGGGTCACAGTCTGTGGGACTGGGAGTAAGTTTGGAGGCTGTTGAGCCTGAGTCCTTAATTTGCTCTGGGTGACCTTGAATAAGTCCAGGCCATACCCCAGGGCCTCTGTAGGATGAGCCACCCCTGAGGGGAGCACCCCTCTCTACCCCCAGAAGAGTACCAGCCAGCCCTCCTCCCCTGCTCTGACCAGCTTGTGTGCAAGGCATAGTGATGGCTTCTCCCCCTCTCTCCCCACAGCAAGCTGCGGAACCAGGCCCAGAGTGAGCGATATGGATATAAGGAGGTAAAGCACCACGTCTTCCCCTAGGACATCCTCTTTGGCTGCTTGTTCTGCTAGAGACAGGAAAGGAGAAGACTCTTTAGCTGTCCAGCCTGGAATCCCCCTCAGCCTCCCCTCTGTTCCCCTCTGGGGCTAACGCCTTCCGCTGTCCCAGAGTCTGGCTGGCCTGAGGGGTTCCCAGAGCCCTCCCCTTCATGAGAGGAAGAGAAGTAGAGGGAGGTGATCCTGGGTGACCCAGAGGCTTCCTTCCTTGGTTGATAGCACCTGGCCCCTGTGCTTGGTTTCTTCTGACACTTTGTCTCCTCTGTTCTTCCTAGGTGGTGCTTAAAGGTGATGCCAAGAAGTTACAGTTGTATGGGGTAAGTGTCCTGGGACAGCAAGTGGGGGCACCCCAGTGGCTAAAGCAAAGGGCAGCTTCTCTAGCTCTCAGGAATCTTTGGGTAATCCCTGCCTTGATATCTACTTGGGCCAGAGAAAATTACTCATTCCAGCATATAACCCATATATGGAAGTCATCATGTCTGGAACCAGTGCAGGCAGAAAACAAAGGGATCACAGAAGGATTTGGTTAAATGGTGACAGGCAGCCCCAGGAGGCCAGCTAGGCATGGTCTGGAAGACGAGGATGGTCACACCACTTCACGCCACATTCCAGCTTATGTTCCATGTTCAGATCCCATGTCTCTGTTTTTCACTAAAGAAAAGAAGGTCTTTCTACTCTTGTACATACACACTGTGTCCTAGCAGATCATGGCTCTGGCGAGTGTATGTGTCCCTGTGGTTCTTCTTGTCCCCTACTGTCACTTTACCTTCCCTCCCCCACTTGTGCCTTTAAGGTTACCTAACTCTTTTTCTAAGGCTTCCTTCTGTGGTCACAGATACTCCTGCACAACTGAGTTTGTGGTTATCAGGAGCAGAATGGACCACAGATCTCACTGGACACAAGACCACCTAGAAATGGCTACATTTTATTCCTTTTTTTGATGTGTATGTTACATCACAGTAAATTGGGATGTTTCTTAAACTCCTCTCTAGAAAAGGGATTCAGTTGAGATTGAGGGGGGTAATATATATGGACATAGGCTATAGTTAAAGAAAAAGTGTAGCCCTGGCTGGTGGCTCAGTGGATAGGCACTGGCCTGTGAGCCCAAAGGTCACTGGTTCAATTCCCAGCCAGGACACACACAACCGGGTTGCAAGCCAGGTCCATTGCTGGAGCAGGTGCAGCCATACATTGATGATTCTCCCCTTCTCTGCCTCTCTCCCTCCCCCTTTCTCTAAAAATAATAAACTAAATCTGTTTTAAAAAGAGAAAGAAAGAAAAAGTGTAACTGATGACAAACCCCATACCCTCATCCTTACCTCTGGTTATTGGCACATGTACTAGGCCAAATGTACTAGGCTAGAATGGATTAAAAACCTTTCTACCAGAATAGTACTACCCTAAGGAAACTTCTGTGGTGATAGAAATATTCTACATCTGCTCTGTCCAATGTGGAAGCTGCCAGCTCCGCTGGCCATTGAGCACTAGAAATGTGGCCAGGACCACTGAGAAGCTCAGTTTTATATTTTGTCTTATTTTGGTTAATTTAAATTTAAATAATTACATGTGGTTAATGGCTACCATACTGTCATATTTTTATAGAATATGACTAATGTGTCTCCAGATGATAAGGAAAAGGGTGGAACCTATTTTTCTTGGATGGGGTTGAGCTGATGTGTGTTCAGGATGGGTGACTGGGGTCTAGCCCGGCCTCCTCCCACGCTGCCTGCTTTCTTTCCACAGCAGACCTGCGCTGTCTGTCTGGAAGACTTCAAGGGGAAGGATGAGTTAGGTGTGCTCCCATGCCAACATGCTTTTCATCGGAAGTAAGTGTCCACAGTGCAGATGTGTGTCCA
This sequence comes from Noctilio leporinus, assembly GCA_004026585.1. Classification (NCBI taxonomy): domain Eukaryota; kingdom Metazoa; phylum Chordata; class Mammalia; order Chiroptera; family Noctilionidae; genus Noctilio; species Noctilio leporinus. The sequence continues at coordinate 228,942 of PVIW01000779.1, read as the reverse complement.
GGGGTACCTTTTATTTATTTTGTTTCTTTGGAGAGAGAGGGAGAGATACATTGGTCAGTTGCTTCTTGCAAGGCCCGGGCATGTGTCCTGGGTAGGAGAATTAAGCCAGTGACCTTTCGTTTTGCAGGTTGGCACTCAATCCACTGAGCCACACCAGCCAGGGCCAGAGGTACCTTTTAAAAACAATAAGCATACCCTGGCTAGTGGCTCAGTGGCTAGGCACCGGCCTGCGAACCCAAAGGTCGCTGGTTCGATTCCCAGCCAGGGCACATAACCAGGTTGCAAGCCAGGCCTCCAGCCAGGTCCATAGCTGGAGGCAGGTAAAAGGCAACCATACATGGATGTTTCTCTCCCTCTCTGCCTCTCTCCCTGCCCCTCTCTCTGGAAATAATAAATAAAAAATTAAAACAATAAGGGCAGGAAGCATTTTCTAGAACCTCCAATTCCTTCCCCTCCCACCTACCCCCTGTTATCGATGTCCTACATCCTGTCTGGACAGTTGGCAAACTGGAGGGGTTAGATTGGGGCAAAGAGAGGGAGGGGGGTGGTCTGGTTCTGAGAAGCAGCTGGGCTCTGAACAACAGTTAGCCCGAGCAGGTGGGGGTATCTCAGGTCTCCTTTTGCCCACAGGTGTCTGGTGAAGTGGCTGGAAGTACGCTGTGTCTGCCCCATGTGCAACAAGCCCATCGCTGGCCCCTCAGAGGCCGCTCAGAGCATCGGGATCCTGTTGGATGAGCTGGTGTGAGTGCTGCCCTGCACAAGGCCTGGAGAAGACCTCTTGCCTCATGGGTGCCTGGTTCCACTGCGTAGCTGCCAATGAACGAGACTGTTGGGTGGTGATGGTCGTGCTTCCCTGAAGGGGAGGTAGCACAAGACTGGTCTCCCACCAGCAAGATGAGACCACATTTACCCCACATTCCCACCTTCTGAAGCCCTCTTCCCTGCTACTCAGTACTGAAAGCATTGCCCATCAAGACCAATGTATCCTGGTACTGGATGATTTGCCTGCCTTGTCCCTGCTCTGGGGAAAGAAATCCACCCTTGTCTGGCCAAGAGCTTGAAGCACACAGCAGGGATAGAGGCGGTATGACCCACAACGCCCTAGAAGTAGGGATGGGATGAGCTTGGTCCTCCCTCCCCTCCCCCCATTCCTTCCAGAGCAAGGTTAAAAGGGAAGAAATGAAAGATAAGGAAACAAGTGCCTCCAGTGGAAGTAAGGAGGCTCTGTCGGAAATTAGGAAGAGCGGGGACAGATGTATAAAAGCAAAGTCAATGTTTACTGAGACCTTTGGAAGCAAAGGCTGGCAGGCCAGCCTGCTGGCTACAGGGTAACGGAGGGCCTGTCCCCTCCCCTGCTAGGGCCTGAGGTGCTATCCATTTGCTCTCCCCTCTGTCAGTCTCAGAGCTTCCTCTTCCTTGCTGGGGCCTGAGAGCCCCTCCACAGGAAGGGCTTGTTCTACACTCAAATGGATTTCCAGGGACTTTTTCTGAAGGAGCAAAAGGGGCCTTGGGAGGGGGGTGTCTGAAGGGGAAGGTAGCAACAGACATCTTCCCTTTTGTAAATAGTATTTTTATATTTCATCCTTACCATCTCGGGATTTATATAGGGACTGGAGGGGGTGGGGGTTTCCGTTTCTCCCCAGAGTGGATGAGGGTGGGATAGGGTATGTATTTAAAGAAAATTAAATTTAATAACAAGTTTCTCTAACCTTTTGCCTATGGTTGTGGCCTGTGTCTGTTGGCTCTTTTCCACCAGCATGAACAAAGTTCTGTAACTGCTTCTTATGTCCCCACATTCAAAGCAAGCACATAAGAATAAAGTTTCCTAATCCTTAAAAAGAAAAATTGCCCTGGTTGGTGTGGCTCAGGGGACTGAGCACCAGCCTGCAAACCAAAATGTTGCAGGTTCGATTCCCAGTCAGTGCACCTTCCTGGGTTGTGGGCCAGGCCCCCAGTTGTGGACATGAGAGGCAGCCACACAATAATGTTTCTTTGCTTCCCTCTTTCTCCCTCCTTTCTCTTCTCTCTAAAATTAAATTAAATAAGTAAAATCTTTTAAAATAGTTGATGAAAGTGTATCACCTGTACAAACAGGTTAGGGCAAATGTCAATGTACTTCAATACCTGACTAAGCCAGGCTGGTTCGTTGAATTTCTAGGACTTTCTGGTTTTTGCTTCTCACCCAAGTGCATACACATTGATTTTAGAGAGGGGAAGGGAGGGAAAAAGGCATCCACACGAGAAACTGACTGGCTTTCCCTCACATATGCCCCCAAACAGGGCCCACACCCGCAACCTACATATGTCCCCTCACTTGGAATAGACCCTTTGATACTCCAACCAGCAAAGCCACACTGGCCAGTCAGGATATTTTTCAAGAAAGTTGATGTGTGCCACCATAGCATTCTGTCTACTGAAACTTAGAATTCTACTTGTAACCAAGCAATTATGCTCTTAACACAAGAAAAAAGATCTATGCTACCATAGGGGTTTGATCCCTTTTTCTTATCAGCTGACAATCACTGACCACCCTACCCTCGATGCCACATGTAGACCTAGGGTTTAGCATCTTACGACCTTGTGTGCGCTCATAACTTGGATTCCACTTCTTACCACTTTGCTCTGCCAATGTCCTAGGCGCATGCTGAACTGATTGATAATGGATATTCAGAATGGGTTGAGAGTGCCAGGAAGGACTGGCTGTGGTTACCCTCTACTCTGAAAGAGAGCGGTGTCAATGGTCACCCCAGGGAGCATGGGTGGGGCACTTGTAGCAGAGTATCACAGACATAAGGGTAGGGGATGTCCTCCCTCAGCTTTTGTGCTGTGGAGACTCAGCAGGGTTGCTGCTCATGCTGGACAGACCCGTCATGCAGCTGGGGCACTTTGCCTGAGGATGTGCCTAGGTTTGCTGCCTCCTTCAAACTATCAAGAGGTAAGCCCTCCCTTCCTTGAAGCCTGTGTACCACTTGCCAGCTGCTGCCAACCCCATAAGGCCTGGTTTTTTCTTCACTGGGGCTCCACTTGTTCCTCTAGTCCTGCCAGGTTGCTTTAGTGTGGGGAGGGAAACACATTTCCTAAGCAACACAGAGCCCTCCCTCCCTCTCGCTCCTGCTGAGGTGGGGAAACCAATCAGCTGCAGGTCGGAGTCACATCTATCTGTGTGCCCCGCCCTCCCGCCCTCACCTCTCCTTCCTCTCAAGGAAACTCTGTTGGCAGGTCGCCATTGAATGTTGGCACTAAAGTGTCTGCAACTTTGAATAGCGTTGTCCTGGAGTCAGACCAACAGGGTAAAATGCCTTATATTTTACTTTCAGTGCCTCAGTCCAGCTAGGCAGAATGATACCACAGAGCATAGAGGAGGCAAAAAAAAAAAAAAAAAAAAAAAATATATATATATATATATATATATATATATATATATATATATATATATATGTACTTGTTCAGATGTGAACTGCTAGCAGTCAGTCATAGGTTAATATTAGTAGCCATTAGTGTGGACTTGTTCCTCAGGTCAGTGTTCCTAGAGCAGCTGCCAACCGGGCCAGGCACTGCGTGACAGGAAAATCCTCACCTGGGGAAAGGGTGTGAGCAGGCTATTTTGGGTAAGCAAGCTCCTTGTGGCAGAGGGACCCTTACTTAGCTCAACTGGTGTGGAAATGACAGGAGTGTCTGCTGGGAGACAATACCTGAGCTGAGTTTTCAGTGGGTGACGTAGACAAAAGGTTTCTAAGATTACCTGGCCTGTTGTGAGTCAGAGAAAGCAAACAGTTTAGCATGAAGCTATGGGGAGAGGCTGAAGTGAGACAGTCCTGTGCACACACCTGGGACTTGGTAGACTGAATCCTGAAATTTCTTTAGATCAGGTTTTAAAAGATCTGGCCACCATTTGGGAGCTAAGCCAATGCTTTTCTCTGCACAAAGTATTCCTGGACAACTACAGTGTACCTAGTACAGTTCCCATTACTGAAATAGAATTTGCACTGTAAACGTGTTTAAAAGCGGTGGTGGGTACTCAAGGAAGCTAGGTGATAATCCCATATATGGGGATTCCAATGATCCATGGCAAACATAAATCAATCAAAGAATAATGAGCACTTAGCCACCAACTTCTTTCACAGAATACAATTTGCTTTCCCTCTGAGTTTGAGGTTAGGAAAAGAGTGTTGACAAAAGCAAAGGAATGGTTTCATCACAATTGCACCAATAAGCATCAGGATCAAGACCTAAACGCAGATTGTAGAGATTGAGGTTCACGGTTGGCTTTGCCAACTCACTGTAGCTTTCGAGGCAGATGGCGCTCCTGGGCTGATGTATCATGGAAGACAAAGTTCTCAGATAATTGTCCTTGTCAAGTGATTTTTATGCTTGCTATTTTTTAAGACCATAGATTTTTTTTTTTTGAGTCTTTTTTTTTTTTTTTAATTTTATTGTTGTATTACATCCATCCCCTTTTTGCTCCCTCTGTCCCCCCACTCACCCACCCATTCCCCCCAAAGTCAATCCCACCTGTTGTCCATGTCCATGGTTCCTTTATACTAGGTTCTTGTCTAAGCTGCTCCCCATCTTTGCCTCTACCTCTCCCTCCCCCCTACCCCGTTCCCCTGACCACTGAAGGCCTATTCCTTGTATTCATATACTTGGTTCTGTGTTGGTTGTTGTTAGTTTTGTTCATT
>PVIW01000779.1:180639-224163 GCA_004026585.1 Noctilio leporinus | reverse complement strand
GTTCCTTCTTTCTTTCTGCTACATAGTCCCATAGATTTTTTTTAACTCCATAGTGGGTTATTTCTTTTAAAGAAAGTTATGTGGCTCAACTGTTTACAAAGTTGGTAGTTGAAGGGAAGGTGAGAAACTCGAAGCAGAATTTGAAAATCACTGATTGGGTGGGACAATGGGTGCCTTGGAGAATTGTGCCCTCCCATCCCTTTTCTCTCCCATCCATTTTTCCATTCCAACTTGAAGTCACCCATTCCTCCCTGGGGCATTTCCCATTCTTGCCAGGGCCTGTTAGGCCTCCACAATTTTGACATGATTTACCCCTTGACCCGAACCCAACCTCCGCTCTCTAATCTACCACTCTCTTCTGGCTGGGTGTCATAATAGCTCAGATGACCTTGCCCATATTACTCATTTACAAGCGAATCTTCTATTAAAACCATGTACACAGATTCAGAGCAACAGATGCCATCAACTGGAAACAAGGACAAATTGATGACCAGTGGTACAGGCTTATTCAACAAATGCCATTCATGAAAACAAATGAAACTTGTTTGCCATGCCTCAGACCATCAACAGCATCAAATTATTACAGATCCACTAAAAATAAATAAATAAATAAATAAATAAATATATCTCAAGCCCTGGCTGGTGTGACTCAGTGGACTGAATGCTGGCCTATGAACCAAAGGATTGCAGATCGCAGTTTGATTCCCAGTCCGGGCACATGCTTGGATTGCAGGCTAAAAGTAACAGTACATTGATATTTCTCACCCTATCTTTCTCCCTCCCTTCTCATCTCTCTAAAAAATGAATAAATTAAAAAAAAAAAATCAAGCCCATGTAATTCCTCTTCTGATAAACAAGTATATTGTACAGACAGGATGACCAATGTTACCTTGTGGTTTGGCATGACTTCTGATTCTGTCCCCATGTCTTAGCAACAAACTGCCCTGCAGGTGCAGGGGGAACTTAACAGCGCCAGGAGGCACAAGAACCCATTCCAAAGACTTCTGAGCACTTGGCAGAGTTTGTCTGCATCACCTCCCCACCGGTGTTACTTACTTGCTTGTCGTTCTCATTCCTTCTTCCACCTTCTTAATTTCTTCACCCTCTTTTTCTTCATCCCAGCCTGTTCTCTAGTATTACTGAGAACACCAAGACCCTTTAACTGTCATATAATAATGGTTTGGTGACATGAACTCCTTTATTTTTTTCTTACCTGAAAAGCTCTTTATCTGCCCTTTGATTCTAAATAATAGCCTTGCTGGGTGGAGTCATCTTGGCTGTAGGTCCCTGCTTTTCATGGCTTTGAATATTAACTAGTCTGCAAAGTTTCTTTTGAGAAATCAACTGATAGTCTTATGGGAACTTCTCTGTAAGTAACTAACTTATTTTCTCTTGTTGCTTTTAAGATTCTCTTTTATTATTTAATCTTTGGCATTTAATTATGATGTGTCTTAGAATGGGCCAAAGTGTCTCCATCTTGTCTGGGACTCTGTGCTTCCTGGACTTGCATGTCAATTTCCTTCTCTAAATTGGGGATATTTCCTTTTATTATTGTTGTTTCAAATAGATTTGTAATTTCTTGCTCTTTCTCTTCTCCTTCTGGCACCCCTACAAGCAAATGTTGGACTTCTTCAAGTTGTCCTGAGAGGCTGCTTATACTATCTTCATCTTTTTGGCTTCTTTTTTCAAAATTTTATTTCATTAATTTTTAGAAAGAGGGAAAGGGAGAGAGAGGCAGAGAGGGAGAGAGACATCAATATATGGTTGCGTTTCACCTGCCTCCAGCCACAGACCTGGCTGGAGACCTGGTTTTGCAACCTGGCTATGTGCCCTGGCTGGGGAATCGAACCTGCGACCTTTGGGTTCGCAGGCCCGCGCCTTAACCACTGTGCTACCAGCCAGGGCCTGGCTTCTCTTTTCTTCATGCTGTTTTGATTGGTTGTTTTTTGCTTCCTTGCGTTCCAAATTATTGATTTGATTCTCAGCTTCATCCACTTTACTGTTGTTTCTCAGTAAATTATTCTTTATCTCCATTAGTGTATCCTTCTCTTCTGATCGGATCATTTTTATGCTGTTGGGGTCCCCACTAAATTCCTTGACATCTTTATAACCAGCGTTTTGAACTCTGCATCTGATTAATTGCTTATCTCCATTTTGTTTCTCTCTTTTTCTGGAATTTCTGATCTGTTCTTTCATTTGGGCCTTTTATTTTGGTCTCCTCTTTTTTGCTGTTTCCCTGTGCTTGTTTCTATATATTAGGTAGAGCTGCTTTGACTCTTTGTCTTGGTAATGTTGTTACAGAGTGGAAAAAAGCCAAAAATCCCCTTTTTGCAGTTTGGGATGGGACACTGAAGTAAGCCATTCTTCTTGAGAGATATACTTTGCATATCTATGTCTGGTAACTAGTGTCTTTGTTATGCAAATAACTGGATAAACCTCTTACCCCAAGAAGATGGGAGGGGTTTTTGACCTTAGAATTGTGGTGAAAGAATTTACAGGGCTACACGAGATATCACAAGTGGCCATGATTGCGTCACAGGCCACCATTATGGCTTAAAATGAGGTGGCAGACGCTCGGTTGCTCTCTCTCTTGCCCAGACAGACATGCAGACAGACATGCAGTCACTCTCTCACCCAGACAGATGTGCAGACAGGCACTCTCTTTCACTTTCTCTTTCTCTTTCTCTCCTGGATGACCTGCAGACAGGCACAAGGCCTGAGAACTCACCTGGTTTCAGAAGCGAGGAGCAAAGGGGAGAAAGGGAGACATGCAGGTTGTGCAGAGATAGGGAACTACCGGTGGTATAAGAATTAGGGGTTCGATTCCCAGCCAGGGCAACATAACCAGGTTGCAAGCCAGGTCTCCAGTCTGGTCTGTAGCTGGAGGCAGGTGAAAAGCAACCATACATTGATGTCTCTCTCCCTCACTGCCTCTCTCTCTTCCACTCTTTCTAAAAATAATAAAATAAAATCTTAAAAAAAAAAAAAAAAAAAAAAAAAGAGTTAGGGATTGTGCGCAGGATACTCCCCTAATTGAGTATAGCAGCTGCCGGGAACTTGGAATTTATAACTGGAATGCTAAACTATGAACTGTAGTGTGTCTGAAAAATGGTACCACGAACTTGTCTGCTTTAAAGCTAGCCTAATTGGGCAGGTCTGTATATTTTTTGGGTGTTTTTAAAGGGAGTGGGGTTTAACAGCATAATTGCACCTTTAATATAAATCTGTATACCCCTCAAATAAACAAAATACCTCTCCTTTTCACCAAACTGTTATTAAGAATCATTCCTGGTGGCAGGCAAAATTGGCCCATTAAAACTGAGGAACCCCCACCACCAAGGGTTCTGTTACAATGTGACCGAATATAGTAAGTGTCCTCTAGGGTCCAGTGGCACAGCCTCCCCTATCACCCAAGCTGGGTACGGTACTCAAGGTGCATCCTTGTGTGGACTGAGTACACCCTCTTCTTGTATTTGCGCGTTGGTGGCTATTGGTAGGTCAACGTGGGGCTTTACCCAGGCCAGTGAGCAAGGACTGGTTGCAACTACTAACCACCAACCTCCACCCTCCCTAGAGGATCAGCTGTGCAGGGGGAGGGTGGTGGTGCTCTATCGTGGTCTGTAGCAGTCCACTGTGTGTGCCAGCCCTGGGGCTTGGCCAAGGTCAGCCCCCACCTAAGTTTTGCCTGGGGCCACTCTGCCCCAGATATAAAGCAATCTGAGATGATTGCTACATGTGCTGAGCTTGGAGATTCCCAGGTGAGGTCAAGCTGTGAATCTAGTGCCTTCCCTGGAGCTCCTTGGGGCCAGCTATTACTTTTTTGATAGGATTTAGGAAGCTGTGAAGCAGGAACAAAGACCAGCCATTTATATGGAAAAGCAGCTCTGGTGGGCCTGTAAGTTGGGTGAGGCTGAGTCAGGGTGGATCAAATGATGTTAGCCAGGTTGATGGAGTCTCAGATATGGCACCAGCTTGCTGGCTCCGTGGGTGGAGGGTTTAGAAAAGGGACAATGACCTCTGTTCACCTTGATGCCAGACACTTCAGCTTCTCCCAGTGAAACTGGAAAAGCTGGTGTTCGTGCTGCCTGTCACCTACCAGACCCAATAAGCAGAGACAGGAATTAAATCTCTATGGGTGCTTTATTCAGATAGTCAGTGATCTGAGAAGATAGCGGGTTTGCACCCTAATAGACTGTCTTACATTTTATTATAAACAGGCCCTTTTATAAGGAGAAAAGTGTTGGTAAGGGGTTTGGAATTCAGGGGGAAAGTTAATGCGATAAAAGCTGCAGTATTCTTTCATCTGTGTCCTGGGTAGAGGTCTTCTGTCCTAGGTGGTGGTCATCTCACCCTGGAGTACAATGGCTCAGATTCTATCTTGATGGCTTGTAGTCCTCCTAAGGCACAAAGGTGGAACTGCTTATGGTTACCTAGAATCAAGATAGGTCATCCCTCCAAGTTCCTGAAATAAGAGCTTTTTACATACAATGATTGCTAAGCTTATTAGCAGTTACCTGGAACTAAAATTTTCCAACATTTGAGTCCCCTCTCAACTGGTGCCTTTTAAGCAGGTGCCCAGGTACCGGAGCTCAGAGAGAGTGAGTCTGAGTAGGTAAGTCCATGTGTGGGTTCTTTAAGAGGAACTGCTTGGGGCTCCAGTAGTTTCTTTCACTGACTCAATCCTTGCTGGTTTTTCTAGCCAGAAATTGTGGGGACTTACATTCCTGTCACTGGAATCCTGTGCTGGGAGGCCTGGTGTGGGACTTTTCATTCCTAAGATATCCCTCCAGAATTTTTATTCACCACATGTGGTGAGAACCCATTCTGTATCAGCACCTCTCTTACCAGCCCGGATGGAAATGATTTCTTCAATTCTGTAGTTGTCAGACTTCTACTCAACTTGATTTCTGACTGTTCTGAGTAATGGTTGTTCTATGTTTTAGTTGTAATTTCAGTGGGGTTGTGCAAAACGGTGAGCCATGTCTGCCTATGCTGCCATCTTGACCGGAAGTCCCCACCTTTACTCTTTTCAGGTTGAAGAATTGTAGAGTGAACCACATGCATTCTACAAAGAAACATTCTGCTATATTTATGTTATCCCCTATCTATCCATCTGGCTTTAATACATGTATTTGTCAATGCATTTCAAAGTTTCAAATCACAATACAATTTTTTATATGAAATTTTACTGTTAACATCCTGTTTTGCAAGTGAACTGAGAATGACAAGAAATCTGCCTTGAATATGAAGATAAGCATTTACTGGTACCGTGCTGATAAATTTTGAAAGATAGCTCTGACTTCAGGGTGGTTTTAAAAATAACTCAGATGTGAAATTGTTTTACATGTAAAATGTAGTGATGGTGGTAAAGGGTTCTAAACTGCCTCTAGTAACTTTTTATGTTGCTAAATTCTATGTTGTGTGTCAAGGCAGAGGGGGAGTGAAGGGAGAAAAAAGGAGGCACCAAGTGTAGGACATCCTACCTTTGATGCACATACTAACATTTCTTGCACAATTAGCCATGGAATATTCTCTTTTGGAACTTTTTTCACACCCTAAATTTAGCAAGCTAGAATTATCTTTTAAGAACCACTTTGAGCAAGCCTTGTGAAAGAAAAAAAAAAAAAAAAAAATGCTTGTAGAAAGAAACCTGCATTTCTTCGTGGTTAGAATGCAATGTCTTCAACTTAATTACTCTGCAGAGAAGCAAATTCTTCCTTTATTAGGTGTTGAGGACATAGCAAAGACAGTTTTCCAGGAAGTTCATTACAGCTTTGTAAGATTAAAAACATATTCAGATTGAGAAACAGTCACCACATTACAGACATCCCTGCTTTATGTGTTCTGGCAATTGTAAATGTTGAGTTGTGTAATTGCCTTAAATGCGCCAGGCGGACTTCTTTATTTAACAGAATTGTATGTTGGGTCTTTCAATGAGCTCTAAGGACTTTTTCACTTTTGAAAAATCAGTTCTTTAATACATTCTGTAAAACATTTTTATAAAATACAATTGAACTAATTTCTTTAAAGTCTGACCTAAAAAGAGAAATGTAAGCCCTGGCTGGTTGCACAGTGGATAAGGCACTGGCCTGCAAACCCAAAGGTCACTGGTTCAATTCCCAAGCCAGAGCACATAACCAGGTTGCAAGCCAGGTCTCCAGCCAGGCCCGTAGCTGGAGGCAGGTGAAAGGCAACCATACATTGATGTCTCTCTCCCTCTCTGCCTTTCTCCCTTCCCTTCTCTCTAAAAATAATAAAATAAAATCTTTTAAAAAAGAGAGAGAAATGTGTGAAGCTAGTATAGATGAAGGAAGCAGTTTTGAATGCTTTTTGCTCATGGTTATTAGTTTTTAAAAGGGGAAGAACTCAGTATTGGAAAAGTTTGACTAGCAAGTCGGTAGTGAAACATGGCTGTATTTGAGGAAGTCGTGGATATTTTCTCTTCTGTGCCACATTTTGAGGTTAATTTGTATAGTGGAACAAACAAAACTAGCATTGGAATTCAAAGAATTGAAGCCGCTAATTAGCTAGGAGATCCTGGCTTTCTTTCTGAATCTCTTTATGCCTCACTCTTCTCCCCTGTAAAATGGAAATGTATGACTACCTCAGAGTGTGGTTGAAAAAATTATCGATACATAAAAGAATGTTTTTGACACTTGTGGTCAAGATGGAGATGTAGATAGACACACTTCACCTCCTTGCACAACCATAAGAATGATCACAACTAACCTCAAAAAAAAAACAAAAACAAACAAATAAAATATCCAGAACTACCAGAAAATTGAACTGTATGGAAGTCCAACAACCAAGGATTTAAAGAAGCCATATTCACCCAGACTGGTAAGAAGGGTGGAGACAGAGAGCTAGGATGGACGTGACAGAGTGTGGCAGCAGCCAACAGAGTGGTTGTTCCCAGGTTCATGTGTGGTCCCACATTCATGTGTGGTGGAGCAATCCCAGCCTCATGCCAGGCCAACCAGCCCAGGATTCCAGTGTTGGAAAAATAAAGCCTCATAACTTCTGGCTGAAAAAAACAGTGCAGTTTGGAGCAGCAGAAAAAACTGCTGATCTCTCAGGAGTTCATTTAAAGGGCCCACAAGGTCCTAGAATGTATGCAAATCCACCAACTCTGGGAACCACCCCCAGGGCAACAGCTAGAGTTGAATACGGGAATTGGGTGAAGCGACTAGAAACAGGGCAAGTGTGGCGCAAGCCTCCAGCAGACAGGCAGTGACATTGTCCCTTCTCTGACCCCTCCTGCACACACAGAGCCACAAAGTGGTGAAGCAGGTTGCCCTGCCCTGGCCAGTACCTTAGTTTCCACCCCTTACAACGAAACAGGTGTGCCAAGACAGGAAGTCAAGGCAGCTCTACCTAATACACAGAAACAAACAAAGAGACTGCTAAATTGAGGAGACAAAGAAATTTGGCTTAAATGAAAGAATAGAACGAAACCCCAGAAAAAGAACTAAATGAAACTGAGATAGCCAACCCACCAGATGCAGAGTTCAAAACACTTGTGATCAGGATGCTCAGAGAATTTATTCAGTATGTCAACAACATAAAGGAAGAAATCAAGTTTACACTGAGTGAAATAGAGAAAAATCCACAGGGACTCAACAGTGATGGAAAAGAAGCCAGGATTCAAATCAATGATTTAGAGCATAAGGAAGAAATAAGCATTCAATCAAAATAAAAAGAAGAAACAAGGTTAAAAACAAAACAAAACAAACAAGGAGAGGATTAGGAACCCCTGGGACAGCTTTAAACATACTAGAAGGAGGAGAAGAAGAGAAAGAAATTGAAAACTTCTTTGAAAAAAAATAATAATTTAGCTCTGGCTGGTGGGGTTCTGTGGATTGAATGCCGGCCTGCAAATCAAAGGGTCACCAGTTCAATTTCCAGTTGGGGCACATGCATGGATTGTGGGCCAGGTCTCCAGTTAGGAGTGCATGAGAGGCAACCACACACTGATGTTTCTATCCCTCTCTTGCTCCTTCCCTTCCCCTCTCTCTAAAAATTAATTAATTAATTAGGCAAATTCCCTATTTTGGCAAAGGAAATAGACATACAAGCCCAGGAAACAGATACAGTCCCAAAGAAGTTGGCCCCAAATAGAACCATACCAAGACACATTATAATTAAAATGCCAAAGACTAAACATAAAGAGAGAATCTTAAAAGCAGCATGTGAGAAGCAGAGAATTACTTACAAAGGAGTAGTCATAAGACTATCAGCTGATTCCTTAGAAGAAACTTTGCAGGCAAGAAAGGACTTGCAAGTGTTCAAATTGATGAAAAGCAAGGACCTACAACCAAGATTACTCTGTCCAGCAAAACTATCATTTAAAATTGAAGGGCAAGGCCCTGGCTGGTGGCACAGTGAATAAGACACCATCTTGTGAATCCAAAGGTTGCTGATTTGATTCCCAGCCAGGGCACATAACCAGGTTGCAAGCCAGGTCTCCAGCCAGGTCTGTGGCTGGAGGCAGTTGAAAGGCAACCATACATGGATGTCTCTCTCCCTCTCTGCCTCTCTCCCTTCTACTCTCTCTAAAAATAATAAATAAAAAATTTTAAAATAAATAAAATAAAATAAAATAAAGTAAATTTGAAGGGCAGATAAAGTGCTTCCCAGACAAGGTAAAGCTAAAAATGGTCATCATCACTAAGCCCTTATTACATGAAATGTTAAAAGGTAAAAGGACTTATTTAAGAAAAAGAAGAGCAAAACTATGAACATTGGAATGAGAACAAACTCACAACTATCAAAAACTGAATCTAAAAGTCAAACTGAGCAAGCAGTCAAAACAGGAACTGAATCAATAGAATCATAGATATGGGGATTATTTGGAGGATTATCAGTTGGACTGGGAAGAGGAAGAACAGAGGGTGGGGACAAGGTACAGGCATTAAGAAGCATAATTGGTGGGTACAAATCTACAGGGGGATGTTAAGTATAGTATAGAAAATGGAGAAGCCAAAAAACTTATGTGTGTGACCCATGACAATGAACTAAGGGGGTGCGGATTGCTGGAAGGAAGGGGTGTACTGGACAGAGGGGGACAAAGGAGTAAAAATTGAGAAAACTCTAGTAGCATCATCAATAAAATATACTTTAAAAATAATGTTTTTAAAAGATGAAAAATGATATTTAAATATAAGCCAATTTTTGTTTCTAAAGTCATAGAGATTTAGTCTTTCCCCCTAAATAAGAGGGTTAAATGAAAAGTCTACAAGTAAAGCTTGTGTATTTCTCCTAATTGTCCTAATTAATACAGAATCATTTATTGAACATACATTGTCACAGGTGCTGCACTCAGAATTTGATTTGCTTTACTTCATCTAGCATAGCTGATATCCACTGAATATGCCATTTGTATAGAAGCCTGACAGGGATAAGAGTACTTAGAGTCAAACATTGAGAAAAATCAATACATAATTCTATCTTCATATCTATTCAACGGCCAATGTGTATTAAGTACCTACTACATGCCGGCTAATGAAGAAAACCAAAATGGTCCCTATTCCCAAGATATTTATGGTCTGATGGGATAGAAGGACACAAATATAACATACTTTTTCCAACCAGGAAAAAGTATACAGTACCTACCTAAATTAAATGTGGGGGGACAAGAAGAAAGGCCAGAAAAGCCTTTCTGAGCAAGAGGCATTTAAGCTGAGACCTGAAGGGTGAGAGTTGGGGAAAGACCAGACAAAAAAAGTGCATTGGAGAACTTTGAGGCAACACAGAACTTGGATTGTGAGAGTAAATCCAGTGTGGAGCTTACAGAGGGACTGGAGGGGTTTGAAGGGACCCAGAGGTCAGATCATGCTGAACCTAGTAGCCACAGTAAGGAGTTTTAATGTATGATAATGGGATTTAAGCAGGGAAATGACATTATGTGAGTTAAGTTTTTTTTTGTTTGTTTTAAAGATTTTATTTCATTATTTTTAGAAAGAGGGAAAGGGAGAGAGGCAGAGAGTGAGAGAGACATCAATGTATGGTTGCTTTTCACCTGCCTCCAGCCACAGACCTGACTGGAGACCTGGTTTGCAACCTGGTTATGTGCCCTGGCTGGGGATGAGTTAAGTTTTTAGTGGAGGTAGGTTGGTGGACAAGAAGGAAAGCAAGAGACCAAGTTGAAGGCTATCTGGATTAGTTTGGGTGAAGAACACTTGGACTGTGACATTTATAATGGCAGCAAAGAAAAATGGATGAATGCAAGATATTTTGAGGAGGGAAAATCAATAGGATTTATTAATAAGCCACATATGGGGAAGAAGGGAACAGCAAGAATGATAGTCAGGCCCTGGCTGGTAGCACAGTGGATAGGGTGCCGGCCTGCGAACCCAAAGGTCGCAGGTTCGATTCCCCAGCCAGGGCACATAACAAGGTTGCAAACCAGGTCCCCAGTCAGGTCTGTGGCTGGAGGCAGGTGAAAAGCAACCATACATTGATGTCTCTCTCCCTCTCTGCCTCTCTCCTTTCCCCTCTTTCTAAAAATAATGAAATAAAATCTTAAAAAAAAGAAAAAAGAATGATAGATTTCTGGCTACATGACATGGTAGATGGAATACAGTAACAATGGTTATTCGATAGGAATGAAATTATAGAAAGAAAAACTTTGGACGTTTTTGTAAGATTCAAATTTGAATTCAATATAAAATTTACTCATAAGACATACACAGGAAGATATTAGATAGGAATCTGAATATATGAGTCTGAAGCTCAGCCAGGGTATGGGAGGGAGGCCCACAGAGAGGGATGAACACAGAGATGGTATCAAAGGCTGTAGGAAGTGTGAGCTCACCTCCGGAGGGAAGGTTGGCAATGGAAAGGATCCTTAACGTGTCCTAAAGAACTACAGCCTTTCAGTACCAGGGGATAGCAGAGGATGTGGGAAAGGAGGAGGAGTGACAACCAGGAGCCATGAGCTCACCACAAGTAAGAAAAGACGTTTTCAGGGAGAGAAAGATCAAGAGCCAGATGGTCCTTAAGATCAAATACAAGGGGTCCTGGCTGGTGTGGCTCAGTGGATTAAGCGCTGGCCTGTGAATCAAAGGAACAAGGTTCAATACCTAGTCAGGGAACATACCTGGGCTCTGGGCCAGAGGCAACCACACATTGATGTTTCTCACCCTCTTTTTCTCCCTCCCTTCTTGTCTCTCTAAAAAAAGTCAATATATAAAATCTTCAAAGGAAATCAAATAAAAGGGATATGAACCTATCCGTTGAGTTTCGCAGTGAGGGGCTATTGAAGGCCTGAAAAAGCAGTTTTGTTGATTGGTAGAGTGGAGGCAGAGTTGAATGTGTTAAAAAGTGAATGAGAAGAAAGTAAGCCATTCCTGAAAGACTGAAAATAAAGATAAATGAATCAGCAAGCTGGATATCAAGTTGGTCACATAGCCACAAAATTTTTAAAGTTATTTGATACATGGAATTTAATTGTAATTACTGGATATATTCTAAAGATAAAAAAACAACAAAGAAATATTAAATTGTTGCTATTTTGATACCTTTATGTGCATACTGAAGACAAGGCAAATAATGAACAAGGTTAATGTTATTAGGAAATAATTTTTTTTAAAGAACTATTTTTTTAAAAGACTTTTATTCATTATTTTCAAAAAGAAGGGCTGGGAGGGAGGAAGAAAGGGAGAGGAACATCAACGTGTGGTTGCCTTTCACCTGCCTCCAGCTGGGGACCTGGCTGGAGGCCTGGTTTGCAACCTGGTTATGTGCCAGGTTATGTGAAATTTGGGTTTGCAGGCCGGTGCCAATCCACTGAGCCATAGCAGCCAGGGTGGAAATAATATTTTTGATGAAAAATATATGCCTTATATTTAAAAAGGAGAAGCCTGGAATCTCCTATTTAAATTGCAAATATCAATCTGAATTCTTGATTTATTTTCTCTTTCTACATAACATTTTTCCCCTAGATGTATCTGCTAAGCCTGGAAATCTAAAATTAATAAAAACCCAGGAGCCATGGCATCCCACAGTTTCAACTTTGGCCTTTAAATAGCATTTCCCCTTAGAAGGAACCAGGGCTCTTTGGAAAAATGGTTGATTCAGCCTTGCCATTCTAGAGGCAAGGAAGAATTCCAAGACTACTGAGTCATGTCACAAAGACATAGGAGCAAAAATGAAAGGCTCCCTTTGGGCCATGCATGTGTTGGGGCGGGGGATATATGGGTAACCCTGAACCTTCCACTAAATTTTGCTGTACATCTCAAACTGCTCTAAAAAATAAAGTGTATTAAAAAACATTTTTAAGACTCCCTCTGGTAAAAGATAGGACAGCTTGAGCAGGGAAAAAATGATAAGAAAGTAAAACTCATCCCAACTATAAAATTCTGTGAGATCTAAGAATAACACAAAATAGGTATTCATCGAAGCCTGCTAAGACACTAAACTCATTATTCTAAAACTTGGTAAAGGGTCAAGCACTTACTTCACTTTTCCTGTACACATTGTATTTCTGGGTGATCAAATAACTCGGAAAGTTCGATTTAAAGCAAAGTTCCAGGTAAAACATTCAAAGGAAAACAGCAGAATTACCAAATTGCAATTTCGCAATCCTTAATGAACTACAAGAATTAAGCAATGACTATCTATGCCTGCTAAATCATCCGGAGGGAAAAACTGATAGGTAACTATACCCGATAAATTTCTCTTATCATCAATAAAAATTGGGACTTCCAGTGCCTTCTGTGACACTGTCAAAAGAGCATAGCCCCTCAAGCAAGAAGGATCCTGAATTTAATCCTGCCTCTAGATCTAACTAGCTACTTACAGGAAGTGAGGGAGATAAAGGAGCAGATTAAATGAGGTGAAGAAGCAATCTGCCAGATCCAAAGTGGCAGTCTTTTTATTGCACAAATGGTGTTATTTCTTCCATGGTGTTTTAAAAAAAGGGGCAGGGGGGCTATCATAAAAATTAAAAAAACATAAGATATTATCAGGGGCAAACTTTCCATAATAAAAAAATAATACTAAATGAATGACAGGTGGGGAACTGAGGACAACATGTGCAGGTTTGTTGCTTTGTGTTTTGTTTTAAGACATTTCACTGAGCAGAGCAATGGAGTGGTTGCAGAGAAGGAATGTGGCTTCAGAAAGAACATTTTAATGATGGGACAGAGGGAGCGTTTTGGAACGCTAATGAGGGTACTTCAGCAAAGAGCATGGGAGGGGGGCACTGTGGGAATGAGGTCCTCAAAGGCAAACGTCAGCAGGATCCACACCCCTTGTGGAAGGAACATCTTTGGGTAAGATGGACTTAGATCATACACCACTTTAATAAAATACGCTTGTGGTAAATTAAACTGACAACATAGACATGAGAAGGAAAGTAAGCACATTTAGAATTTTAGGAGGGGAAGAGGTATATTGGCAATGCAGAAGACACTGCCACCGTGAAAGCTTACTCAGCCAAATTTTCAACATTGTTATGACTTTAAAAAAAAATTCTGATAGCCCTGGCTGGTGGCTCAGTGGATAGGTGCCAGCCTGAGAACCCAAAGGTCACTGGTTCAATTCCCAGCCGGGGCACATAACCAAGTTGCAAGCCAGGTCTCCAGCCAGGTCTGTAGCTGGAAGCAGGTAAAAGGCAACTGTGCGCAGACATTTCTCTCCCTTTCCTCCTCCCTCCCTGCCCTCCTCTCTAAAACATAATGGATAATAATATAAAAAAACCTTAAAAACTTTATTAAAAAAATTCTGATAGGTTTTGAAAGTTTGCGAGAGTCTTTTGCGTATAGCTCTCTTTACATTGTGTCAAATGATTTTGGCTCCTTAAGGACTATTTGGTGCTTGTTCTCCACATCTTATAGACATGTGGTCCTTCAAAATAATTAGCAGTTTCGTTAGCCCAAACCAGTCTTCATAATAAACGTTTAAAATGTTGTTGTTTCATATGTAAATGAATATAGTGGTTGCCTCATTCTCCACAGGCATTCAAGGGTTGTAAATATTGTACTATCATTTTTCCATTTGGCCCGTAATCAGAAAAGTGGCTGTTACAAGCAATAATTATCCTACAGTGTGTTTCAAAATCCTATTATTAACCACATTTAGACGATATGAACCTTGAAAGACTAGTTGGCAAACTGTCATGCTGTAATCACATCAGTTATTACTCTCACAAGGATGAAGGGCAGCAAGCATTTCTTTATTACCTTCTCTCACTTTTGCTTTTCCTGATGAAGAGGTTTTCAACCCAAATTGTGAATCATGTGGTCTTTGGAAAAATGGAGAGGCATTGTTAAATGTTTAGCCATAAAATCTCTGGAATTCATTGCATTCTTCTATTTCTCCTGAAAGGAAATACTTTACAGATTAATCTCATGATGTGTAACCACACTCATAATTTTCCATAGGTACATATATACAGTCACATATATGCTTTGTAAAAAGGAGTGACCTTTTTTTTTTTTTTTTTCTTCCCATTCTTTTTGCTGTTCTTGACTCCTCCATCTCCTTCTCACCCTCCTTCTCCCCACGTTAGCATCCAGGGTCACCTTTGGTGAGAACCTGGTACAACCTCCCATTTATTTTTCCTTCCTTAAGCATTCTTAGACCTACACATATGTATGTATTTACATATACAAGCATTCATTTTTTAAAAAATTTATTATTTTTAGAGAGAGGGGAATGGAGAGAAGCAGAGAGGGAGAGAAACATCAATGTAGGCAGGCATTCATTTTGTAAAGCATTGTTTTATAAACAGGGGATCATAGCATCTCTTGCATCTCACATTCACTGTGGAGGAGCCCTTTATGAAAACCCCTCTCAGTCCTCTGACTTAGCTACACTTCTTTTAATAAATGGCTGGAGAAGTCCCCAGAGTGGATGTGCCATTGCTGAGCCTTCACTTTGTTTAGGTTTTTGCCTGATGAACAAGGAACACAGTAAACTTCCTTTTTTATCCTGGTGATCTCGAACATTTCATATAGTTCGAGATCAATTCTCAGGAGTACAGCTGCCACTGAATTTGTTTATTCTTTTAAGAGGTGTTGTCAGATTGCTTTCCAAAAACTGGAGGAAGATGCCCTGGCCAGTTGGTTGGAGCACCATCCCATACACCAAGAGGTTTAGGGTTTGATTCCCAGTCAGAGCTCCTACCCATGTTGGGGTTTCAATCCCATCAGGAAGCGTAGGGGAGGCAACTGACCAATGTTTCTCTTACATCAATGTTTCTCTTTCTCTTTCTTCCTTCCTCTCTTTCTAAAATCAGTAAACATATACTCAAGTGAGGATTAAAAAAAAAAAAAAAAACTAGAGAAAGAGAAAATCAGGAGAAAAAAAATGAACAGGGATATAGTACTTTCTCCCTGAATTTAAACTGTGTACATTGAATGAGCAGACAGTGTCATGTCAAGACCAACCCAGTTGACATTATTATTAGTGCTTCTCCTAAAAACTGTGCACTCCCCAGGTCACTGCCTGGGCCTCTGTGGAGAGGGGCATTCATGAGGTATAAACTGAATGACAGTATGGGGCTGTGTACCTAGAGAGGTTAGAAAGGAAGGTTAAAGCTCCAAAGAGAACCGGCATGGGGCATCAAAGGGACTTAACCTTAACTTGTAGCTTTACACTGTACTCTGTGAGACCGTGGGTTAGTTACTCAACTTTTCACACTGCAGTTTCCTCATCTGCAGTATGGAGGTAATGACGCCAGCCTGCAATGGTGGGTGTGAGCAGAGTGCCTGGCACCCATTCAAAGGGACAGATTATTTCTCAGAAGCCTTCATTATAACTCTCACCCACAACTACCTGTCACTGTGTGCCCCAGAGGGTGAAAACCTGCTGAAGGCAAAAATGGTATAAAATTTATCTTTGCATAATTGTATATCCACTTTCTAATTTGGTTTGCCCTCCTACCACCTCAAGGTCTTTTGCTCAGTTAAACCAGCATTGATTAAAAATACGAGCAATAACAACAATTTATTATGGAAAGTTCTGGACTTCAACTAAAATAGTAAAACAGTAATAATGAACAACCATGGTCCATTGCTCAGATTCAGCACTGTCAACAGCTAATAATCTTTTTCATTCATTTCGAAATCGCTCCTTCCCACCACCCCTCCCTTGGAATATTTTGAAGTGAATCCCAGATATTATGCCAACTATTTATATTTGTGTAATTTTAATAGCAGCTTTCAAAGTGTGAGCTGGAGATCCCTGAGGGTTTCCAAGACCCTATCAGAAGATCTGCCAGGTCAAACCTATTTTTATAATAATAGTAATACGTTGCTTATCTTTTTCACTCTCATTCTCTTATGTATGGACCATGGAGTTTTTCAACATAGATTGAATGCTACAGCAGATCTGAGAATCTGTCACCTACTAAACCAGATATGAAAGAGAGTTGCAAATTTTTACAAATCTGTTTATAATAGTGTAAAACAATGCCACTCCTCTCTGTTTCTTTTTTTGGGGCATCTGGGAAAATACAGTTATGTCTCATAAAAATAAGTACTTAACATGTAGTGGGTTTATTGTTGCTATTTTTAAAAGAATTAAATGGATATTTAAAAAGTATGTCAGTTTCAATTTCTTTTTTTAAAAATTTTATTGTTGTTGTATTACATCCATCCCCTTTTTGCTCCTCTCTGAATTTCTAGTATAGAAAAGAATCAAATTACCTCCCATGAAGCAAATCTCTTTGAGGTCCTCAATACTTTCTTTGACTATGTTTTAAGTTGAGATTTAATTCACATACCCTAGGATTCATCATTTTAAAGCATACAGTTCCATAGGTTTTTGTATATTCACAAGGTTGGATAACTATCACCACTAACTAATAACAGAAGATTCTTATCACCCTAAATGGAAAGGCCATACTCATCAGCTGTCACTCCCAATTCTCCTTTGTCCCACACCCTGACAATCTTCTAATCTACTTTCTGACTCTACTGACTTGTCTATTTTGGATATTTCATGTACATGGGACCTGTTGTATCTGGCTTATTTCATTTACCATAATGTCTTTAAATTTTGTCTATATTGTAACATATAAGAAAATCTCATTCCTTTTTATGGATAAATAGTAGCCCTATGTACCTATATACACCATTTTGTTTATCTAGTCATCAGTTGATAAGACTTTTAGGTTATTTCCACTTTGCACTATTATGAATAATGCTGCTGTGAACATTTATGCCCAAGTTTTTGTATAAATACATGCTTTTAATTCTCTTGGCTATATGTCTAGAAATAGAATTGCTGGCTCATATGTTTAGCTCTATGTTACTCTATGTTTAACTTTGTGAGAAACTGTCACACCATTTTCCATAGCAGCTGCACCAAGTCACATTTGAATCACCAATGTATAAGTATTCCAATTTCTCCCCATCCCTGTCAACGGTTATATCAGTGTTCTTGATTCTAGCCATCCTTGTGAAGTATGATTCACTAATTTCAAAGAGTGTAAAAGATTCTGAGACTAAAATGATTGATGGCTATTTTTCTAACAAATAGCTTTAAAAACATTCAAAAAAAAAATTAAAACCCGAGTTCCTAGATACAGAGGACAGATTGGTTGTAGTCAAAGGTAGGGGGTGGAGGATGGGCAAAATGAGTGAAGGTAGTAAAAAGGTACAAATTCCCAGTTATAAAACAAATATGTCCTGTGTATGGGGTGGGGAATGGGAGGGTGGGGAAGGGGAGAGCAGGCGTGTGGGGGATGGGATAAATGTAATACAACAATAAAATTAAATTAAAAAACCCAAATATGTCATGGGGCTATAATGCACAGTATATATAGTTAATATTAATAACACTATTGTATATGTAGAAGTTGCTAAGAGATTAGATCTTAAAAGTTCATATAACAAGAAAAAAATTGTAACTATGTGGTGGTAGATATCAATTAGACACCGTGGGGATCATTTTCCAGTGTATACATATGTTGTATCATTATGTTGTACACTTGGAATGAATATAACATAAAAAGTCATAAACATAATAACATTAACAATAATTCCACAAAGCTGTGTAATACCAGAGTAATCAAGTTGACCTGGGATAGACTCAATTTACATCTCTGTACCAGCATAACTATTCATAGTGTCTCCTTAAACTCTCAACATGCCATGTAGATGACAAATTATATAAACAGGCTGGTTATGAATCTATGTTCAAATTTCTTCAATGGACTAAATATGTATTTTTACATTATCTATTAAAAACAAGATCCAACATTGCATTTGAGGTGTCCTAAAATACTCTGTATCAGTTCTTCCTCTGCTTCATTTCTTTTTTTTTTGTTTTTTGTAAGATTTTATTTATTATTTTTAGAAAGAGGGGAAGAGAGAGAGGCAGAGAGAGAGACAGACATCAATGTATGGTTGCTTTTCACCTGACTCCAGCCACAGACCTGACTGGAGACCTGGTTGGCAACCTTCTTATGTACCCAGGCTGGGGAATCGAACCTGCGACCTTTGGGTTCGCAGGCCGGCGCCTTATCCACTGTGCTACCAGCCAGGGTAGTGCTTCATTTCTTTCATGCTAGTTATTTATTGAGGAAACTTGGTCAATTTGTGGAACTTCTCACATCCTTAGCTTGGCCGATTATACTGTTTTGGTATTATTTAGTTTGCTTCTTTGTCCTCCAAATTTCTTCTCATTTGGTAATTAGATTTAGGCATTCAACTAGATTTAGGTTCAAATTTTGTGCAAGAATATTTCATAGATGGTGCACGCTGCCTATTGTATTCCATCAGGAGGCACGTGGTATTTTGTTGTTTCACTTGTTGTGATGTTAAGATAATCAGTGGATTCAGATTTTGTTATCTCGAGCTTGCCAGCAAAAAGTTTTCCATCTGCTGTCAGTCCCAATTCTAGCCCATAATTTTAACAGAGCCATAGATGATTGTTGCCTACCTTTAGTGCTTAATTAGGAGTTGTGAATGCTGACTTTCTAATTCCATGAGTTCTGTTGCATTTGTTATCCTTACAAACTACCTGGGTAACCTAAAACACACAGCTGGATAAATGTTTGATTTTTCCTTCTAATTTTCCAATTTTGTAAATAGAGTTGGTTACTTAGCTGAATGATGAGGGATTTTTCTTTTTAAGTATTACTATGAATTCATGGATTTGTATATATGTGGTATATTTCTATCCATTAGTTATTATTCTTGTTTTAAACCCAAATTGTTCCATCTTTGGCCAAATGTTGCCTCCTCATCTTTGATCTTGGGTTCTTTTGACATAACCTCAGGAGTATTTGATAGCTGCCCTGCTTCCTGGAATAATAAAATTATACACAATTTTTGCCCTACTTTTGAAATCAATCATTTCCTAAAGAAGTCTTGGTTCCTCTGAGTGGTTAATGGCATTTAGATTATGAATTTGAACACACAACCATTGGATTGTCCTCGCTTTTTGCCACTTTAGATTTTTTCTTTTTTAAAAAATTTTATTGTTGTTGTATTACATAAATTTTCTATTACAGAATTTATACCTAATTTTATTGATTTGATGCTTATATCTCTATCTTTTTTAATACTTGTATGTCTTTATCTTTTACTGAAGACCCTGGTTTCTAACAATATTAAGATACTTATTTGCTATTTTATATACACATATGTAAAAGATTCTGTAGTATCTAAATAACAACACCAGTATTATTACTAACAAATATTATACCTAAATGTAGTTTGGTCTCTTTGCTATTTTTTTTTTTTTTTTGGCTTTAGGATATGTTCAGTGAAGATGTATAGTGAAAATAATGAGGTGAAGTCGGCTTCTTGTTCCATGAGATTATAGGAGTAACTTCATATGTACTTTGATTAATGGATTTTTTTCTTTTAGGGAATGCGTTTGTTATTTTCTTTTAAAATGATATAAAACATGCACATGATTCCAAAGAAACTATAAAACACAGTTTATGAGGTGAATCATTTCTATTAGTTTGAAATTTATACTTTCATCGCTGCTTCTTTAAAATGTAAGCAAATGCACACCTCTTTGTAAGAAAAAAGTCAATACAAACATGGTCGCAGCCCTGCCCCCCCCCCCCCGCCCACCTTAATACATTAAATTAGAGTTCCATGGCCTTCCACAGAGATGATCTTCATTCCTTTGTACAGTTGCACAGAACCTCATTGTGTGGATGTACCGTGGTTTATTCAGCCAGTCCTCTGTGTATGGACGTGTGGGGTTCAACAAACATTTATTGAATGACTTAAGTTGTGCCAGGCACTGAGGATAAATGCATGGTCTCTGGCCTCAAGACAACTCTGAAAGTAGAGGGGGAGACCTCTTCGATACAAGTCCTTTGCTCATAAGGGAGGGTGAGCCCTGGTACGGAGAAGATAAGGCTCCCACCGGCAGGGATACAATAACTCTCTGTGGATTGGCATCTTGCTGGCACAGAGGTCTTAGTGTGGGAGAATCTCCTCGGAAGAAAATGACTTTTAATGTTTGAAATTGCTTAGAAAATCATGAGTGCCCCCAATCGGTCACAAAAGGCAAGGGCAAAGGAGAGAGGAAGCGAAAGGTCCAAACTCCACCCCGCGCCCCCCTCCCCGGAAAAGCGGAAAGGTAAGTTGATACAGAAAGCTGTGTTTTAACCGGCGCTAACACCTGTATAGCACTTAACCAGTGACCAGTGCGTGCTCTAAGCACTTTACATATATCAACTTTATTTCTCATAACAAGCCTAAGAAGTAGGAGCTATTATTACCCACATTTTACAGTTAAGGAAATTCAGGCATAGAGAAGTCACGCAGGGAGGGAGCAAGAACGGAATCCCAGGCAGGAAGGAGGCTCCCACGCAGTGCGCTTTCCTAGGCGGGGCTGCAGCGAGGTAACTCTCTCCTGCGCCCTAACACTCCCCGGGGAGGATGTACTCGTGACTCCTCTCTCCCTACACACCCATATCCCGCGGGGCTTTCTCTGGACTCTTCGGCGCTCGGAGGCTGGAGGAATTCCAACGCCAGGAGACGAACGACCTGCTGGGTGCGTGGTGCTGGCTAACCCTGCCAGCCAGCCCGCAGCGCGTCTAAGCCGCGGCTGTTTCTTCTTCCCTCGCCGGGGTTCCTCTCGATAGGGACCAAGCCGGCTCTCCCGACCCCTCCCAGTGTCTGATGCCTGTTTCTCTGCGATCCTGCCCACGCCTTGGCGCCTTTGGTATCCCAGGCACCTCCTATGTAGCTCCAAATAGGAGCCTATATAAAAATCACAGATCAACTTCCAAAGTTGGCCAGGTCCTGCCTGTGACCGCACCTGGGAAACTCAGTTCCACCCTCAGAGAACCCACGGCACGGGGATAATCCGGGCCGACGCGGTGGGAGAACCGCTAGGACAAAGGAGTCGCAGGGAGCCAAGGGTCCCTTTCCCATTCAAAAGCGAACCGAGATTTGCTGCGGGGTTGGGCAGCTCCCTAGCTCGCCGGCTGGCTGCAGGCGCCACCTGCCGTTCAGACCCAGCACGGCGCAGAGGTGCCCGCGAGCACGTGGCGCCCGCCACCGCGGCACTGCCGGGAAACAGATGTCTCAGCTCAGACCACGCGTCTCAATTCCAGGAAAGCCTGACGCATTCGGACGTTTAGATGTCACTGTGGAACCAGCCCTTGCAAATCCAAGTTCATTCTAAAAGAACCAGTTGCGCAGGTAAAACAAGGCTTTCGCCTTGCAGTAAACATCAAAATCAGATCATACCTCAAAGTTGATTCAAAAAATACAGTTTCAGAGTTTGATGGAACATTCAGACAAAACTACGAACAACAGTAAAACACAAAGCTTTTCAGAAACCGAAACTCAAAAGGATCCTCTGAGTCCACGTCAGACGGGTAATGTGCCAAAAGCGTAACAAGGTTGAAGGGAGGCACACATCACACAAGCGCGTGAACACCCAATCATCACACTTTTGAACTACAAAAGGATCGGTGGGGTTGGGTTGGGTAGGATCCTCCAAAACGACCCACTCACTTCACACAAAGGGTGACACATATAATCCACACCTATTAAGTTGCGACACACAAAACCCTGTATGTTTCTAAAATGTCACCGACATGGCGGGACTTTTCTCTTATTTCTACTATTAAGTGAAAACAGAAACAAAGTTAACGAAGAGGGCTATCCTCTATGCAAATGTTTTGCCATAGCACCACCCTTCAATGAAACCTGCCTCTTTACTGCTTTACGACAGTAGGTCGTGAAGTGGCGAAGAGTTGAAGCTCGCCTGTGCTTTGCGGCAGTGACGTTAGTCAGGTCCGTCATCCTGATAGGCTCAGATGTGCGGGAAGGGCTGCAGGGACCCGGGGCTGCTTTAGTATCACGTTTTAGGGTTCGTTCCTTCAACTTTTTTTTTCCTTTTTTCTTTTTCGAGTCTTCCGGTGGCGAGAGTAGTTTCTGAACCTCACTGTTGGGCGCCCGAGATTCTGTGGCTACTCCCGGGGAGGCCCCTTTCCCTTTCCTGCGTCTTTTCCTTTACGCACGCTGGACTCTCAGGCTGGTGAGCCTCGCTCTCCTTTCGCCAGATGGGTCGCCGTTTGCTTTGGTTTTAGTCCTGCTCTTTGGGAGAACTCCAGCTTCTGGTGGCCTTTCCTGCCCACGTTAGCGGACCCCCTCCCGCCTTCACCGGCCCGGGTCGGGAATGGAGCCTGACCGCTCTCGGGAGTCCCCGTCGCGGGAGGGCTCTTCCTCGCCCGGGGATTGGGCTTCCTCCGCCCTCGGACAGGCCTTCGCCCAGGTTTTGCGCCGTCTGACCGGCCAGGAGCCCCAACGGGGCAAAGCCAGAAATGCAGCTCTTCAGGATCTCAGTGCTCTGCTAGAAGCCACGGAGTGTGAAACGTTATTTGAGGGGAGTGACACGTCGCCCGGTGGCATGCCCGCGATGCTGGGGAAGGTGGCGAAAGCCTTGGAGGAGTACGCAGCCCCAGCCAAGGAGAAGGAAGGCAGGGGGGACGCTTTCCCTGCAGTGGCGGAGAAGGCGGCAGCAGTTGGGTTACTATTTATGAAGCTGTTGCGGAAAGTCGAGTCTGCCAAGCATTCCTTGGTTTGCCTTGCGTGGGAGACAGCCCTGCGGCACGTGGCAGGACCCAGCTATATTTTTGCCGTCACACACAGCCAGGAGCAGCCGTGGACCAAGCCAGCCTCTCGGGACGTTGCTGGAGAGGTGCTCGCCTTGTTGCTTCAAGTTGCAGGGTGTGCCTCTGTGGCAGGCTTCCTCCGCGGAGAAAGTGAAGACGAGAAAGGGAGATTTACGGTGATAATGGGGCTTCTCAAGCCCGATTTGAATAAGTGAGTAACCCGTGCAGAACGGGCCAGCGAATTGAGGGCTTCAGCCTTACTTAGAACGCCAGAGCTCAAAGGAACCTTGGTTCCTTCATTGGGAACATTCCAGTGTTGTAACAGCCCATTTATTAAGGCCCAGAAAGGTTGTGACTTGCTAGGGAGAACATAACTAGATAGCAGTCAATTTGATAGAAGCACCCAGGTCTTCAGACTCCATTTCCTAGTGCTCTGTACAGTCCATTTTCGAGTGCCCTAGAAATTGGCAGTTCTCTCGTTTAATTAGACTTAACTTTCTTAAGTTAGGTGAGGATGGGAATTTGAAGAGGATTTAAACTTAGGGACCTTGCAACTCATTGCTTGTAGAGTGGGATAGTTGTTAGATATGGCAGCAGTGTTTGGGATGCAAATAAAAGCTTTATTTAAAAAGTTGTTTTTTTTTTTTTTATGGGAGACAAATAAAAGCGTTGGACTGTTATTAGATAAAGTATTTGTGAGTTTCCACTGGCTGCTTTGTATGTTAGTGCTTGTGATGAGGGACATTTATTGTCCACAACGACTGTAGGGACGTTTGATTCAGCCAAAAGGTCCTTGAAACTTGGTGCTTGTCCAAAACCTCCACGAAGACATTTGGTCCCATGCCACCCTATCTACATAACCCCATGATCATGACCAGCAAGACTGTCCTGTCCAGAAGGGTTATTATTGGCAATCCAATCACAAAACAATCATTGGACCAATGAGACGTGATCATATTTTATGTATCAAGCCCGTCAACCAGGAATAAAAATAAATGTATGGGTTCTTTGAACTCGGAAATTTCCTAAGTGTGGGAATTGTTGGCAGGACCAAATGTCAGGGACCATTTGGTGGGATCTAATATGCATATGGATGTTTTTGACAAGACCAAATGTCCTACAAGCTTATGTGTAACACTAGTAATAAAGAAAATGTGCACATAACTGACTTTATGAGGTAGTTGGATTTAAAAGGCTTACTTTTGTGGCTGATGGTGCCTCCTTTTATTGCTTCTTAGTAGGACCAGGTCAAGTAATTTCTCTGAACCTGTTTCATTTTTTTATAATATAAAGATAACATTACATGTTAAAGGTGTTTTGAAGATTTGTTGAGTAATTTGTGTAAACTCAAGCTCCAGATGCTGTTCAAATGTTGATCATTTTTTCTCATAATAATCTGAAGATATTTCTATTACTCATTTCCCTTTTCTCAAAATAATGATAATAATGATAATAACCTGAAGGCATTTCTATTGAACATCTGTTTTCAAAGTAACTTCACTGTTCCCACCATCACTACAGATCTTTTGCATTGCATGGTTATGAATGGCTACTTCTCACTGGATAAGCATTAGACCCAGAGCTATGGGGGAATGCTAAATGTATTTAGTATTAGTTCTGTAAGTTATTTTGATCCAAATCTTAAAATGTATATTATAACATCCGGAGTTACCTTATGTGGGATGTGTTTTTTTCAAAGACAAGGAAATACTGTACTTAGCTTAATTTTCCTTGCTAGTTAACACTGTGTCACTTTACTTATTTTGGTTTCACATTCCCATTTAGAGAATCCTGGAAGAATAACCCTGCCACCAAACACGTTTTCTCATGGACTCTGCAACAGGTCACTCGACCTTGGCTGAACCAGCATCTAGAAAGAATACTTCCCCCATCACTGCTCATCTCAGATGATTATGAAACTGAGAACAAAGTCCTGGGTGTACGCTGCCTGCATCACATTGTGCTTAATGTGGTAAGCAATCTCTGCTCTGTCACATGTATTGATGGGACAGATTGAGTCCTATGACTGTACCCCATTCATGATACTACTATTTTACTAGTGCCTATGTTTACATCTGTTAGCAATGGGCTTTCTAGTAATGCTGTTACGTGTCTAAATTCACTTATTTATATTTTTTCTTTTATTCATTCCATCTGCCAACCTAGTGGAAGTTATAGCTCATAGGTTATGTATATACATTATATATATATATAATGTGGGCTATTATTATGCATGTCTTTATTGAACTGAAAAGCCAGACTTTTAGTAATTAACAGCTGACTTTTTTTTTTTTTAAAGAATTTTATTTATTTTTAGGAAGATGGGAAGGGAGGGAGAAAGAAAGGGAGTAGAAAATCAATGTGTGGTTGCCTCTTATGTACCCCAACTGGGGACCTGACCTGCAACCCAGACGTGTGCCCTAATTGGGAATCGAACTGGCACGCGTCTTTGGTTCACAGGGTGGCACTCAGTCCACCGAGC
This sequence comes from Noctilio leporinus, assembly GCA_004026585.1. Taxonomy (NCBI): domain Eukaryota; kingdom Metazoa; phylum Chordata; class Mammalia; order Chiroptera; family Noctilionidae; genus Noctilio; species Noctilio leporinus. The sequence continues at coordinate 198,634 of PVIW01000779.1, read as the reverse complement.
CACACCAGCCAGGGCAACAACTGATTTTCAAGGAGCAAAAAAGTCAAACAGGAGTGATACCCAAATGTAAAATCCATTATTTGAGGAAGTTTGCTTGTTTCTTTCTTATCTGTGTATCGTGGGACTTTTAAAATAGACACAGAGGTAGAGAGGGTTATAATGAATTTTATACACCTGTAATTTAATTTTTAAAATTCTCAACATTTTGCCAGTGCTGGCTTTTCTTTTAATTGGGGAACTTGTCTGATTGCAGCCTGCTGCTGATTTGCTCCAGTACAACAGGGCTCAGGTCCTGTACCATGCCCTTTTCAACCACCTGTACACACCAGAGCACCACCTCGTTCAGGTAACTCAGATTTGTTGGTAACTGTGAGTGCGTTTTCAAACTTGAGTAGAAGGTGGCATTGTGTGAATAAGAGTGGTTGAGACGTTGTCTTCTCTCAGAAAATGAGGATGATAACTAGAAGCCATTGACAAGCTGAAAATGGAGGTAGTACTGACTAGTGAAGATACCCAATACCAAGCAAGCATCCACATTCTTGAGCCACAGAAAGGTCAGTGTTCTGTCTTCATAAGGGTTAGTTACATATCACTTGGGGGCAGCTTTATGTCTGAAAAAGTTCTTTTTTATATTAATTTCAGTGACCTTCATTCTGTACTGCTTTATTATCAATACACACACTTGAGACTTCAGATAATGGATATGTTAGTGTTATTTAGTCTTGCATCTAATCAACATTGAGCACCTACTGCGTGTCAGTAACCACTGTAGGTTCCAAGGGTGAATGAATCAGACAGGGTTTCTGGCTTTAAGAAAGCTGTTGGGAGAGACTTATGGAAACATATGGATAGTTACACATATGCCTGCAGTACAGAGTGATCAGTCTAATAAAGGGGTTTGTGTAAAGTGTGGTGTGTATCCAGCAATAGGCAACTAACCAGGTTGCCTGTTGGGTGGTTTTAGGAGGAATCCAGAGAAAGTGGTATTTACTTATGAAGGATAAATAGGAGTTTCTTAGGAGGGTGAACACTATTCTCAAGACAAGAGAAACAAATTATATAAAATTAGAGGTAGAAATAACCATTTACCTATTTTATGACTACCCGCCCTTAACCCCTCACCTTGTTACTTTTTTTCCCCCCCAGTGTATGGTTGCCTTTCACCTGCCTCCAGCCACAGACCTGGCTGGAGACCTGGCTTGCAACCTGGTTATTGTGCCCTGGCTGGGAATCGAACCAGCGACCGACCTTTGGGTTCACAAGTCAGCACCCTATCCACTGTGCTACCAGCCAGGGCCATCACTTTTTAAAATATTTAAGGAATTGAGGATCTAGGTACTAACAAGTCAGAAAGGTCAGGACTTTGAGATGGTGTTTAGGAAGAAAACCTACCAGAAAATCTACAGGAAAACCAAAGAGCCCAGGAGAGCTAGAAGGGATTGCCTAGACACATGGAAACTTCAGATAGGGTGGTTCAATTGGACACAAGTTAGGACCATCTTAGTTCTCTTTTTGGAGCAGTTTTATTGCAAGTACATGTAAGTATCACTTGGACTTAGTAATTTAGTGACAACAGACTCAGGCTCCTAAAATTTGGGTTGAACTCCCAGCTCTGTCTTTCTTCCCATTTTACAGCGTAGCAAAGCACAGTAAGGAGAAGGTATTAACCTGTTTGAGACTGTCAGATGGAAATAATGTAAAACAAGAAATCTCCCCTCTGGAGATTTCTTTAGAAAATAAAGTAATATGCACTTACTGTATTATTACAAGTACATTTTTTAATTCTACCACATGGACCCCAAGAATAGGTGAATCAAGTTGCTAGAAACCTCAGTGAGAGTTGTGAATGCAAATGATGACTGTCGTTCTTCCCATTCCTTTCTCCCAGGCCGTGCTGCTGTGTCAGCTGGACTTATTCCCAGTCCTGGAGAAAGCCCTGCGCTGGAAGGGAGAAGCCGCCCGACCCACCACACACTGTGACGAGGTGCTGCAGCTGATCCTGACCCACATGGAGCCGGAGCACCGCATCCTCTTGCGCAGGGCCTACGCGAGAAACCTGCCTGCGTTTGTGAAGAGGCGCGTGCCCGGGCTGCTGGGCTGGCCGTGCTCCTTGGCCTCATCTGTTACCACATTTTCTCTTTGTTGGTAGGCTGGGGATCCTGACTGTTCGGCACTTGAAGAGGCTGGAGCGAGTCATCCTTGGTTATCTGGAGGTTTATGATGGACCGGAGGAGGAGGCTAGGTTGAAGATGCTGGAGACCCTAAAACTTGTCATGCAGTATACTTGGCCAAGGTATAACAGCCAGCAGATAAGCGTGGTAAGGGGGGCAAAACTTTCATTTTCTCTTCAGAACTTGCCCAGATGTACATGTAGCACCAAGTAGCAAGGCTATGCCATATATTTGGATATCTCCCAACTATACACATCTTTTGAATTTTGAACTGAGAAAATGGTGTTTGAAAGATAAAATACACCCATTGTTTCAGGTGTATATCTCTCTAGGTTAATAATGCACATTCAACTTTAAAAGACCATTTAGAAGTGCTGTGTATAATAAAGACCTACCTACCTTTATTTCTCCTGTTTTACATGTGTGGTTGACATCACAGCACTTCATGCCACATGACTGAACAGTGATCAGAATAATAACTTAGGATATGATTGCTTAGAAAGCATTCCAACTCTGAAGAATGAGTGGACTAAAAGGGAATGAATAGATGGATAAATGAAACGTAATCATTACTGTTAGGCCTTTGGTAAAGAGCAGAGATGAAGATTCCAGTAAGAGACTGGCATACAGACGTGGAATAGAAAGGTTAGATGAATATGGTGTGCTGTGGAGGGGCAGGGCCTGGGAAGCAGCACATACGGACTGAATGGTGACATGTGGGAGGCTCAGCAGTACAGATGGTAGGAAACCGTTTAGTATTTTTTAAGTCAAAGTGGAGGATGCAGACTTCTCAAATTTCTGTCTAGAAATACAGTTTATTATGCATATCTTTACACTGCAGGTTAAAATTACTTTCCAGCTTCCATTAAGACTTTTTAGTCCATTTCCAGAACTTTTATTTTTTATTTTTAAAAGATTTTATTATTTCCAGAGAGAGAGGAAGGGAGAGAGGCAGAGAGGGAGAGAAACATCAATGTATGGTTACCTTTCACCTGCCTCCAGCCATGGACCTGGCTGGAGACCTGGCCTGCAACCTGGTTATGTGCCCTGGCTGGGCAATCAAACCAGCGACCTTTTTTTTAAATCAACATTTTAGAAAGGCTAACAATAGGTTGTGCTTGACTGTTGTAAGCTGGGATCTGGAATTAAATGACAGAAAATGCAAATGGACACTTCAGTCCCACAAGCCAAGCTTATTTTTCCCATATTATTTTTGACTTTCTGGCCTGAAACTGCTTGAAAGTTAAATAGTTATAGGACAGCTCCTATTCTCTGGCCAAAAGTAGAGGAGAAATCCCAGTTCTACCCTTTCATGGGGGGCTGTTTCCTTGTAGAGTGCAACCAGGCTTCTGGAGGGAAACAAGGTTTTCTTAGGCAGACCAGTGTGTGTATGGGCCGTGTGCAGGAGAAAAGAAAATGCAGCTTGAAGTTAAGAAATCTTGTCTGGTCTCTAGTTCTGTTTCAGCTCTGTGGTCTAACACATTTGACTTTAATTCCTTAATTTATGAAATGAGGGCTTTACACTAAATGGTCTTTTACGTCTTCATTTTATATCCTGGCTTAAAAGAGCATGAACATAATTTTTCTTTTTGATTCCAGAGTTTCCTGTAGACTTGTGGTTTTATTGAAGGCTCTCTTGAAACTGGTATGTGATGTAGCAAGGGACCGAAGCCTTACCCCTGAGCCTGTGAAGAGTGCCCTGTTAGAGGAGGCCACAGACTGCCTGATTCTCCTGGACCACTGCTCTCAGGGACAAGTGAAGGTAGGGGAGTCTGCAACTTAGCTTCAGTTAGGCCTCCTTGTCCTCGAGTAATTCTTACAGTCGATCATAATTTACTGCCCATGGGCCTGACCAAGTCTGTAAATGAAGGTAGAAGGGCCAAGTCTCCACCTCTTGAGCCCTCTAAGTGTTAATCAGAACTGTTCAGACCAAAGGCAGGAGGATTAGAAAGTATCTCTGGGGCTAGGACAGGGAATGGCAAAAGAATATTGATCAGGAGCTTGTAAAATTGAAGTTCTGTTCCTGTCAGTTTTTTTCCAAGATTTTATTATTTTTAGAGACATCAATGTTTCCAGGTATGGACCTGGCTGGTGACCTGGCTTGCAACCTGGTTATGTGCCTTGGCTGGGAATCGAACAACCTTTGGGTTTGCAGGCCAGTGCCTTATCCACTGCTCCACCAGCCAGGGCTTGAATCTTTTTTAAAGGTGAAATAATGGGCTATAAGCCACATAAAATAATAAAAGGTAGAGTAATTCAGACCCCAGAAATGTGCCCCCTTTTTAAGAGGCAACTATGTTTTCCATTTCTTCTTTATCCACATGGGAATTCTTTCTGTGGTTTGATATTCCACAAACTAACTTCTCAAAACCACAGCATATAATAGCGATGTGTGTGTACATATTTAATAAACTACTGCTTCACTTCTTACCCCGTTTAGAAATCTTCAATCGAAAAGATGTAAGGTAGTATGGAAAGTTCATACCCCAAAAATCTTTAGAGATAGTGTATTTATTGTTCTACTATTCAGATTAAACTTCATCTTGGCTCTTTGATCTCAGGAACTTTTCAAGCCCTAGAATCTAACCTAATTCACTTTGGCTGCTACTAAGCTGCTCTTCATGAGCCACCAGGACATTTCCAAGTGTGCGGTGTTTTTAGTTGCACTGGTTCTATGTACTGTCCCCTACTGGCATCATTCTTTCCATCTTTGAGCAAGGTACAAGGAAAGAAGAACCAAAGTGAAGGAGAATTAAAATAACAAAATATCAAAGTCTGTTTGGTTTCATGTTTCAGGATCTCCTGGCCAAAATTCTCCAAAGCTGTGAAGACAGCAAAGTGGTGGACTGTATCAGGAAAGTGCAGCAGGTTTCTGAAGGTGCTCCCTACAACGGAACTTAAGATCTGTATTACTTTCCAAATGAGAGGACAGTTTTCTTTTTGTGTAAATGGAATTATTTAAGGAAAAAGGTACTTTCATACTGGACATTATAATGTAGATCTTTTTCCTGCCTTTCGTTTTACTCCAATACAAGTATGGTAAGAACAAGAAAAATTGAAGTCTATATATTTCTGAATTAGAGTTGGGGCAGGGGCCACCAAGGATGGACATTTAAAATTTAGAAATATTTACAGCCACAAATTCATCTGTTAAGCTTCTTGGGATCAAGGTGTCACTTCAACACATGCCGAAGCCATACAGATACTGTTTACAATTTTTCCTCCACCGGCCAAAATTTCTCCCCAACAGAAGTGGCATAAATGTCAACACAAATATTGCGTTGAATACAACATAAAGAGTAAAAGCTGGAGCCATGTAGATGATGAGGATCAAATTCAAAACGTTGAGTCCAGTATAAACATCTGAGTGAAAATCACGTGGTTTGGGCCTTGGCCATGGGCTCTGTCTCGTGCTCATACTCTATTTCCACATACGCGCGTTTTCTCCGCAAAGGTCCTTTCAAGGGTGCTTTGCCTTTGCGTTTGGCATCCAGGGCCTTTTCTTCCTCCTCACTGGAGGATTTACCATCCTGATCTTCATCGCTGCTGGCATCCAGCTGATCCATTTCCTAACATGGGGAGGGAGAAAATTAAGAGAAGACCCTAGATTCATTCCCTGGATTCTGTTGTCATCTTAACTTGGCAAATTTATCTGCCTCTGCGTGTTTGGAAAGACCCCTTTCCCCTTTCTGCTCTTTTTTCCCCAAAGATATTTTTTATTCATTACTTTCAGAGAGAAGGGCAGGGAGGGAGGAAGAAAGGGAAAGAAGCATCAACGTATGGTTGCCTTTCACCTGCCTCCAGCTAAGGACCTGGCTGGAGACCTGGCCTGCAACCTAGTTATGTGCCCTGGCTGAGAATTGAACCAGTGACCTTTGTGTCTGCAGGCTGGTACCAATCCACTGAGCCACACCAGTCAGGGCTCCTTTTCCCTTTCTTTTACCCATAAATCTCACCTCAAAATCACTTATGTCACTCTCATCCACTTCATCATCTTCCACAAACTCTCTTTTTTCCACATCCTAAAATAAAACATACTGTTAGGTTCAAAATACATCATGAAAATTCAACTTAAGACATCTAGTTTATTCTCTGATCAATACATGCATAAAGAATAAAACCAGGATCAGAATCTACTTACCAGGCAACCAAAATCTACTAATTTCCAAGTGTAACATTTCTGAAATTAGTATGTAAGATTTTACAAACAATTCTTTATATACATTCAACTAAAATTAACTTCAAATAATCAAAAAATAGTTATACTAATAGGAAAAGTTATACCTCTGTACCTATGTGAGTACATTGTATGATTAAATAGCTACTTGCTAAATTGGCCCTTTTCCTAAAAATACTATCACTCAAGTACCCCTTTTATACTTAGAGTAAGATGAAATCCTTATACATTTCTGTAGGTTCCTTAATGGTATTCTATCATCTGATGAGGATCTTCATCTGTCATCTTGCAGGAAAAAGTATTATCATGCAAATAAGTAAGATTAATACTCGTCAATGCACAGTGTGCTAGATGACCCTGGAGGGGAACACCACAGTCACTGCCGAACCAGAATTAACCTCATGATAGAAAAAGATCAGTGATGACTTTTGGTTAAGGAATTCAAAATGACATCCTGTCTCAGAGTCACATTAAAAGAAATCTTGTCTTATAGGTTACAGCTTGATAAAGCAAGGATACAAACAAGGCTTACTTCCTCCTCTTCCTCCTCCTCCTCCTTTTCCTCAGCGTCTGAAGAGTCACTCTGTGTCTCCTGCTGTTCCAGGGCCTTGTCAAAGGCATGAATGGGGAAGTTGTAGATGTCGCCATACTGAAGGACACAAAGAGATTGGCTTTAAATTTGCATCTTACCCTAAAGTTGTCTGTCCAACAAGCCGATTATTTTTTCCTCAGTGAAATGAGAATAATTTGATGAGTAGTATGTCTATATTATTTTCAAACCTAGAGTTGGCAGTGTCTTTAAAAAGCCCATTTTAACATTAAAATAAACTGGTAAATTCTATGAAGGATGGAAGTAGATCACTTAAAAGTACTGTCTATAAAAACCATGGATTAGAACAAATGTAATTTTCCTGACAAAGGGGAAATAATAAGGGAAAAGAAATTTTATTCATGTTTCTATGACATGAAATCTAAAAAGGAGAGTAAGTTAATTTTGAAGAACCATAAAGGACGTAAATAGGCAAAAGGGTCAAAAATGGGCAGCTTTTACAGAGACCTGGAATTGTGTGTTTGCCAATAGGTGGGAATAAGGGCAAAAGAGAAAGGTCTCATACTGAATGGGGTATCAAGGACAACCAAAGCATTTCATGCATGTTAAAAAATAAAACCCATTTTCCACTTCCCACATTTCCTAGTACTAATTTAAAAATGAAAGTTGTACCCAAGTTCTAGCTTTCTTACCGTATCTTGTTTAAGTCTCTCTAGCAATTCCTTTTCAATGGCGTTGTCCAGCTGAGCTGCTATTAATGCCTTCTCCTGTGAAAGAGCAAAACCCATTTATTTCATTAGAACTCATTTTTCAGTCTGCAGGAGAAGAAACTACCCAGCTTTTTATCAGAAAGAAGTAATCACTATTCCCACTTGCTATATTAGAGGGCTTTTTAGAGGGAAGGGAGAGACAAAGAGAAGGCAAGAAACATGTCTGGTTGGTTGCCTCTTGCATGTCCCTACCTGGGGACCTGGCCCACAACCCAGGCATGTGCCCTAATCAGGAATTGAACTGGTGACCTTTTGGTTTGCAGAGCCCCCAACCCACTGAGCCACACCAGCCAGGGCATTACAGGGGCTCCTGCCTCTGCAACCAGATACATTTCTTCTTTACCTCTCAAATCTTGGGAACTTTTCAGTTAGAAAAATTCCTAGTTTTTATAAATAGCACTCTAAATTCTAACAAAGCTTTTGATATACAAAGCATATTGGTTACATATATATACACGTGTCTTAGAAAAGTAGCAGCCTGGAGCGGACTTAAAAAAAAGGCAACAGAGCTTCACTCATATATGTTTTCTAAAACAATGTTAGATCCCATATGATACAAAACAGATAAAAAAAAATCTTTTCCTTCAGTGATCTCTTATGGGAAATGATATGTGGCATCAACCTGTACCATGTACCACCCATAATTGAAACAAAAATCTAATCTCAACCTACCTTTCTAGCCTATTTATTTGACAGTAAAATCGTAGAGGATTACAAAGTGTTCCATACTGCAAAAGTTCTAGAGTATTTGATTAGAATGCTCAAACCCTGCTTGAGGGTAAAATGTAATACAAGCAATATAACAAAATTCTGAATTCTGAGACATCTGACTTCAAAAACTTCAGGCAAGGAGTTGTGGGTCTCTATTTAAGGTATTCTGTTTGTTCACCATTACATCTATCTCCAAAGCACCCATACTTTAACCTGCTCTGAAAGTCATACTCTTAAAATATGGAGTATCAGCTGTCTTCATGCAACTAATACTGTTATCCCCCAGTAAACCATTTCCAGGGCCTGAACGGTTCATAAGACAGTGGTGACTCAATCTTTAGCATGACCCCCACTTACAAAGCCCCACCATCAGTGAAAATAAAGACACTAGGAATGTCAGAATGGTAAGTTACCTCTCTTCTCTTTTCCCTCCGCTCCACTTTTTTACTCAAAGGAACAAGTTTCTTCCTGTGGGAAACAAAGCAACTTTATCAGAAAACACAAGTACACGTGCTGTGTCCTTTTAAAGAAATGAGAAGGAAAAAAAGGATTGGAATTTATTTTGTAGGGTTCAGCTAAATTCAAGTTTTCTAGATAAATGAAATGCTTTAAAAAAAATTAACCCATAGCTGGAGGCAGGTGAAAAGCAACCATACATTGATGTCTCTCTCCCTCTGTCCCTACCCATCTCTCTAAAAATAATAAAAAATCTCTTAAAAAGTAATAAAATTAAAAAATTAAGACATTTTTTACATATATTTTAAAGTGGCTGTTTTTGTTTCCTTTAGGCATTCTGAGACTTCTGAGGACATTCTTCTGTGCTAACAAGGCTTCAGTGAACTAAGAAAAGTGCACTTTCTGTAGAAGACTGATATCTTTAGTATCCTCTGCAGGTCACAATTCAGTTATGTATGAATTTCGTATTATTTTTAAAAATTAGTTTTCATTGAACTAAGAGTAAAGTTCTTACATTCCTATTTATTCACATTTTTAAAGGTCACTTTTAAATCCCTAACTTTAAGATTCCCTTGATGAGTTATAACACAATTTTCTGAAGCTGATTTTCAGACAGGGAGGGGATAATCAAGTTGCACTATACTGTTTTTAAAATCCAGCAAAATCAAAGGGCACACCTTTCACCTGAGGTAAAATTTCTTCTAAGCGTCTCAATAAAAGGGTACCCAACGTTGACTTTTATAGAAAGCATCATTCAGCTTCACAACATGATCCATGAGAAAACAGATTTAGAAATAAATGTTCTGCATACGTACTGTCGCTTTAGTGTAAGTTTGCGAATTCTAATTAAGTACTGGGTGATCTTGGTGAATCTCTGCTTACACTTGTGTCGAATGAAACGGGGCCAGTAAATCAGATTCTCATCGATTTGCTCCAGTGCCTTCTCATAGTTTTTATGCAGACGGACCTATCAAACAGTAAAAGGAAGCTTGAAGGGCAAGGCTAAATGATTAGGTCTTTATTGTTAACACCCACGGGACCTAATGAGGATGGCTTCAAAGCTTTACTCAGGAAGAGAGGAAAATGTGGCATTTTTGCTATTTATCAATGGCTATTCTAATTTTATATTCCAAGTCTTACCCGTTCCCAGAGACGCCTAGGAAAAGCTGCTCTTTCTATCACCTTCATATATAAGTAGCACTGTCCTGCAGGATAAAAGAAATACCTTTAATATTATTTAGAAACTACAGAACATCTGTTTAAGAGCTGCCGAGTGGTTCTCATGGAACCTGCAACTGGGGAGTTACCTTTCTCTTCTCTGACAGTGGCATACTGACTGTTTGCCAGGGGACAGGAGGACCGGTTACACAGTCCTGTCAGGCTGTATTCATTTCTGCAAAAGCTCTGTGTCTTGGTTCTAGAACGGGAGGAACAGCAAGCCAAGCCGTTTAAGATGGGTTTCCAAAGGGCAACTAGCGGAATCTTTGCCCAAGTTGCAAATCTGGACTCACCTGATTTTGAAGGAACAAAATTGCCTGTTTCCTAGTGTATCCCAAATAACCTGCAGGACAAAGTATAAACCAGTTTCAATGCTCAGACCCAACAGACATCCCCTGAGTCCAAGAAACAGCGTCCCAGGGCAGTGCCCTGCGTTACTGAGGGAAGGAGTTATACAAATGAGAGGAGGAAAAAGTGCTTTGTAAAACAGTCTAACTTTTTTTTTTGTCTTTACACAAATGACAGATTCTTATAGAAAAAGTAAATATAAATTAGCAATAACCATAATCCCATTACTTATAAATACAATTTCATTAGTATTTTGTAAACATTTTTCACATTTTTCTAGGCATGTGCACATCCCAAGAACTGGTGTACCTATATGTATGTTTTTAACAACATAAGATATGTATTTTGTAACTTTCCTTTTCTACTTAAAATATTCACTATCCATTGTAAAAACATGCACAGTAGTAGACTTTTGGATACATGCACCATAATTTTATCTCACTGAGTGCTAGGGAAGTCATCTATGCTGCCCTCCACCAACTGTTTGCTCTTTATTCATCTGTATTGCATACCTAATTTCTGTAAGGCACTGATGCTGTCCCTAAGTCCTGACACACAGCAAGCCCTCACGTTTTTGTTGAGTGAAGGAAGGCACACTTAGTGTTACCTGTCTGGGTAGAGAGAGACACACACAGCCTCCCAGAGCACCAGTCCATGTACACAGTGGTGTGTAACAGCCGGCTGCCTCTGAGTGAGCCGCCTGGAGGCACTGGGAGAGGCTCTACAGCAGTTACAGGGGAAAGCATAAGCGCAGACGAAGGGAACAACATTTCTGCAATTTTACAGGATGCGTTTGGCAGGTGATGTCAGGAACAGGTCAGAGGAAATGAAACTGGAAAAGAAGCCGAATCTGGCTGGTGGCTTTAGTATCACCTCTAAACGGATGACTCCTGAATTGTTATGCTCCAGTCAAGCCTGTCCCCTGAGCAGAGCCCTGGACAGCCACCCAGCTGCGTGCCTGGCTGTCTAAAAGGCTCTGACACACCAACACGTGCAAGCGCGCGGATCCCACTCCAGCCCCCTTAGCACAACACTGTGCTCCTCCCCCTTCCCTCTCCAGAACGAAACCGCCACTCAGCTGTTTGTTCAAATCCAAAAATCCTTGATTTGTCCCTTTTTTCATTTAACCCTTCACCAAGTCACCCATTAAAACGAGAGATCATCTAAAATTCATCCATTTCCCTTCCTATCCACCATGACTACCTAAGTTGAAGCTACTTGCATGATAGTCTAGTCTCCTTGCTTTCCTTCTTCCTCTCCTTCAAAACCGTTTACACAACTAGAGAACTTTTCAAAGGTAAACTGTACGTCATTTCCCATGAAAACCCCTAAACACTTACAGTTCTGTACGATCTCCGGGTGCTGGAACGTACCCCTGCCTCTAGCCTCCAGGCCTCCGTGCTGGACTGTTCCTTCTGCCTGGATGGATCGCTTTCCCTCCGCTCCCCAGCGGCAGTTCTCTCTCATCCTCTAGATCTCAGCTCGGCCGTCCTCCCGACCAGGCCTATCTGAAGTGGTCTCTCCTAACTGCTCTCTACTTCATCACCTCTGGTCTTTCTTTCGTAGTCTTGTTACACAGTGCAACTGTTTTTATTGGTCCGCTAGTTCACTGTCAGCCTCTCACACCACAGTGCTCTGCAGAGCAGGTCTTCTGCCCGGTTTATTAGCAACCAAATCTCTAGTAATTACCACAACAGCCAGGACACACTAAGCATTTAAACACTTCTACTACAGATTAGTAAGCGAAAGAATCTAGGATGCTTCCAACATCATGACTTGGGCACAGAGTGGGATAAATGTAAAGGAAAAGCAGATGGAAAGTGACGTGCACAAGGATGAAAAGGATCCCCCAATTTCATGGCCCAATTTCATGCCTAAACTTGGCCGTGCCGCCCCCTAGCATCCCGCCCAGCTCCAAGTGCCGAAGGACCACACGCAAGGTCCGTCGTAACCAGTCACCAGGGACTGCATGGGCCGACCCATCCATGGGCTCAGGTGGCGGTGTCCTGGCTCCTTAACCCCGCCGGCGCGGCGGCCGGAGGCCCAGGGGAGACACGTGAGCGCCCCACGCACGAAAATCGCGGTTCTGGAGGCCTCGCTTCCGGCGCCACATGAAGCAAATGGGCCGGCTGAGTTCTCAGCTCTGAGTTGCCTCTGAGGGCGAGGCAACCCGCGTAAACCCCGGGCGGCAGAGTAACGGGAGACTCACATCATCAGACTGCATGGTGCCGGCAATTCAGCGTGCGAACCTGGACATGTCCCGGAAGCAGGCAGGCTACTTCCGGCGAATCGCTTCCGGAAGGCTTGGCCTCACCTATCGCGAGAGCTCACTTTCTCAGATTTGCCCACAGCGCCGCCTGGCGGTCTAGCTTGCGCCTTTAGGTCCCCGGCTAGGTCGGGACCAACCCGGCTCGGTCACGCAGAAACTGCAAACGCGGCCAAGGGCCGGTGCAACCCAGCGCAGCTGTCGCCCATCTCCGGAGCGCAAAGGCGGACAGCGTCCGACTCTGTCCAGAGCGTGGTGTTTGACCGCTCAGCCCACCAGGCCTGCTGTCCGCCGGACTCTGCGCTGGGCGAAGCCGCGGGCCGTCTTAGTGCTGCTCGGCCAGGGCTGCGTTGTGGTTGCTCCGTCTAACGTGTGGCTCTCAGACTTGATTCTTTTAAACTGGGGTCCCTCGCTCCTACACTCACCCCTCCCTTCGTCACTCTGCGGCATTGGTTCCTGACTTTGGAAATCAATGGATCAGATAATATTTCAAAAAAATTTTTTGAAGGAATAACCATTTTTTCATCTTTCTGTTTTGACAGGGGAAAAAAAACCTTTTATGAGCTCATACGTTTTTCAAAAGAAAGGCCATTTAATACCAACAGTAAGAAAAGCACAATCTCGGAATAAGAATGATCCCTTGCTTTGCATACCACATAAAATAATTCAATGCATTATACATAGTGCAGTTTTGCTACATGCAGGAGGAAGCTGAATAGAACACCAGGAGGTTCAAATTTCAAAGCATTGTTTTAGCACTGGTTTTTGGAGCCAAACAGATTATTTAAAAAACGAACTGCCATTTACTGAATATATTTGGACAAGTCATTTAATCTTAATCAAACTTTTTCATTTGAATAGCAGGGGTATGTGAGGACTAGAGGTATGTTAAATGCACAGTTGACATCGATTCATAAAAAATCGTGATTTTCTCCCTAGCCTAGGGTCCTAGACAAGACTGGTTTCAAGACGTAAAGTCATACATAAGCCTTTTTATGACAGTGAAATCAAATGTAAAACAATGTGGTAAAAATAGAAAGCTGGGCAATACTCTACCTGCTCCACACCACGCTCCCTGAATTGTTTTAAGGAGGGCAAGTGCTGTACTTTTTCAGTCTGATTTGGGATAACAACTCTTTCCCCATTCACCACCAACAGGTGAGTCCTGTGACTAATCTTTTTTTAAAAATTGAAGTATAATTTAATTGACATACAACTTCATCTTAGCTTCAGGTATACAGCATGAGCCAATATTTGCATTATGACAAAAGGTTCACAGTAAGTCTAGCTAACACCCATCGCCATATATAGTTACTTAGAATTTTTTTCTTGTGATGGGAACTTTTAAGATTTACTCTATTAGCAACTGTGAAATATGCAATGTAGTATTATTAACTATAGTCACCATGCTCTACATTCAATTTCCATGATTTATTTATTATATAACTAGAAATTTGTACCTTTTGACCCCTCCACCTATTTTGTAATTGTTCCCCCACCAGTCTCTTCTCGATACCTTGAACTCATTGTCTTTGTTACCGTTGTTTTTTAGATTTCACATTTAAGTGAGGTCATATGGTATTTGTCTCTCTCTGCATGACTTAGTTCACTTAGCCTAATGCCCCCTAGCTCCATCCTTGTTGTCACAGGTGGCAAGATTTCATTATTTTTTATGGCTGAGTAATAATTCCATTTGCTTTATTCATTCATTCAAAGAAGCTTGGGGGCCCAGATGCATTTTTGCAATTAGAACAATTTTAGTCCTTTCTAGATTAAGTTGGAAGGACTTTCACCAGGTACAATATAAAAACCTTTGTGATCTTTCTATGTGGAATCTGATTTCACTCCATTGGACAAAAACATTTTTTTTTTTTTCCCAGAAAAATCTCTCTTCAGCCTTAATTGTGGCTACTTTGGGTGTATCATGCTGCATGCTATGGAAAGGTATCTTTATGGTTATTATTGGCTCTTTCATCTGGCTGAAAAGATCTACTAGGTAACATCTTAATTCTTTCAGAGTTCTTACTTAAAGATCTTCCACCCATCTTCAGGGTCTTTTTTTTTTTTTTTTTTAATTTTATTGTTGTTGTATTACATCCATCCCATCTTCAGGGTCTTTGACTGGTTGGGGAGACTGGAAGTGAGAATCAGTTTTATTTTCCAATCTGCTACATTTTCACTCTTCCTAATTTCTGCCTATAAAGTAGTCTCCCGTGCCCCAACTGATTTCTTTCTAGCAATACCTTATAATAGGTGCTAAAAGATGCAAACTGACACCTTTAGCATTCTGCCTAGAAATGATTTTGTCCAAATATACAAATTTATGAGTTATGTTTTATATCTTCCAATATACTATAGGTGATACTAACACAAAATATTTGCTACTGTATAAAATGTGTCATTTTCCCCCCTAGGTTGCAATAGCAGCTCTCATGGCTGACTCAGGCCAGACTTAGCTGATCTGACCTGGGCTTACTCACCGGTCTAGGGCCAGCTGGTCACTGGCTTGTGGCTGACTTGTCTAGGATGGCCTCTTGTATTTTTCGGTTGAGTGACTATTGGCTGGAGCAATAGGAGTGTCTGCTCAGGTCTTTTGCTCATTATCCATCATGGGGTTGTTCTGTTGCTACCTGGCAGAGTTCCACTAAAGGTGGTGGAAGCGCGCAAGGCCTCTTGCTACCCAGGCTTAGGACTTGCACTTGTCACTTTGGTCACGCTCTGCCAAAGCAGACCTTTCCAATCAGTGCCCTCTAGACACTCTGAGCCCTGGACGCTTCACGTGCTCTGGGTCTAGTCCCCACCCTCCCAAGGTCTTGAATTACTTCCCTGGCTTTATCCCCTCCTGTCTAGACTGGGGCAACATATTTTTAATTGGGTCATCGGGTTTTGGAACTCAGTAGCTTGAAGTCAGTTTAACGTCACCAGTAAATAGAACCCACATGACCATTGTGGTCAGTCTACCAAACACTGGTATCTGACTAAAGGTGCCCAGGCCTCTGAAAGGCTTAGGAGGTTCTCGGTCTTCCTCAATAGGTGACTTCGAATGTGCCCAGTCTTTGGAGAGTTTAAGAAACAGAAAGTGCCCTGCGACTCGCTTTAGAATAGGGTCTCAGGAGCCTCCCAGGAAAGTTGGGGAAGGGCTGTGCTGAGCGGCAGGCCAGGGATTCCCCTGGAACCGAGCTCCCACTTGCTTTGGAATAGGGGGACCTCGGTGAAAACCCGGATCCAGGATCGCTGGGCCTGGATGCGCGGCCAGTTACCCCGCCTTCCCCGAACGTCCCCGCCGAGTCCTCGCCGGAGCTGCGGGGCCGCGGGCTGGACGTGAAAAGCCCGGGCTGCGCGGGCGGAGCGCGCCCCCTTCCCCGCGGGCACGAGTCTGCGTGCCTCCCGGGTCCCGGCCGGGCGGCGGCGCGGCGTCCGGGGACAAAGAGGGACTTTTCCGGGGCTCACGTAAGCGGGGACGCTGCCTGCGGGGCTCACGGCGGAGGAAACCCCCTTGCGCGGGTGGGGAGTGTGTGTAAGAG
Organism: Noctilio leporinus; assembly: GCA_004026585.1. Classification (NCBI taxonomy): domain Eukaryota; kingdom Metazoa; phylum Chordata; class Mammalia; order Chiroptera; family Noctilionidae; genus Noctilio; species Noctilio leporinus. The sequence continues at coordinate 182,443 of PVIW01000779.1, read as the reverse complement.
GAAGGCGGCCTTGGGTGCTGAGAAGCGAACCCTGTCTGTTTTGGGAAATCCGGGCAGCGCTTTCAGGGACGCTGCCCGCCCTGGAATTCGGTCTGCGGAAAAAGCCCGGGCGGGAGACCAGGACCCCCGCGGGAGGCCGGGCGGGGGCGGGGGCGCAGTCCGACTCCTGGGGAGGAGGGTTGATGGTGCCTCGCGTCTGCCACACACCCGCTTCCCGCTTCCGCGCACGTCTCCGCGGAGACTCACTTGTTGCTCCAATTGTGTGAAGTAGCCATTCCGACGGCCCAGCCCTGGGGAGCGTTGAGCGTTTCGTGCAGAAAGTGGCCAGGGACCGCAGCAGGCTTTTGGTCAAGTCCCCAGGCAAGCCATTTCCTGGGTGTTTTTGTATGCAGCGCGTGCCCCCGAATAGACCTCATTTTTGTGTAAGACTGAGAAATGTTATCGGTGCGATTTGAAAACATTGTCTGGGGCTCTTTTCATGATGCTTCAATATAGGGCGCATGCCAGGCAAAATGACTTTTTCTTAGCATCGCTGGCCCAACATCCTGCCGCCTCCTCGCTACCCCAGGTCCCTGCAACAACCAGGTTGGGCGTTATTTATTAGGTTGTGGCTTGGACTGTAGTTTCATGGGTGGGATGCGTTAAGCGCGCTCTGACTGCGCACGGGTTTGAAGATGGCAAATTGCCCTTCAGGACCTCATCCTTCTCTCAAGATGAGACACTCGCACAGCTCATGACCAATCGTGGGCTTGCGGGTGATGTCACACTACAGTTAGGGTACTGTCCCTCGGTGGTGCACCGCGGTCTCTCAGGTGGAGCGCCTTGGGCTGGGGCCTGGCCAGGTGCCCCGAGTAAATAGCCCGGGTATTGGTACCCTCACTTGGACAGCACCCTCGCCTCAGTTTCAGGGCTTTCTTCCCCTTCTGCTTGCAAGCCAGTGGCCAGAGCATCCGAGGGGCTTTAAGGTTCAGCTCATGTTTGAAATTACTTTGGGCGCTCTGCATTGGCTGCTTCCTGTTAGATGGTGGTGACTCAGTCGCGAATTCAGTGCGGTCTTTTATTCATCAATTTAAAACAAGTGGTAGGTTTTCCAGTTTTGTTTTACAACGTTTTTGAAAATTGAAATGATGGTTAAATTTAGGAAATAAAAACAGTTTGGACAAATAATGTAATGTTATTGATGTATGTGTAAGTGTTGTTCATTATTGCAGACATTGTCAACACATATTTAAATGCTTCAGAAATTTGAAATGTAAAGGGTTGATGTCTGTGAAAAATGTAATATCTAATTCAATTACCAGCATTCAACAATAAGTTGATATAGTTCCTGAACATGAATTTTTTTTTTAAATTAAGAAAAGTAACTTAAAAAATTTTTTAAAAAGATTTTATTCATTATTTTCAGAGAGAGAGGAAGGGAGAGAGGCAGAGAGGGAGAGAAATATCAACTTATGGTTGCCTTTCACCTGCCTCCAGCTACGGACCTGGCTGGAGACCTGGCTTGCAACCTGGTTATGTGTCCTGGCTGGGAATCAAATCAGGGACCTTTGGGTTTGAAGGCTGTGCCTATCCATTGAGCCACCAGCCAGGGCCAAAAAAAGTAACTTTTTTTTTTTTTTTTTCTTTTTTTAAGATTTTATTTATTATTTTCAGAGAGAGGGGAAGGGAGAGAGGCAGAGAGGGAGAGAGACATCAATGTATGGTTGCCTTTCACCTGCCTCCAGCTACAGACCTGGCTGGAGACCTGGCTTGCAACCTGGTTATGTGCCCTGGCTGGATATCCAACCAGCGACCTTTGGGTTCA